>OZ023239.1:12189761-12408242 GCA_964006365.1 Trididemnum miniatum
CTGGACCTGGACATGTCTGATCTGGACATCTGGACCTGATCTGGACATCTGATTCTGATCTGGACATCTGACTCTGATCTTGACATCTGACTCTGATCTTGACATCTGACTCTGATCTTGACATCTGGACCTAGAAAAGAGATGAAGTCGAGATGTCCAGGTAAAGCAATGCAAAAAAAGAGTCTTTACAGTCTGGAATGAGTTTAGCCTGGATTGGCTGTGCTTAGCAAAGCTGACGAGACTTTTGTTATAGTCGAAACATTAATTTGTCCCTTGCAAATTTCTCATCTATAGCCTAGTTTTTCAATTTTTTTGGAATGTGTTTTAATTTTTTAATTCACTTTGTTTAGCTGTGCAGTGCTAACCCTGGCAATTCCTTTGCCAACAAAATTACTTTTTTAGTAAGAGAAAGCAATTGAAAACGTTTTGATTCTAGTTTTGCATGTGGCGATGCGATATATAAAGTTTTAGTATTTCTATACGCATCACCTTATCGGTTGACTCCATTAACTGTCCTCCATTAACTTCCGAGAGATATGTGTTTTACGTGTATACGAATGAATGAATAATTGAATCTTATCGGAGTAGGAAATAACGTTAATTAGAGTTGAGGTATTGATCATCCCAACTCTATTTTTTCGTATGCTCCAAGAAAGCATACTGCTCTCGTTGTTTCCGTGACCGTAGTACGTAACATACTGTGAAACCTCTAAAATTCAAACGCCACACGCGCACAGCGCTGTATTTTTCAACCCTTCTCTTCTCTTATTGTGGCATTCTACTATATTAAATTGGTGCTCAGTTAGAAGATAGTGCTATATTTTTGACTAGCTGATTAGAATTTTTGGAAAATAAATTTAATTAAAGTAAAGAAAAAACTTAATAACATTTTACCTTTAAAGAAAAAAAAAATCTACCGTAACAGAGTTACTGATGATAAACAATCGAAAATTCAGTGCGCAAAATCAGGCGACACGTCCCTGCGTACCAACACCTTACCCTGTAGTGGCATTACATGTGGCGTTCAATTAGAGGGTGCCGCTCTATTTTTCAATCTTTCCCCTGTAGTGACGCTTACATAGAGGCTTTACGGACGGTAATGGTATTTACAGCAGCTGTTGGGGTTGCTAAAACAATAAACTGTAACTGCACAATTACCCAGTCCAATTAATGTGGGCTTTAAACCTTCAATTCTTGGTTCTAATTTCTGCATCACCATTAAACTTTTGATATCATAACTTAAAGCGATTAAGACACCAAAAATTTAATTGTGATGTACTCGCAAGAACCGTGGGTCGTAAGGCCACATAAATTGGACATGTCACATGTGAACAGGCTAACTATTGGTTGAAGACGAAGGAAATCTGGTCAATGCTTTTGGGCCCCCCACTTTAGAAATGCTTCCGCCATCGCTGTTTTAGGCTTACGGTTCTTGATTCTAGTTTCTGAATCATAGCTTAATTAATTTTTTTATATCTTAATTTCTTTTTTAAACTATGACATCAAAAATTTCTTTTTTAAACTATGACATCAAAAATGATTATGATGCAGATACCAGACAGAACAAAGAACCGCGGGCTTATACAGCCCACTATAATCGGACGTGTGGGTACTGGACAGTGTGTACATATAGTTATATTACACCATGGCCACGAGTGACAGTACCTACGTAGCTTACCATCTGTGAGGGTTTATTCGTAACACTGGTACCAGGTTGCTCTGACGAAAAGTTTTGCCGCGTAAATAGACCCTTCCTTTCATCTGGTGATTTTGACCTGTAAAAATTGAAATCTGAATTTGAATCAATGCTCGAGCCTATTTAAGCTTTTCAAACTCACAAGTTTATTTATTTTTCGTCCATCACACAAAAATCACAGGAAAAACGAATTTCGCGTTGTTGAACAGCCAGTACAAGCAATGGAATGAGAAACAAGTGTTAAAGTGATTTTTCGTACGATTACATCAGACCGTCACTACATTATACTGATGAGAATAATTAAGTGTTTTGGATGTGCCCCCTACCGCTAACGGCCCATTTAAGCTACCATTACACTTTAGGTCTATGAACATCTTGCAATGGATCTTAATTACTATTAAGTAATGCTTGATTGATGGTATTAATTCAGCACCTCCTGGAGACTACGTAAATAACATGGAACACCGGAAAAAACTTTAAACAATTTCGAAGTCTGGAATCTCCGACTGTTTTCTTAGACGTTGTTCTCATGGGTTGGCTAGTTAAGGTGCGTTTATCGATACGCGGAAAGACATATAGCAATGTGACCGCGCGGCACGCGACAATTCCTTCGCACTTTATGATCCTCTGCCGCGCAAATCCCTGCTACATTTACTGACATTATAATGATAATTGATTGCCGCATGTAGTGCGTCACGTATCTGTAAACGCTCCTGAAAAGCTAGCCCAAAAGGCTTGGGTGTATAGGTCTCGGAGCCGGTTCCAGAGCAGTTGACTTTGGGGTTTTTAAGCGATCCAAGCGTTTTTCAGAGGGGGGCAAAGTTTGAAATTAAGCACAAAAGCCGATGTCTTTAAAAACGTAAGCTTGTTATTGGGTAAGGGGGCAAGCATATTAATTGGGTGGGCCAGGCCCCCTTTCCCCCATCCCCCTTGGCGCAGGCCCTGATAGATCTATAGGAGTTGAAATACAAATGAAGTCTATGTTACTTGGGCTTAAGTTCTTCTCTTGTGGATATTTTTTTGGTAATCTCGTAAAGATTTGCTATCTGAAAATCAAAAAACATTGAAAGTAATTAGTCACATCACTGTGGTACAGAAGGTAGCTTGGGTAGAGACTACATCAAATCTGGTTGGTTTTCAACGACTTACCAAAACTTTTAAAATAGGCTCGATCTATTGCGAAGTACAGTCTTGATTTTTCAGAAAAATAGTCGGTTAAAACATAGGGCTGAGGGCTGCGAACTCTAATTTCAACTCAAAAAAAGCTGACTGAGTTTTGAACGTATCCTAAACTTGACAAAAATTGCAGCGCAGACTTCCACAAACTCGGTAAAAATTATCGAACTCAAAATTAAAGAACTTGAGCTCGATCACAAACATTTGCTAGTTTGTAGCACTGGTTAAACATACAGCCAGCGCTGCAGTCTTCCGGGGTTGTTAACATGCTGCCGATATAACTTAGCCCAAGTTCCATGCAGTTCGTAGCGCGTTTGTAATATATGAAATGCTTTAGCTACTCATCGTCTTTTTTTAGAATGATTTTTGCAAAATTGGTAAAACTAGAAAGCAACTAAACTAAAACTACAACAACGTGTAAATTGAAGTAAATCATCAGATAAGATTGATATGGAATGCATGCGGCAGTGTAAATGTGTTTTTGATGCGAGTCCAAGCCCGAGTTCGAGCCCAGCAGTGTCGCGTC
Organism: Trididemnum miniatum; assembly: GCA_964006365.1. NCBI lineage: Eukaryota > Metazoa > Chordata > Ascidiacea > Aplousobranchia > Didemnidae > Trididemnum > Trididemnum miniatum. Next base: position 12,193,160 of record OZ023239.1, read on the forward strand.
CAAGTCCGGGGATTAAAAAAATAGTCGAGTCCGTGTGTAACAATTTTTTTTTTTGGTTTTACGGTGACAATGCTCAAATTAGGTTAGGCCAGATTAGGTTGTACGTTCTGTTTCTACTGTCCACTTTTAGGTGCGGATCTGCAGAAAGGTGTAACCCGAATCAAATTGGCCACTGTTTTCAATTGAACAAATCTGCAAAACAATTTAAAAGCAGCAAACGCACTACATCAGATAAAAATCAAAAAAGAAAGGCAAACCATAATAGAAAATACAAGATGTGCAAAACTTAGGGGAAAACCAATTAGTAGCTAGTTTGCTTTGCCATCATTCACCTTCGAGAAATGAACAATTATTTGGAAACACTACATGTAAAAGAACTTGTCGACTTATGCGAAAGCGAAGTGGCAGCACAAAAAGGCTCTTTTATGCTGAAAACTAGTTTGACAGGACCCCTTGTAGCAGAAACCAACGGCAAGAACTAATATTCACAAATGACATACGGTAAGCAAGTTAAATCTTCGCCTTTTTCTCACAGCTGTTTGCTGGGACGTAATCAAACGTTGAAAATAATGTAATGCACCGGCGCACATTAACCGGCACTGAGAAAGGGGGAAGACGGGGTAAATGCCCTGGGCGAGGTCGGATTTGAGGGGGCAGCGTCGGTGTGGGTGAGTTTTCTTTTAAAGATGCAATGCCAGATGCGGGCATGATTAACAGGCTCAAACGCAATCTTGTATCTTTTGCCCCGGAGCCCAATAAACCTATCAGTAGCCCTGTTCACATAATGCAAAAAGAGCTAAACGTTAAAAATTGGCAGCCTGGTACTTAAAATTTTATATAAATAATTGGGCTATTCTGCACTTTCCAAATTATTCATCCAATTTCTTTTCAAGACTCGAACATTTGCTCTTCAAGCTAACAAATTACGATGTACACTTACAATGCCTTTTTTCTGATTTGCTGTACGATCAACGAGCTATAGCAAGAAGAGACGAAAATGTTAGCTCTATTTCTTCTAGTATTTTACACCTTCACAGCTGCTGTTGCCTGCGTCAAAGAGCGAAACAACGAGTAGAGATATTAAAAATAAAATAATTGAAACGCGGTGGACATTTGATGCTTTGATAAAATACTGTGCAAAAGCATTATATTTCTCTGCTGCTACAAACAACCTCACAATCACCTGTGTTTTTCACGACATTAAAATTTTGTCATGATTGTCGAGTTTTTCACATTTTTCATGACATCAAAGTTCAAATCACCAAAGAAAAAGGACTCGAGTCCAAGTCCCAACCAAAGATTACGAATCCGAGTCCAAGACCAGTCCTCAAAATGTGGACTCGAGTCGTCCGACTTGGACTCGAGTCCTACCCAACTCTAGCATGCGGAAATGCAGTTTAAATAAAACAAAAAATGCTGCAGGCTGAGCAAAGATATTGCCTACGTAGGCCTAAAGCGATTTTACACGAGCCGGAAACCTTGATTCGTCTCACAGCATGCTGCTATTAATAAGCACATTTCTACTTTAAGCAACTTACCGATGGCGATGTAGCAAATGTGTCACTTTGGCCAGATTGATACGACTGATAGTCTGACCACTCAGTAGGCGTTTCTTCTGTTCTGCAAAACGAAGCTTTCAAACTCACTAAAGTTACAAACTTGTTAGATTCAAACAATCAACAGGTAAAAACGCAGAAACGCAAATACGAATATTACTGTACCACATTCGGCAGCTTTAGGGAAACATGAAAAGCCATTATAAAAAAAGGAAAAATTATTCAGCCTGTTGTTGGTCTTTATTGGCTTCGGAAAACATGCGTGATAGGCTGTAACCCAAAGCACTTTCTTTCCATTTGTGAGACTATTCATTGCTGGGTCTGGGCGGACTAAAGCTTTTTTTTTTTATATATTCGATGATGCTCGGCAGACTGCTACAACTACTAATTCTTTATTTTTAGTTATACAGGGTGATCCGAAAGTAACTCCCTATTCTAAAATAACTATGACTTATTTAAATTTACCGACAACTTTCTCAGTTTTTGCGTGTAAGTTGCTCAGTCTGCGGCAATTACATCTATGCTCTGGTTTCTATATTTTAATAATTTTAACTTAAATTTGAAATAAAGTTAAATCTTATTTTGTAAATTAACATACTAATTGTGATGAATAATAATTTTTAAAAAATTCAACCACATTTAAATAAACAAATGAAAAGATATTGAATTTTAAATGGAAGTCCATGCAATGCGCTTTTATCTCATGTTTAATAAAAGAAGAAATTACACTTCAAAAACAACCATTTTTATTTTAGAATAGGGAGTTACTTTCGGATCACCCTGTATACCGATACGTATTAATGCGTCAGTACTTTGACACTTCTATAAACAAACAAAACCGCAAAATATTAATGATTTTTTATTCTCAGCCACCCCTTAAAAATTTCAGCTTCTGTTACTGTTATTAAAGCATAATGATCTTCTGTATGCAGGCCTCTTGTGTGATGATCCATTGCCAGAGGAGAGTAAACAAAAAACTCCCCGCAAAAAGATAATTAATAGAGAAAAATATACCGCATCCGAAAACTTACTGATCTAAGTATGAAGTCGTCTCTTCACCTTCGATTTTACGAGATGACATTGTGTTCACCGAGCTGAGCGACGGAGAAAACACCAGGAAATGCAGAAATAACTTCGTATACCGGCACAAGCAAAAACAGCACTTCGTTAACTTAGACACGGTTGAAATTTCAGGTGCGTTAGTACAAACACAGCGTAGTTGCTGAGTAAGTTCAAATTTAAAAACACTTTCGACAAAACCTGTTTCAAAAACTATTTTAGGATAAACAAATACCGCATGAGCGAAAAAATGTGAGCCATGCGGGAACTCCGACCAACATTTTCCGTTGTACAAGGAATATTGTGACGCAACAATGATACTTCGTCATTGAGCAACACTTGCGGCAAAAAGGCTTAATGATGTGATGTTACAACCGCAGATTAAAGCAAGGACCAAAATTATCGTTTGTTATGGCAAATGAATGAATAAAAACCAGGTATAAAGCACAAAAGCTGCCAAAACAACGGAGGGGGTCTGAACCCCCAAAACCCCATTCTTGCCTACGCCCTTGTGCACTTTTGCTCACTACTGCACAGCTGTACTGCATGAAATTAATAAATTATGCAAAGCACAAGATTCAAATAAAATACAAAATTTCAAGAACTTTTCAACATACACAACCCTAATAAGCTATCACAGCATCATAGGAATATCTTAGTTAAGTAATGACCAAGTCTTTCCTAAATATGGTTTGCATAAATTGGTTTTCGAACGATGAAAAGCACTTCTGGCTTCTCAAAATGATATATACTGTGTTTATATTTTTTTTGGCAGATGTTCTGAGCCAAATTTTCAACCATTTTAAATTGATGCTGTTTAAATCTAAAAGTTAGCCTAGCTTGATGGTGTGAAGTAGAAACTCATTGACTTGCTATATTGGTACTACTGCTTATACCAAACTTGGGATTTGGATTGGAATGTTCTTTTAAGAACTATGATGTATTTGCTTTGGTTGTCATGCACCTGAAGGTCGAAACATTGCGCTTTGTCGTGCATTATTTTGTGTTGCTGTTTACTGGTATTTTACACTGGTTGTGCTGAGTAAGATTATGCATCAAATGTTTGGGTTTCTTACATCCTCGCCTGGGGAAGAGTGATTCTGCCCCCTTTTGGTTAATACGGGTTAGGTACAGAAAATAAGGTGGGACATACATAAGTCGCATTCACAACTAAGATATTCCTATGATGCTGTGATAGCTTATTAGGGTTGTGTATGTTGAAAAGTTCTTGAAATTTTGTAAATTAATAAATAACAAGCTTTAGGTTTCTCGTTTTAAAAATTAGTGCAAACTCGCTTTAACTAAAGCTGACATGAGGGTTATAGTCTACTACTCTGTCCAACTTCATTCTTTTACTACACTTATGGCGTTCAACGTTAAGCTGAGAAACTGTATCCATAGGCGATTTTCCATTCTAACACACACCAACGTTTTGCTGCTTGCAGTTTCGCAACTCCAGAAATAAACTAAATACTCAAAAATTTTCTGCGCGTTTCAAGAACTGTAGTTTTGTAGCGCCATAGACTGACAAAATGTTGATTTCTTTCAATCGTTTCGTAGTCTGCAATACCATAATTGTTAAGCTATTCTGCTTTTAAGGGTAATGCCTGTGGCTGTGGTGCCAAGCTGCGCACACCGGCAGTTTTCAATTACGCAGTGGTTCAAGCGTTCATTTGCATTTAAACGACTGGGTTCGATATTTGGTCAAGTTTATTACTTTTTTCTGATTGGGTTTGATACTCGTATGTTCGTAAGGCTACAAATCCAAATAACAGAACTTTTTTCAGTTGCCTTGTTTATTTGTTTTTACGCATCTAAGGCTTTAATTTTTATTAAATTTTACAATTCTTTTATGACAGTTAATTCGCTTGTCTCGCTGAGAGCAGAGATGTAGGACATTTAGGCCAGGGGCGTGCCCAGAAATTTGAAAGGGGGGGGGGGGGGGGGCGCAATTTCCTGTTTCCGTTTCCACTGAAAATATCGGCGAAGACCTAAAAAAAGGTGTTCACGTCTTTCGACGTACAATTTACCCCCCAACATCAAGTGAAAACCAAAAAAATCATCGCGTCCTCAGATGTCCGCTGACTGGAGATGTATAGGCCTATCAGCTTATATTTCAACGGGGGAGGGGGTGATCCCGGCGCCCCCCCTCTCTCGATAAGTCCCTGTAAGCGTTAATTGGACGGTGTATGAGGTACGGTGGGGTAAGTTTGCCTATGGCCTAAGCTTTTATTTATCACAAAGTCATGGTCGAACTTAGTACGAAGAGGGCAATTATGCTCTGATGTCTTGCCAAAGATAGATGGCACAGTTAAAAGAACAAAAAAATGCACTCTCTCTAATGAACTTGATAACCGTAAAAAATTATATGGCCTACAATTTTTTAAAATTACAGTTACGCTGTAACAAAAGATCTCATTAACAATGGGCCTACATGAATAACTGTAATCAATTATTTTCAATTACAATTGTAATTGACGCAAACGGATAGTAGGATGCTTGAACTTTCTTATGGGTGATCATTTAGACCACTGATCTTGATTATTAATACAAGTCTCACTCTTAAATTTCGTCTACTTGGGTTAGACTAATAAGGTACAAAATTTCGTAAGATTATGCTACTCATTCTTTTTCCTTTGCTTTTTTGACAGTATGCGAAATTCCACTGTGTCAATGAATTAGATATTTTCAATGGTGGTCGCTTGACTCCGCTGAATAAAAACAAATTTCAATCCATGTCGAATCTGAGTGTAACAATTTTTTTAAATTTTAATGTGACAATGCTCAAACTAGGTTGGGCCAGTTTAGGTTTTATATTCTGTTTTCACTTGGGGGTGCAGACTCGGCGACCGAGCCACTTCTTTGGAAGTAGACTATGGTCTTTCACATGCCCCTTAGGCTACATGTGATTTTTGTCTTAAATATTTTGCTCTTTTGTCCGCCTTTAAGTGCGGATCTGCAAAAAGATGTAACATACATCAAATCGGCCACTGTTTTTTTTTAGAGAACAAATCTGTAAAACAATTCAAATGCAGCAAACGCACTACAACAGATAAAAATTAAAATAGAAGAGCAAAACATATTAAACATACAGGACCCAAAAAAACAAAGAAAATCAACAACATAGCTAAATTGCTTTGCCATCATTCACCTTATAGAAATGAACAATGATTTGGAAACAATAAATGAAAAAAAAACTTGTTTTGTATGTTAAAAACTATTTCGAAAGGAGTGCTTGTTGCAGGAACCCACGGCAAAAACTAATTTCACTAATGGCGCAAGCAAGTGAAATCTTCGCCTTTTTTCACAGCTGCCTGCTGACAATGACGTAAGCAAACGTCAAAAATGTTGTAACAAAAACGCGATCTAGTAATGCTTACATCATATAAATACAATGCAGGAATATTTGCTCTCATGCACCGGCGCTGAAAAAGGAGGAAGACGGGACAAATACCTGGGGGCCGGCGCAGAATTTTTGGGAAAGGGCAACGCCGCGTGTGGGCGACTTTTTTTTTCAAGATTCAATGCCAAATGCGGGCGTGACATAAAAAGTTCAGACCAAATTTTGTATCTTTTGCCCCGGAGCCCGATAAACCTGTCAGTAGCCCTGCTCACATGATGCAAAAAGAGCTAAACGTTAAAAATTGTAAGCCGTGTAATAAAAATTCTATATAAATAATTAAGCTATTCCGCACTTTCCGAATTATTACTTTTCAATGTCTTCTCAAAACTCAAACATTTGCTCTACAGTCTAACAGATTACGATGTAGACTTACAATGTCTTTTTTCTGATTGGGTGTACGACCAACATTAATAGGAGACGAAAAAGTTTGATTTCTTCGGGTTTCTTAACGCCTTCAGAGCTGCTGTTGCTGTCTGCGTGAATGTGCGAAACAACGAGTAGAGGTGTTAAAAATGAAATAATTGAAACGCGATGTACATTTGATGTTTTGATAATAAAGTACTGGTATTGTAAAACAATTCTGTTTCTCTGCTGCCACTAACAGCTTCACAATCACTTGGGTTTTTTAAAACAGTGATCACGAAATCAAAGTCCAAATCACCAAAAAAAGGACTCGAGTCCAAGTCCAAGTCCCAACTAAAATATACGAGTTCGAGTCCTCAAAACGTGGACTCGACAGCAGCTACCCGTTATATGTCAAGCAGTCAAATGCGATCGGCTCCAGCCGTGAATCGAACCCGACACGTAAGATCTGTCACCTGCGCGCGGTATCGCTAGGTGATGTCGGAGGATAAACATGTTATACAATAAATAAAATCCTGTTTGGTTAAACCTTTTGATTAAATCGAGTGCTTATGCCGTTATTGTTTTAGTTTCGCCGAAATGCAACCGCTGAAGGGCTAAAGATGTAACGGATAATTTAAAACATCGTTTTTTATTTATTTAGATACAAGGAACTGCAAATTTAAAACACTTTTTTTCCTATTCCGGAATAAACCTTGTTTGACACAGAAAAACTTCACTTAAAAAACGTGCTGTTTTAATAAAAGTTATTTTCCGTTTGCGCTGCTGTTGCTGCCTTAGTTTTTACACTGCATAAGACGCCAAATGGCATCTAATTCTGGTTGTAACGTTTTTTTGTTTCAAGCCACTTAATTGCATCTTACTTAAAGATTTTTGTAGTAGGGAAGTATATGCATCATGAAGATGATCTAGTTGAGCATCGACCCGCAAAGCCAGTTTCGGAGCCCGATGCACCAATAACTCGGCCAACTCCATGGGCGATCTGGTTCTTATCTTTTTTTTGTTTTGTTTTTTCAAGCCACATAATTGAAGCTTAATTTTTTATTTTAGTGAAGTATATATGCATCATGGAAGATGACCTGGCTGGGCAACAAACCCGCGAAACCAGTTTCGCAGCCCGATGCACCAACCATTCGGCCAACTTAATGTGCTCTGGTTTTTATCTTACAGCAGTGGCGTATGGCTTAGGTGCTGGGGCGTCCCCTTGCGGGTGAGTGGAATTGAGATGAATTTTTATTATGTTTACTCCAGCGAGGCAACTAGTTAATAACCTTTTTGGCATTGCACTTTTCAATGCAGCGCTTCTAGAGCTAGGGTTTGCTAAATCCGGATCCTCACGGTTGATGATACTGCGGGGAAAGAGGTTTCGAATTAACATGGATGCGATTGTTGTTGCAGCATCAGGCACATATCTGAAATAAGCTCTGGAAAATATGTGTGTGTAGTAGTAGTAGTGTCTTTTATTTCCGCACCGTCAAAATAAATAGAACACAGCTATACAAGAATTCAACTACAAACGGACACAGAAAAGAAGCAACAAAACGATTAACGTTGTAACACGCTAGCGACAATGAAACTTGAAGATGAGGGATTAGTAGGCATGGTCGCAACACCCGAACCTGATGTGCTCTTCCTAATCAAGCGCTGAGAGATTCAGATTCATTTATTTCATTGCATTCATACGGTATTTAAATAATTATAGTCAATAAAAACAAGAGCAAAATATAGTTCAACAACGAAACATAACACAATACAGAAAAAGAAAAATAAAGTTTACAATGAATGCAATAGGGAAGCTGCGAAGTGACCGTCTAAGGGTCTTCGAGTCAAGCAACCACCCTTGCTTTAAAAAAAAAATATATATAAAAAAATAATAATTTTTTTCTCAGTTGCTGTGCATTATTCTGCTGATTCGTATTTTTTGTTCGCTTAAACTTCATTCACGAGTTTCTATGGCGCTTCGTGGATGATTCTGGCTTCAATTTGTGCAGATAACTAAATTTGCTTTTTTACGCAACGCGCTGTTGGCCTTGGTTGATGGTTAACACTGCTGTTGAGGTTGGGACAGTGTGTTCTTTGGCTTTGCTCTTTGCTTCCCTAATCTTATTTTGTTGATTTTAACTCACGAGGTTGTACGTTGCTTGGCAGATAATTTTGGATTTTTCGACTTCGATTTCCGCAGTTAACTTTATTTGCTTTTTACGCACGCCTGATGCTTACTTGTCTCAGTTTTTAACTTGCACACGAGCGCGTTCTGCTTCGCCGTGCTTCTACAGTTTACCATATCTTGGTTTTGGCAATCCAGTTTTAATCGCAATCCAGTTTTAATCCTTTTTGTCTTGCCGCGCCCTTCTGTTTTACAAGCTGTATATAAGCTTTAATTTTTGTTAGTTTAGTTAGAGCTAGCTTTGGCTCTCGTAAAAAAAAAAAAAAGAGTCTGGAAGGACGAAACAAATGATAACCGGTTACCCTCTTTCGTGCACTACGTTGTGTACTCGAGTGTGGGTGTAGAGGATGGGAGTAGTTTATTTAGTGCGTGTTTGTTTTATTCAAGCTCAGGATCTGCTGTAATACAATGAAAAAAAAAAAGAAAGAAAAAGAAATAAATAAAGATAAAAGAAAGAGGAGATGTTTAGTTGCATTGTAGGTATAATTTGAGGCGTTTTAAGAACTGACTGTAACTTTTAGCTTTGATCCAGGTAGATATTTTGTTCCATATTTTCACACCAGTATATTTTAGGGAGCGCTGTAGACGAGTTGTTTATGTGGAATGTAGTATGTAAGTCCAGAGGTGTTGCTTCTTGTATGAACTGAATGAATTGCAGCAATTCGGTTAAAATACTGCGAAAAAGAAACAGGTAGTTCATTATTATGGAATTTATGCATGAATGTCGCTGTTTCATGAATGTGAAGATCGTGAAGTTGCAAAATTTTAAGCTTTTCATAAATCGGAGCACTTTTATCAGTACGTTTTGAATTAGCAATCAGCTTTATGGCTTTGTTTTGAAGTCGGGATATTTTATTAGTATATGTTGAATAAGTATTATGCCAAATTAATAAACCATACAATAAATTTGAGTGAAATAACGCGTAATAAAGTCTTAGAAGTACAGACGAAGGAAAAAAATGTTTGAGTTTTGATATTATGCCAACTGCCCGAGAAAGTTTAGATTCTAAATATTCAATGTGTGATCCAAAGGTTAACTTGTTATCAATTATTAGTCCAAGATACTTGGCTTCTTTAACTACTTCTATTGGCGTTGAGCTGATGGCAACGGTAATGTTATTAGACGCGCGATTAATTTTTGGTGGGACAAGAAGTACGTTCGATTTTGTCGGATTAATAATTAATCGATTTGCATTGACCCATTCTGAAATTTTTTAAAGTTCCGAATTAATGATGAGTTCAAGGTTTGAAAGTGAGTCTGCATTGATGTTGAGACAAGTATCGTCAACAAATAACCTAGGTAGTGAAGATGTACTATTAACAATATCATTTATATAGATCAAAAATAACAATGGCCCGAGTGTAGAGCCTTGAGGTACCCCATATTCAATAGATTCAGTTGTTGATGTGATGTTGTTGTCTGTGACATATTGCTTTCTATCTTCGAGATAAGAACTTAACAGGTTATGTGCCTGTCCTCGAATGCCGTAATGATATAATTTGCCTAAAAGAATTGAATGGGAAACGGTATCGAACGCTTTTTTTAAGTCTAAGAACACCAAGCCAGTAAATTCATTTATATTGATATTATCGTAAGTCAGAGTTACAACGCCCGCAATAGCGTGTGTAGTCGAGTGATGTTTTCGAAATCCGTATTGCGTGGAAGAAATTACAGAGTGCTTGTCAATAACATTCGTTAATCTGTTAAATATCAATTTTTCGAGAATTTTTGAAAAACACGTTAGAATAGAGATAGGGCGATAATTTGTAGGTAAAGATTTGTCTCCGGATTTGTACAAAGGAATAATCTTGGCAGTTTTTAGGCAGTTGAGAAAGTAGCCAAGCTTGAAAGAATGATTTACATGTATCGAAAGTGGATAAGCTAGTAATTCTGCTACGCTTCGTATGAAATACACTGGAATGTGATCATATCCAGGTGATTTGTGAGAATTTAAAGACATTATTGCGTTATACACTTCCGATACTTGTGTAAGATGTAAAAATATGGACGACGATATAGAATGTTTTAAGTAGGTTGTATACTTTATTTCGTTAAGATTTTGTACTTTCTGCGCTAGCTTTTTACCGACACTACAGAAGTGTTTGTTCAGACAGTTTGCTACTTCTGTTGGGTCATCGATTATACTCTCGTCAACTTTAATTTCAGATGGAAAATCAAGAGATTTTGTTTTCTGATATGAAAGGGAGTTAATAGTTTACCAGATTTTGCGTGGGTTATGTTTATTTTTCTCAAGCCCTCTGTTCAGATAAATTTTCTTCGAAATATATTTTCATTTGTTAAGTTTATTTGCATATTGTCTGTAAAAAAATTTTTTTTCACTATCACTTCCTTACTAAAAATGTGTCTTATATATTTTTTGCTTTTTACGAATCGGGGTCATCAAACCTTTAGCAATCCATGGTTTTTTATTTAATTTGCTTTGTGTGCGAGTGGGCAATTTTTAAAGGTGCATGCTCATCAACAACGGATTTTACAATGTGAACAAATTTTTGAAATGCTTGCTCATCACTGCAAATAAAATTGGGTAAAGCTCTTGGTAAAACTCCACCCAACCCAATTCATATTTGGGTAAAACACGTTTTACCCAAAATATTTTGGGCATAAATCGATATGCCCAAAACATAACTTAAAGAATTTTTTTGGGTAAAAAAGATTTTGGGTAAACATGAAATTTTGAGAGCAAATACAGTTTTTACCCAAGTTTTTTGGGGGTAAACACACCTTCTACCCAATTGCGACTTTTTCGCTTTTGGGTAATTTTTTATACTTAACAAAGCAATTTTGGGTATTTTTGAAAATTACACAAACGTAAAAAATTTCGTTGCATTATTAAAGAATTTGATCTAACTTTATATTGAACAAAAAAAAATTTACTCATACATCCAAGTTCGAAATTCTGAAGAATATTTAGAGAATTCGTAACTTTCACTGGTTTTTCCTTTGCTGTATGGAGCTGAAACCTATACCATATAGCGTTATGCAGGTGATGAAGGCAGCAGCAGCGTGATGCAACTTTTCCTCAGGGTTATAACAGTCAAGCAACCACTCTTATACTGACGGATAAATCAAAATCTAAACAGTGGACTTTTATGGTTATTCAGATTTCCGAAAACAAACAGCATTCACATAAATTCTCGATATACCCTGCTGCTGCTGCTTGGACTTTTGTAAGGTCAAAATTAATACATTTTGGAATAAAATGCAGTGAAGTTTCATCTAAAAACTGCGCATAAACAAGGACTTTCTGTCTTTAAAATATTGTTTCAGATGTTGACGTTTTGATAAATAATTGAGCGTTGCAGTTTCGAGGTGCTATAAAGAGGTAATCTTATAACTTTCTTTGCCCTGAAAGATTGGCTTGGACCGAACAGGCGTGTTTAAAAAACCTGCTATCACTTGGCCACCTGCCATATTTGAGTGGCGTAGCCAAGGGTGGGAGGTACCGGGGCCATGTCCCCTTAAATTTTACGAAAATAGAAAAAAAAACGATGTAAAAACTAGCACTCACTTTGCGTACATTAAGCATAGTCATGAACCCCTTCAAATATTTCTTGGCGACGCCACTACGACCTGTCTATTTCCTGAAGGTGCGCGAATCCTGTTAGGTGCCTTTCCCAACTGAACAAGTAAACTAACTGACTTGTTTTTTACACGGTTGTTTCAATGCTCGACGTCAAACAAAGAGGTTGAATTACAGATCTCGAGTCTTACTAAGCTATTTTGGCTGTTAAAAGCTATTATCTGATATACTGTACGTGCATCTATTGGCCAATCAATTTAAAGTGATAGGCTCACCTATGCTGTGCAAGTAAAAAAAGTTTTAGTGGGTTGTGTGTACTAATTTTTTCTCTGGACAACTGCCCCGGATTGAAAAAAGTGAATTAATCTAACCTTATATAAGCTCAGTATAAGCGAACAGTGTGGAGAACAAACCGACAAGCTCGCTTTTACTGTCGTCAGGAAAAGGCACTTGGTGGAACTACTTTTTCTTTTTGTTGCATAGATTAACCTAAATATTATTAGATACGCTGTTTTCAGATAGGTCGGTAGCTGAGCAAATGCGCGTACACTAAAGATTATAGGCTAAAACATTGACTGTTAGAAATTTAAGCAACGCAGTAAAAAATTTGCAAGAGGGATGGTTGAAACTGAAGAACTTGAACGTTATTGAAAAAAATCTTAACAGCCATAATGTAATACAGTTCACAACAGTTCCAAAGATTTCATCTTTGTTTACAGAATTTCTTGGCTGTTGCACAAACAAAAATGAGGTAGGCATTAACGTTTAAGCCCCAGAAAACGTTTTAGTAAAACGAAGTATGGAAATAAGTAACCAGATTATCGAAAAGCTCACTTGTGCAATATCTCCTTTAACATTCGCGACACTACCAGTAGCGTAGTTAGGGTAGCATTAGGCCATGCCCTCCCCTTTTGACTCTGCCTTTTAGTAAACAAGAACAAAATTGATTGTGCCAAGTAACTGAAATATGCCAAACTCTTTTGATGGTTTCTGTAGCTTATGGCTTAGGACGGATCTAGGGGGGTAGGATGAGGGGTATGCATCCTCCACCAGCAATTTTCAAAGTTGTTTTGGATGTATACAATTTTTCCATAATTTCGAACCTCTTCGATAGCGATAAGCCTTACGCCTTGAGCACGCGTAATTGAAAATGTGCAAACAAAATGCATCATATTTTGCGAAGCACTCAGATTAGGGTCAAACAATTTGAACAAAATTTGCCTGAAAATTATTCAAAACGCATTAAAATAACCATTAGAGCATGTAAATTTTCAAAAATTTTCCGAGGGAACATGCTCCCGGACCCCCTTGAGACTTTCTTGCTTCTCAATCAGCTTCAAATTTGTTTTGCCGAAAAAATACTCTTGCAAAAAGTGTGGAAATTATGGCTCCCCCCTTTTAAAATTTCTCGGTACGCCACTGAACACATACCATTGGCCTTCAAGTTTAAACCAATCTGAAAAGTCTCACGGCGCTGAAGAGATTAGATTACATTCGAAATACCTAACTATATACAGGTAATAGAATAGCAATCGCAAAATACAGCTTCTTTTGCCAGCTTGAAAGCCATACTTTTGTGTGACAAATCATAGACAATTTAAGATAAAATTGGACTACATTTGTTTATTTGCAGACAGTATTATGTTTTAATTTAAGAAAATATTTATTTACGAAGAGCCTGTACACTGATCACTGCATGCAGCAAAAATAAAATCAAATTTTAAAAAATATTGAGTAGTAGAGCACCCAATATGACATATTTTCAAAAATGCCACTAGTGAAATATTATATGATTCTTTGTTTTATATACAAATCGGAACATGTGCAGTAATAGAACATCAAGATCGCTTCGTGTGAGATCCTCCGTATGAAATGCAATGATAAGTATAGGCGTTAATTAGACCCTGAAGCACAACATACTACCTCTACTACCTCATCCAGTACTCTGCAAATGAGCGATGACGGCAGCAAGAACAATTTCTGGGTTTTCGTTGCCTAAAAACATAGAGGTTGCTATTTGCTACATCATTGCTACATCACCGGTCGTGGATTGCTACTCCATTCCCTACATTGCTATTTTTTGCGATGTTTTCTTGTCATCTGCCCTCTCCTAATCTTTAAGTCTTATATCCCGTCACTTTCGAAACTGCGTTGCTTCATGCACTGACTGTAACTCTAATTGTGCATCGTGGGAAGGCAAGATATTCTCACTTCGAGGATTTAAGTGACGTATCATTATCACGGAATCGATGCAGAAGAGTCTATCTTGACCAAAAGCCTACCAAACTTGGGAACCTGGGCGCTCCCTAATTTGTTCTTTAAAAACATTCGGGTAGAGAAAACCCAATAAAATTAATTGGGCTCTTGACTTGGGCTAAAATAGCCCAACGCATAATGGTTAGTAGTCAGTCAGTATACTCCATTTGGGTAATCTGCACCCAACTTAAAAAATGGGGTTTCTCAACGTTAATACCCAAAATGTTTACCCAAAAAAATACCCAATTTTATTTGCAGTGATAATTAGTGTTTAAATTAAACGAGCTAGGTAAGTTATATAAATAAGTTTGCATCATTAAATTTAGCTCTTGAGAATAGGAAGCGATTTTAAAATTACTCAAGTCTCTGATACATCTTTTTCTCGTGATTTTGGTTTCATGGCTTATATCAATCTTGCAAGGTTGAGAGGTTGAGCAGGATTTGTAGGCTGCAAATTTTTGGGCTCGTTTTAACACTTCTAACAAATTGTTAACAATGTAAGGATAATGATTTCTCAATCTTGTACGCTTTTTCGCTGAAACTTTTTGTAGAAGTGTGAAAAGCCCTGTGGCTGTAATTCATTATATATCGAAATCACGCCGTAGCAGTTGTATTGTCGCTTTTCCAGTTTCTATATTCCTTTCGAAATTCGCAGTAGTGTCAGTACGGTATTTAGTAGATAAATCAATGAGTTTAATTGGTAACTGATATAAAGCTAAAAAACGGTTGAGAGGTCGTTTTTAACTGCATGGTGTTAACATTGATCCGGCTTTGAGTTTAAAAGGCTCTTTCTTCTAACCATTAAAATAGGCTAAGAGCAGATGCCTGAACAAACGTTTGTACTGAGTAGGCTGATCAAAACTAACACCTTAAAGCTCTTAACCGAAATAGATTTTTTTGCTAAGGTCAACTACGCGCATGTTGGTATCGAACATCGCTGGTGCAGTGTCCTCTGATCTCTGAAGCAGTGTCCTAGATTTGACTACGTTGCTTGAAGTTTGGCGCCAGATATGGTGTATGTACTGTATTATCTGGAAACTGTTTGTAATTAATATACCCATCCATAAAGGGATCATAGCAAGTGGAAAACTTCGAAATAAACATTTTGTCAAATAAAGCTCATCCCTACCATACTATTCCCTCTAAAAAAATGAAACGTCAAAAAAAAGCTTTAACAAACAGCGGTAAAAAAAAATGTTTTTGCATCACTATGTAGGTTAGGCTACGGGTGGTTAAAAAAACATCGACTTTCGATTTTTTTATGGGGCATCCTTTCATGTGGTTCCACCTCGTGAAAAAATACTTCAGTTAAAATTTTATGAAATTTAAACAAAAATTAGAGGTTGCTACCGACCAATATAGTTGGGCCGAAAAACGGTAAATAACCAAATGGTGTGTAAATCCTCCATGATGCAACCTTGAGCTTTGTGACATCATAGCATGCTTGCTTAGCAACGATTATGAAATAAGCCAGCCGCGATTCGCATAGTATCGCAAGTCAACGATTATCCGGAATCTTACATAATCCACGTCATGCATGCATTATATCGTTCGCAATCCAATTTCAAATTATACCAGCGGTTGGGACCAAGGGCATCGGCAGAAAATTTTGTAGAGGGAGGGAGGCAGTCAAGATATTATAAAAATTGATATCAACAAACTAACATTAAACCAGGGGTGTGCCACCCACGGCCCGCGGGCCACAATCCGGCCCTCCAGGCCAGTCAATGTGGCCCTCGACGATGGCAGGACAAAAAAATTTTTTTTTAAAAATCGATTTATTTAGCTATTTGTACCGTCTATAATACACGGGTTGTGTTTAGCATTTTATAATTTTATACATATTTGACGGTGACTGGCCCTCGACGTTGTTAAAATTTTCGAAAGTGGCCCCCCAGTGAAAAAGGTTGCACACCCCTGCATTAAACCATGACAAAAAACATCTTCATGCTTACACAAATTTGCTCTAAATATGCACAACTTTAAGAGTGTTAATAAAACAAGTGTGGCTAAATACTTGGGTATTTATGTCAATGATGATTTAAAATGGAATGACCACATAAAGCATCTTTGCAAGAAGGTATCTCAAATCTACGCCTGTTTTGCTATCTTCGTCATTATGTTTGCCAGAATACCCTACTCATGTTATACAATATATAGTTTTGTACGCTCCCATTTACTGCATGGTATATTAACGTGGGGTTCAACAAACAACCCTGTAGTTCTTCACCCCTTACAAGTTCTACAAAATAAAATCGTAAAAATTATTTTCAACATTGAAGTGTACAAAATTTTTGCACCAACATCTACACAACGAGTTACCAAATTAGTGTATTTTTTATTTTACCCCAACAGCGTTAATTCACGAATACAACATTAGAAGCACAAGCCACAACAACCTCTCCCTGAGTTCAGTTAACGGTAATGCAGCAAAGAACGCAATACAATTCACTGGCGTTTAGATTTGGAACAGTTTGTCACCAGAATGGAAGAATTTCCATTTTTAAAAATTTCCAGCGATTTGTGAAGGATCACTGAATTTCAAAGTGCTAACACCGAAACAAATAGGACTGATTTATTTTATCTCTGGTCACCGGTCTGACTGATTTAAATTTTTCTTGTTCAATTACCATACTGAACAAAACACTGTAATACCTGTGCCGTAGGATTATTATTATTACTATCATTATTATTATTATTATTATTAGTGAGTTTAGGTTTTCGTTGCCTTTCGTTTTATTTTACGAGAGTCGGACGAATGCGGTTGAATAATAATGGATAGCCATGACTTGGTGAGCATTTGCTCTGTTATGGTCTCCTAGCGTGTGCCCTTGTATCAACTTTTACGCTATATTCATTTTTTTGGCATTGTTGTAATTTGAACTGACTTGATACTTGGTAAGTCAATAAATGACTGAATGAATGATATCGATATAGCGCTATTGGAAATGCAGTTAGTACAAAAAATAGGCAATACTCTCGTGTCCGTGAGTAGTGCCTACTACGCTCATTACTGCTGCTACTTGCACTTAATCACTCATGTGGAAAAAAATCAAAACAGTTTTCCCTAACACTGCTATAATAACGATGGTAAGCCTACGTTACTGCACGTGAATACTGGACTATAATTCTATTGCTTTTTGCTTAAAGGCCTTTTCACACTTGAGTTATGCCAAGCGCAACCAGGCTTACAAGCCATTATGACTATTATTTTTTTTTTCCAAGCCGCATAAATGCAGCTTAGTTATTTTTTTATGCTAGCAGAGTATGCGTATCATAGAAGATGACCTAGTTAAGCATCAAATTCACGAAGCTAGCTCCGGAACCCTACTCATCAACTACTCGGCCAACTCCATGCGCTTTTGACATGACATTGGTTACACCATCGGTGGCCAACCAATCGATCGCGATATTGGTCTACCGGTCGATCTTTGCATGCCTGGCAGTCGATCACGCGCTGATTTGGATGACGAGTTTGGGCAACAGCATTTCCAGCTCATGTAGCGCGTTCGAGACCTTTTTTTTCTGTTCTTCACCGGTGTTGAGACCCGCCTTTGCCCCCCTTGGCTGAAGCCCATGGTTGAGACTCTTATTTGATCCTCACTGCATTCATGGTAACTTGCAATATAAGAGGCTCAGGCTCTAAATTTCAGGTCCTTGATTGCTTTTACATAAACTTGTTATATTTTAACATCTATCCCTATGTACTATAGTAATTTAATCAAACATAAAAATTTAATCTAATGGCATGCGCAAAGTCCAAGCTTTAACTTAAGCCTGTGAAAAGAAATAATGCTTATATTTGGCTAGTTGAACCACTGGCATCCACTCAAGCAGTCCATGATGCATCGCATTGTATCACCGAAGAGCTTATGAAAGCATGGGCTAAAGCCAGCGTTCCTACATGCCTAAAAAAGCATGTTGCGAAAAAATAGAAATGCTCAAAAAATGGGCTGAATTGAAGAGATAGGCTACAAAGCCAAGCACTCTGAAGAATTACAGTAGGAAGAGAAGAAGTGGAAAGATGGATTAGAAGATTTGTTCGACATCGCACATGCTAACGCATTAGACAATAGGCTACATGACTACAATTCAAAAAGATAAAACTTTTCTTTTTTATTTTTAAGCGAAAAAGGCCTCCCTGAGTTCCTGGACTGATAGGTATTAAGTAGAGATAATACAACATTACTCAATCAACAAGTCGAACCAGAAAAAAACAAAAATCTCTTGAACAAAGAAAAGCACGAGCAGAAGATGAGTAAATAACTAAAGAAAAACTTAAACATTTAGAATTGTCATGTTCATAAGCAGCAGATATGTCGGTATCAACCAAAGCTGAAAGTGACAAGTTTGAAAATTTTTGCATCTATGACACATCAGCAACGTCACAGGCACATTGGCTATTTGCAAGGGACAAATTAATGTTTCGACTATAACCAAAGTCTCTTCAGCCTTGCTACGCACAGCCAATCCAGGCTAAACTCATTTCAGACTGCAAAGACTCTTTTTTTGCATTGCTTTACCTGGACATCTCGACTTCATCTCTTTTCAACGTTGTGACCTATATTTAGCAGGCGACTGGCCCCAAACAATGATACCCAATGAAAGAGCCTATAACTACTAACCCCAAACTAAGTTACCGGTAGCCTAACTAGCCCACATCACTGCAAGCCCCCATATGGCAACCCACTCATTTGCAGCTGCAGACGCGTTTCGACCTTATTATGGTCTCATCAGTGCAGCATAGCAACCTCACACCTTCCGGAAAAAAAAATTCCAATCTTCAAAACAACTACACACCTCAAATCTAAGCCTCTACTCGTTATGCTCACGGTAGAACATTTGAAATAAAACCTTCAAGGAATTAGTAGATGGATTATGATGTCACAGATTCCCTGTAAACAATCGACAAGAATAGAAATGACCGGTTGGTTTAAACATCATTTTCCCGGTAATCTGAGAAGGAATTTTTTGCTTACGGTTTGTAACTATACCAGTTACCAAAACCTGCAAAAAAACTCTCTGCCCAACCCGTTCGCCCGTGAAAAAATGGTATAGTTACAAACCGTAAGCAAAAAATTCCTTCTTAGATTACCGGGAAAATAATGTTTAAACCAACCGGTCATTTCTATTCTTGTCGATTGTTTACAGGGAATCTGTGACATCATGATCCATCTACTAATTCCTTGAAGGTTTTATTTCAAATGTTCTACCGTGAGCATAACGAGTAGAGGCTTAGATTTGAGGTGTGTAGTTGTTTTGAAGATCGGAATTTTTTTTTCCGGAAGGTGTGAGGTTGCTATGCTGCACTGATGAGACCATAATAAGGTCGAAACGCGTCTGCAGCTGCAAATGAGTGGGTTGCCATATGGGGGCTTGCAGTGATGTGGGCTGGTCAGGCTACCGGTAACTTAGTTTGGGGTTAGTAGTTATAGGCTCTTTCATTGGGTATCGTTGTTTGGGGCCAGTCGCCTGCTAAATATAGGTCACAACGTAGAAAAGAGATGAAGTCGAGATGTCCAGGTAAAGCAATGCAAAATAAGAGTCTTTACAGTCTGAAATGAGTTTATCCTGGATTGGCTGTGCGTAGCAAGGCTGACGAGACTTTGGTTATAGTCGAAACATTAATTTGTCCCTTGCAAATTTCTCATCTAACTCATAATTGATGACAAAAGTGGATGGTTTAATTCCCACCTGTATGGGGGAGTACCATTTTCCATTCCATTAAAAGACTGTTCTCTAATTGTTGGACCTATTCTTACCCTGACACATTGGGCTTTGCTGTTGGCTGACTTTGTGTTGTCTATCGGAAAAGTATAGGATGGAAGAATTCTATTTGACTTACATATCCTTCTTTGTATCACCTTGCTGGATCCTGTAACTGTACATGCAGTTCGATAAACGTACCAGGATATTGATGTTTAAACCACCGATAAGCGCTGACGTTCACTATGTTTTCTGGGCTACATGCGCAGACACAGTGCCTGCCTTGTCCCGCGCTTTTTCACGGGCGAACGGGTTGGGCAGAGAGTTTTTTTGCAGGTTTTGGTAACTGGTATAGTTAAACTGGTATAACGAAAAAAACATTCCTTCTTTGAGGGAAGCTTCGTGGTATGTAGAGTCAGCATCATTTCTTTTCACAGGCTTAAGGCTTAGACTTTGCACATGCCATTAGTTTAAATTTGTATTTGTAATTTAATCACTTCAAGTAAAAACACGTTTCTGTAAAAACAATCAAGAATCTGAAATGTAGAAGTTAGAACCTCTTATTCTGCAAATTACCATGGATGCAGTGAGGATCAAATAAAAGTCTCAACCGCTAATATAATAGCGGCAATACTTGAAATTGGATATTGAAATAATGCATGCATGGGATTCCCGATAATTAATCTTTGATATTCACGATGTCACAGATTAACTTGCGATACTATGCAAATCGCAGCTTACGTTGTAACCGTTGCGAAATAAGCTTACTATGGTGTCACAAAGCTCAAGATTGCATGGAGAATTTACGCACTATTTCGTTATTCATCATTTTTCGGCTGAACTATATTGGTCGTTAGAGACCTCTAATTCTTATTCAAATTTTAACTGAAGTAGTGGCGTTGGAAGCACTTTCGAGTAGGGGGCTTCGCCTACCAGACCCCCGCCTTGTTATCGCTACATACATCATGCACTTCGCTTCAATAAAAGTCACTCGGAGACTGGTGATGAACTCAAGCTTTCCTCTGGCTGTCATAACACACAGTATCCAGATGGACATTTGTAAACATGTTAACCTCCATTAAATGAACTTATCATCCGTTTACAAGCTCCTAGTCTTAGGCTCCTAGGCAAGAGCGTATTAAGGCGGGCATTGTGCCGTGTCCCTCTCTCTTTTTGACTCTGCTTTCTAGTAAAAAAGAGCGAAACTAATGGTGCCAAGTGACTGAGATATGCCAGACTCTTTTGATGGTTTCTGGAGCTTATGGCGAGGTGCGGATCCAGGGGTTGGATGAGGTCATGCATCCACCCATCAGCCATTTCCAAAAGTGTCTTTGATGCATACAATTTTTCCATAATTTCGAACCTCTTCCATTGCAATAAGCCTTACGCCTGAAGCACGCATATTCGAAAATGTGCCAACAAAACGCATCATATTTGGCGAAACACTCAGAATTAGGGTCATCAATTTTAAACAAAATTTTCCTGAAAATTACTCAAAAAGCTTAAAACAGTCATTACAACATGCAAATTTTCCAAATTTGTTTTGGGAGGATGCCCCGGATCTCCCTGTTTCTCTATCAGCTTCAAATTAATTCTACCGAAAAAAAAAACACGCTTGAAAAAATGAGGAAATTATGGCCCCTCTCCTTTAAAATTCCTTGCTACACCGCTGCCCTAGGATAAGGTAGCTGATTACAGAGAGGGGCAGTACCGGGTAGTATTGTACCGCGGTACCTTTTTTTATTTTAAAACGGCACTTTTCTTGTTTATAGAATGGAGACAATAATACTCAACTCCGTTTATCTAATACGCTAAACCAGGGATGGGCAAACTTTTTGCACAAAGGGCCGCATTGTAAAAAGTTTTGAAGCCGAGGGCCGCTCTGATTTGTAGAGCAAAATAAAAAGGGTCGTCACGACTGCAGATGTCCTAATTTCCACTCTAAATCCGGTAAAAAGCAAAAAAGGTTCTCACGTTAGCGCAGATGTCCTAATTTCCACTCTAAACCAAGTGAAGAGCAAAAAAAGGTCCTCACGTTTGCAGATGTCCTAATATTTTCCCTCGAACGTCCGCAAATGTCCTAATATTACCCTCAATATCAGCAAGGTATAGTCGTAGAAATGGCACGGGCTGACTTTTTTACAACCCGGACCGCCCATGGCCCGGAACCTCTTGCCCAGTAGCGGTAACCGACCCGGAAACTCATCCCAAAAACAAAGTCCAGCCTGCCCAAGGCCCATTCTTCTAAGAACGTTCAACCACATTCAACAGAAAAATGACAGTCGAAAGGGATTTCAAAAATTGGTAGCGGGTCTTTTAGCGGCCCGTGCCATCTCTACAGTAACTGTAAGTGCCCGCGGGCCGCGTAAAAGACAGGGGGGCTTCAGGCTCCCTCATCCACTACCTTCCAACGCCCTTGAACTAAAGTATTTTTTCATGAGGTGGAACCATGAGAGGGTACCCAATAAAAAAATCGCATTTTTTGAATCACCCTAGCATTGGGCAGTAAATCGGTTTGGAGTTTTCCAAATAGCACTAATATTATGGGTTGCTTGCATGTGATTTTGGTTTAAACGATGCATTACAACAACTTTATTGGCACGCAATTCAAAACAACACAAAAATGTGAATGCTAGTTGAAAATGATCACAATAGAAAAATTGAAATAGGCACATCGGGAGTTTGAACGTTCACAAAAACTATGCAGAATAAAATAAAAGCTACATGCTGACATCGGAAAACGTACTGACAGTCTCACATATTTACAACATTTGTGTAAGGGTATCTTCATAAAACATTTCTTCGCAAAACAAGACTGGAAATAGTAAACTATAAAAGTACAAATTTGCAACACTCACGAAGTCAAAAAACTAAGAATTTATTTTCTTTAAAATTCGTTCAACAGCGAGAAGCACCAGCACGATGCATTTTATTATAGGTACCAAGGAAAATCTCAATACAATGTGATTATTTAAAAATTGCAAAGTAGTGGAATATAAAAATAAAATGCTTCGGTTCGTTAAACAAATAAAGTAAGACCATTCAGAGAGCGTCATAAAGTACACACGATTTCACATGAATGCACCTCTAATAGACCTTGATTTCTTCGCACAGTGCTGATCTTGATCATCAACGACTTTTCTTGGATGGACCAGCTTTTTGCGGTGTTTTTCGTTTCATGAACCCGTTTCCGCTGTGATTGAATTAACAGTACTAGACTTTGAACTTCACGACTACGCATTGAATAAAGTTGCTTACAAGTAGCACTTTGTGGATGTATGCAATCCATCAAAGTACATCAAATTAAGGTTCCCCTCAAAGCAAGCTTCAGTATAGTTTCTTCACAGTGTGGCGTATACATGTCAAAGGTGGTGGACATGAGTTTACGCTGTAGCACACTACTGGTTGACCTCGATAATTAGATAAGGTCCAAGTCTTAACTCTAAGAGACTTGTAGTTGATGGTGATGATAATCATGGTATAAGCGGTCTTGCCACAGCTCCCATATTTTATGCCCAGGAATTATTTGTGATGCTGTTTCTCTGTTATTTAATGGTTAGAAGCCGCTAAATTGACAATTATTTTGCGAATGAATTTTTAATTAATCGAATCAGAGCGTAAAAAGCATTTGCAAGCATACGATTTTAAACAAACGCAATTCTGGTTTATCCACTGTGTAAAGTAATAATTGTACGCGCGTTTTTTTCACAAATAATAATGCGAAGGCTAGAAATATGGAAGCAGAAGCAAAACGATGGTGTACTTTAGGATATATGGAATATATAAAATTTGTGTTTAGCCTGCAGTTCTCACCGCAGAGACCTCGATAATCAGATAAGGTCCAAGCCTCAACTCCAAGAGACTTGTAGCTGATGATGATGATAATCATGGTATAAGCGGTCTTGCCACAGCTCCCAATTTTATGACCAGGAATTATTTGTGATGCTGTTTCTCTGTTATTTAAAGGTTAGAAGCCGCTACATTGAAAATTATTTTGCGAATGAATTTTTTATTGATCGAATCATAGCGTAAAAAGCATTTGCAAGCATACGATTTTAAACAAACGCTATTCTGGTTTATCCACTGTGTACAGTAATTGTACGCACATTTTTTTCACAAATAATAATGCGAAGGCTAGAATGATAGTGTGCTTTGGGATATATGAAATAAATAAAATTTGTGTTCAGCCTGCAGTTCTTACCGCAGAAAAACCGCAAAATATTAAAAACAAAACAAGGTAACACCACTTACGATTTCTCTCCTAATTCAACCTCGATAGCGGCGTTCATGTCACGTATCTGCAAAAAAAAAAAAAAAAAAAAAAACAATTAAACCATTAAACCAACATTTGAATAGGATCAAAACAATCATGCAAAATTGTACATTGACTTGTCAGCGTTTAGCGTTTAAGTCACTACGGCTACTGTGCGGTAAACACGATGACAAGTCACTTAGTAGCATATGCCAAACACCTTTCCTTTTTCTTTCGAAAAAATGCGCGGTCTATAATCCGCCCAAGTGCCTTTACTTAGTGACGATTATGTAGAAGTTTTCTGGTCCTCTTACGGCACTGTGAATGGGTCTTGTGGGCATGCGCATAATGGTTGAGACATGGACCTCACTGCCACATAACAGCAGCTGGCGGCAATATTGTTCAGTTTTAATTTTTCGATTTGTCTTCTTTCCCAATTAGCTGTCCACTTTTCCCCATTAATGTTTTGCAAAACTTGGTTGGCCTCATCTTAAATTTATCAAGTAGAGACAAACTACTTAGATCTCTTCATCCATAAACATAACGATGGTGGGATTTTTACCAATTTTACTAAACTTTACAAGTTCATACACATGCAGCTTTACATCACTTTTTGTATAGAAAACTTCGATTTTAAGCATTTTGTTTCTCAAGTAAAGAATGATGAAAACTTCAACCTTTATCAAGACGAATATTGACTCGCTGAGTGTAACCGAGTTTTAGTTTTCCGTTTTACTGTTTTCGTTTTTGTCTAAATTACTATTTAGCGAAAGGATTTATCCAAAAACAAGAAAAACAAAGATTAGAAATGATGGGATGAAAAAAAAAAAAAAACTACAGGAAAACTGTTCCAGAGCAGATTGTAAATTTGCGGTGTTAATGGTTTTTTTCTCACGGTGGCGTGATGCTGCTACACTTCCGATGATATATAGGCCTACAATGTTAAGCAGAGAAAGTGTGCTCTATTCTAAAACAGTCACATCATGTTGTCAGTTCAGTGGAGTGGGCACGGGGGGGTTGGGTGTCAAATCCAAAGATGGAAAAAACTAAAAACCACTTTTTTTGGAAACATCAGCCTTTTTTTATGCCGAGATTTCCGAAATTGCCGTCATGTTTTTCTGTGCTATCCAACTTGCTTATTAATCTCGAGAAACTTCATTGTGATCAGTGGCGTATGGTGACCTTTTTGACTGGGTGTTCCCTCTTTAAAAATACCTATTATACCCAGGGGGCTTCGCCCCTTTGCCCCTCAGACCCCTCGTTTGTCGCTGCAATGCTGGCTAGCCCATTGACTATCACTAATGAAGATTAATAATATGGGGATACAACTGCAAATTGTCGGGCAACTAGTAACCACATTGGTTTTGTATGCCATTAATATGGGTGAAACCAAGCATATATTAAACAGGTAACACAAATCGTTTTGTACTATAAGGCATCGCTTTTCAAAAAATAAATGAAAAGCTCGTCATTCAATGATTGGAGTAGTACAATATCAAACAATGCACAACACATAAGCATATCAACTTGATGTTTAAAATTCTATAGTTTACAGTTTATTGACACTAAAAAAAAAGAAAACAAGCATAACAGAAGATTTGAGAAACAAGGAGCACCGAATAACCCTAGAGTTTTTTAGTCTAGATGCTTCTTGTACACACGCATATAGTTTAGTCATCTCATTCAGCAGGCAAAAAGAAAAATATAAATGCAACGCGAATAAGCACGAAGGTACAATAGTAACGAAAGCGGTAAAGAGATAGCACGAACATATAAAAAGAAGGCAAGTTATCTAAAGCAATATCACAATTCCATAATTAAAACGCATATTTACATAAAGATGGTAAAGGTACAGCAACATTACAACATGTAAAGGCAATTTACCTAAAGCAAAAATCACGATTGCATATTTACGCAAAGATGATAAAGATACAGCTACATAACAACATAAGAGATAATACTTCGCTGAGAGCTAATACCCACCTAAGATTTTTAAATTGAAATGTTTTTTAAAAAAGTTGAATGATTTATTCTTTAATTCTTCACTAATATTGTTCCATAATTTAACTCCTCGATATTCGAATTTATGTTGACCAGCAGTTTTGAAAACACGAGGGAAAAAATAGTTAGATTTGTTAGGCCGCCTAATTTCGCAGGCGTGAATTTGTTCAATTTTAGTAAAATTTTGTTGCCATAGTTTCGGTAATTTATTGTTAAAAAGTTTATGCATAAATTTTGCAAGTTCTAAGTTATACACATCGACTTATTTTAAAATCTCCAATTGTTTGTATACTGTAAGTGATTGACATGAGAGAATTTTTTATTCCATGTTATTGTGCGAATAATATTGCGCAATAGCCCTTGATTTGTTTCAAAATTACCGATGAGATGTCCGAGTAGATATACAGCGTCTGTTTTTGGAGCATGAAACCCGCTAGGTTTGACCACGACTTTTATGATCAGCGTAAAAAAAGCAATTTGATTATCAATCAATCAAAGGTTTACTTATGCTTTCAATTAAAAGACATTCATCTACTACTGACAACTTTGATTGTAAAAAAGCCGCTGAGTAATCAGTAAAGTCAACAAAGACAGTATTTCGGATCAACATCATGTCCAGACCTTGCATAAAGGAAAATGTTTTCAAGATAATTCGCATGGCGCGGTCACCAGGCCTCGGGAAATACGGCAGGCTTGTAGTTGGCAGTGACTTTGTGACTTTATCGCGAGATTGACAACTGAGGAAAGCTGAGATTTTGTAGTAATACTTAGTGTCTCATCTTATACCTTCTATGCAACTGCAATTGAGTCTCATTTTAAGTAATAGCCACAAGTTCAGTTTCTTGAGTTTTTTTTGCAACTGCATCCAGCATAAGATCTGTAAAGCTTTCATTAAATTATTTAAGCTGATAGAAGTTCCTATGAATGTCGTAGCTGCTTGAAGATGAGCATTATAACTGTATCATATTTTTTGTGTACCAGTATTCAAGATGCTCAATATAATTAATTCGATTGAAGGATGACGGTGATTTATCATATCTTTTAAAAGGCAACTCTTGTGCTGCTTAAAAAACAAGTTGCATGGATTAAAGTTGTAAAAAATTCTATATTTGCTCTTTACATTCTCATTGCTACTACAAATCTCTTTCCAACCTTTGACTATCTGGAACTGCATTCACTCTCACAGAACACATCCAAAATATAAAATGCATCAATATATATATATATACAGGGTCAGGCAAAATGATCTGACACATTTGAAATTGTCATTGTGACAAGCATGTTGCAGTTAGACTAATGGTTGAAGTAAAATTTCATAGCTACTAACATGCCATTTGTGCTAATTCATGAAACTTTAGAAAATACTGTAACTGATGAATAAGGCAAGATCATAAAGTTTGTAATTCGTGTCAAAATTCAAAACTGTTAATGTAGCAATTAAAATGGTCAAAGACAGGCGAACACCGTGCATTTATTTTTTGAATTTTTATGTTTAATGTGGGGGGAGGTATGGGAGTGTTGGGGGTGTTAGAAAAAGTGAGAAGTGTGGGGAAGTGTGTTGGGTGTGGGTAGAAGTAAGGGGAGATGTGGGGAGGTATAGGGGTGAGTGAAAATGTGGGGAAGGTGTTCGGAAGTGTGTTGGAGTGTAAGGAAGGTGATGGGAAATGTGGGGAGAGGTGTGTGGGTATGAGGACACGTGTTGGGGGGAGGTGAAAAGGGATGTGGGGAGAGGCGCAGGGGAAGGGTATGGGGGGAGGTGTGAAAAATAAGGGGAGAGGTAAGGAAAAGTGTGTTGGGGTGTGGGGGAGGTGAAGGGAAAAGTGGGGAAGTGTGTTGGGGTGTGGGGGAAGTGAGGAGAGATGAGGAGGGAAGTGTAGGGGTGTTTGAAAATGTGGGAAAAGGTTTGGGGACGTGTGTTGGGTGTAGGGCGAGGTGTGGGGAGAGGTGTGGGTTGCACGACTTTAGCATCTCGACTTGAACTTTTATCCCGCAATACCGCAAGAAAAATGCCGTCAAATAATAGAAAACTAAAAATCGCCTGCAATAATTCGTTATACCCGAAGGCGCTATTTAAAGGATTAAACTTTTAAGACAACGTTTGCTAAATGGCATGTTAGTAGCTATAAAATTTCACTTTAACTATTACTCTAACTGCATCACGCTTGTCATATTGACAATTTCAAATGTGTCAGATCATTTTGCCTGACCCTGTATATGCTTCTTAGACTTCTTCTGCCATTGTATACCAACAGTCAAATGCGCATGATCCAAAAAACCTTTATTCCAAATCGCATAGAACCAAATCTGTGGGAAAACTTCTATATTTGTGGGAAAACTTCTATATTTGTGGGAAAACTTCTATAGTTCGATCCGTCCTAGCGACCCTGTCACAATTTGCCACGTGGTACTTAGAAAGCTTACGAATCGTTTTGTGATGCACTGCAAAGCACTGTACAGTATATTGACGTTTGCTCAATACGTACATATTACTAAATAATGACTGACTGATACATACAATTGAAGTTGGTTGAGCTGCTTTGCTTTGCTATTGTTTTAAAAAGTGGTAAAACATCGCGGATTTAGACAAACGACGGAAACATAAACCAATAAACCAGATTCAACAACGCTGCTTCGATACTAGAGCAGCTTTGCCCACCTTTATTGGTTTCGTTTTCTTACTCGTAAGATAATTCAAGTTCAAGTTTTTTTCGTTACTTAAGTTAAATCAATCACAAAAAAAAACAAACAAGACAACATAAAGGCACACCGTTAAAGTTATGGGCAGTGTTGTTGAAATTGTAACAGAAAGCCGGTACAAAAAACTTGATAAAATCATGTCACGTTGGTGAACTAGAGAAAAACCAAGATTGATATACTCTGACACAACTCCTTTAAGTAATGCTCTAGCCACATCTAACGTGTTCTTTTATGCTATAC
Source organism: Trididemnum miniatum (assembly GCA_964006365.1). NCBI lineage: Eukaryota > Metazoa > Chordata > Ascidiacea > Aplousobranchia > Didemnidae > Trididemnum > Trididemnum miniatum. The sequence continues at coordinate 12,222,402 of OZ023239.1, forward strand.
TGTCACCGGCAGACAAGGCTAGAGAGATATATTTTCATGCTGTATTTGCTTGAAAAGTCTTTCCCTTGCAAAAAAATTAACTTTTTCTTTTCTGCTGTCTCATTACAGAATAACGATTTGTTTCCTTGCAGTTGTAGAGAAGCTGAAAGCAAAACCATTTTAAACTTGACCAATTATTTCCGCTCCAGTAGGCAACTTATCAGTAACCTAATGCTTTCTGCGTGCAAAAACTAGTCTTTGATATTGTGAAAAAAGCTGGATGCCAAAAGTGGGCACTGCCTGGGCAAGAGTCAGAAGGTATGCCACTCGACCATAATGCTACGGTATATGCTGTTTTGTCATCTCAAAGAAACAACCTTTACCTGTTTAAATAACACTACCACATCTATATCCGATGGCCGAGTAGTAAGAGCGTTCGCCGCTGAAGCTGTAGACTCGGGTTTGATTCCGAGTCGAGTGAAACCAATGACTTTAGAATTGTTATTCACAGTTTCCCTGCTTGACGCTCTGCATTGAAGGGACAATGTGGAGAACAAGCCGGCAAGTTTACTTGTTGTGCCGTTGGGAAAGGCACTTAGCGGGATTCCCCCATCTTGGTGTGGTAGACAGATGGCTGGCAACGCTTAAGCGAGCTCGTATAGCGCATTGATCGCTTTCTCGTGATAGGAGGATAAATATGCAACAAATAAAAAAATACAAAACATGCAACAAATAAAAAACCAGTTATGATGTCTTCGAAAAGTTTAAAGTTTATGCAATAGAAGCATTGGGTATCTTTTTCTTGGTGGTATACCCTATCTCAACACAGCACATACAGCAATGATTTGCCAAGCTCCTGCTTTCTTCCTGTTCTTTTTTTGTTTTTATCGATTTTTTTTGATTTTTTCTCGTTTTGGAATTGTTTTTTATTTGCGGAGTCTATAAAATTGATTGAAACACATCAGTCTGCAGTGGGGTTTTGAGATACGATATATGAGCCTGAATATTTACCATCAGTAAAACTTATAGCTAGTTACAATTAGCTAAGACCATTGAGGAAGCTTATTCATTAAGTTGTTATTTTGGTATGCTATATATAAGGTTTATTCTTTTCTTTGATTTTTTTGCAAGCAATTTTTTTCGCAAGGGCTATTTCTTTGGGCCCGTACAAATAAGCTCTTTGTTTCTTTTATTATCCCTCGCGCTCTTCCCAAATGTACAAGAGCGTGACAAAGTAATATAATAAACCAAAAAGACAAATGTTACGACCCGTAAAAATAGCCACTTCCAATTCCTTAAGCTTATCGTTGCTCACTAGGGCCTCGTTGATCAAATAGCCTAGGGCTTCTTATTGTCTAAATCCGGCCCTGGCTGGAGTGCTCCGTTCCTCAGACACCCCTATTATGTATTTGAGAGTATCTGATAATATCGACGCTGTGATTTGAGTGAAAAATGCATACAAATATCAACGCTGTTTTTGACCTTAATCGCAAGATTAGAGATTCCTCTCGCGCATAATTAAATGGAGTTTAAAAACGTTTCGGTAGGGCGGGCAGTTTTCTCATGCTCCACTGTCTTCAGTTTTCAAAACAGGGGAAACTGCCCCTTCCATGAGGAGTGCATATTAAATGTTCATATCAAGGTTATTATATGCGTTGTTCATATCAATGTTGGTTCTTGAAAAATGATTTTTTTGAAGGAAAGCAATTACTTGTTTTACCCACCTGGAAATACTGCTGGTAAGCAAAACCAGTCAATAATTTAAAACTTTATTCTAAAATCGATTTCGACCCATGTGGGTCATCCTCAGTTAATCTGCACAATAAAAAAAACGCTCAATCAATCTAAGGCTCGAGAATTGTAGCTAAAATATACTAAACACGTAATGGGTATGCACAAACAAAGCTTTGAATAAAACCGTTCGATAAACACGTAATGGGCATGCACAAACTAAACTTCGAATAAAACCGTTAAGAACCACAATGCATCTAAGGCTAAAATCAATGAAGCGCAGCACAAGGTGGAAAAGCGGAGTGGTGACTACACAAACCAAGAAACCTTATTTATATTTAAGTAGAATTATATTTAGGTAGAATTCCTTTAGTTATATTAATTTAAGCGTCCAGTTTATAAATCGATTGGCTTTCATAAAGGTCTAGGTTTTGTTTGTTTTTGGGTTGTTGTAAGAAAATTACTTCAAATAAGTCCGAAAGTGTGGTAGCTTTACGGACTTTACGGAGTGGTAGCTTTTCAACATTAGATTGATTGTGATATTTGATCAAGTGGGCATAAAGAGCCGAGCTGTCATCCACTGTGGGAGTAAATTTGCTCTCCGAGTTGCCGCAAGCTATCCACGATGCACGATGCCCAGCCCATCGCTTGGAAAACCCATTAATCGTCTGGCCAACATAGAATTGACCACACAAGAGACACCTTGCTGCGTAAATACCATAGTTTTTACAATTGAGGATCTGTTTTGGCGTGAAAATTTTTCCATGGGAATTGGTGACAGTATTAGTGTTTTTGACCATATTTTCCCTGTGAACACCAAAATTCCCGCATAAAGCACAGTTCCCACAGGGTTTAAATTACAGGTTTAGACATTGAATCTTTTTTTCAGGGTTTAGACATTATTACAGGGTTTAGATATGGTAAAAAACACTAATACTGTCACCAATTCCCATGGAAAAATTTTCACGCCAAAACAGATCCTCAATTGTAAAAACTATGGTATTTACGCAGCAAGGTGTCTCTTGTGTGGTCAATTCTATGTTGGCCAGACGATTAATGGGTTTTCCAAGCGATGGGCTGGGCATCGTGCATCGTGGATAGCTTGCGGCAACTCGGAGAGCAAATTTACTCCCACAGTGGATGACAGCTCGGCTCTTTATGCCCACTTGATCAAATATCACAATACACTCTGTAAAGCTACCACATTTCCGGACTTATTTGAAGTAATTTTCTTACAACAACCCAAAAACAAACAAAACCTAGACCTGTATGAAAGCCAATCGATTTATAAACTGGACGCTCAAATTAATATAACTAAAGGAATTCTACCTAAATATAAATAAGGTTTCTTGGTTTGTGTAGTCACCACTCCGCTTTTCCGCATTGTGCTGCGCTTCATTGAATTAAGCCTTGGATGCATTGTGGTTCTTAACGGTTTTATTCAAAGTTTTATTTGTGCATACCCATTACGTGTTTAGTTTATTTTAGCTACAGTTCTCGAGCCTTAGATGCAGATTAACTGAGGATGACCCACATGGGTCGAAATCGATTTTAGAATAGAGTTTTAAATTATTGACTGATTTTGCTCACCAGCAGTATTTCCAGCATTTAGATCCGCCAATGCAAAATCGTCGGACGATCAACCTCTGCTTTGTGGACAAGATATTTCTTTTCCTAACCATGGTTTCGATTTTACCCCCCGGGCTGCACCCTGTTTGTGACGTTGCGAAAGCCAGCCTGCTTTAGTCTGTTAACCTTCCTATGGCCCAAAATGAGGTCAACTAATATTTTTAACCACGGCTTGAATGCTTAAGTTTTTGTGAAACCTTTTATCTCCTTAAATAAAGCGCAAAGAATCAAGCAAAAGTGTGAATGAAATATTTGGATTGTTTCCTTCGTTATGGCATCATATAGTTTAATCATGCTTAACTGCAATTGCGCAAAAATTTAGACTAGAAACATTACAATCCGATGCATTTTTAATACCTCTGAATTACTGTAATTGTAGCATCTTTACGTCGTCACGATGTGACGTCACTGACCCCCCCCCCCATTGAAAAATCCTGCGTACGCCACTGTGTCAGTTAGTAACTGCAGCTTGACAATTCATATTTTTTCGTACTCACATCTATACTGTGAAAGTCAAGGACAGCGACGAAAGCAGTTTCTCTAAACGAAAACTGATGGACTTTCAATTCAGTAGACAGGTCCAATCCACCCACTTCAACGATTTCAAGCACTGGTTGATATTTATGATGACTGCTCAACGCAATAATCTAAAATATAGCGAGCTGTAAAAGACAAAACATAAACAATTAGTCACCAGTATTTCAAATATCATAAAAAACCCAACAAGTTGTTTCGCCTCTAAGGCTCTTCAAAGTAGGGGGTCGCCCCTGAAGAGCCTTGGTGGCGAAACAATTTGTTGTAGGTTTTTATAATATTTTAAATACTGGTGATTGTGTGTTTTATGTTAATGCTCTGGCACTTGTTTTCGAGCTCTCTGTTTGGTGCAACGGTCAAATCACGTATTCACGTGAGATGTTAAAGAAATGGTTTAGGTTTTTTAGTGCCTAATAATCATTCAACTGGATTTAGTTCACACGGAAATTGGGTCTCCATGCGTTGCAGCAAATCTCTTACGCAAAGGTCAATTCGTTATACAGGCTGCAACATCTGGAACAATCTACCGCCTGACATAAAAGGTAATTCGCAAATGAGTTTCAACGTCTTTGTAAAAATAATTAAACAAGTTCTTCGGGACAAACAACGCTAAAATAGCTCTTATGGTCTCCTTGCCACTGTGAATCTGGTTATACTCTGTTTACTGAATTATTAAGCAATAATAATAAATAATTCAGTATCTCTAGTTCTTGTGACTGTTAGTGTTATAGTGTAGTTCAAAGCTTTTGCAATATTATGGAATAGATTCTCGTTTAAATTTTTATCGCATCAAGTTAGTTTGTGTACTTAGCGCTTAGATCCCTGCTGTATTTTTTGTTTTTGAATTTTCCTTTTTGTATTCTATAGCTTAGTGTAGAAGTGTGAAATTTTTATCATTATTAGGCATTGGTTATATCGTAATTAGAGGTGAGAGGCTGCAGACTCGGCGACCGCGCCAGTTCCTCGGAACAGGACACGTGGTCTTTTCGCAGCCTCTCACCAGAAAGACATTGCGTAATTTTCCTTTTTAACATTTATCGTTTTTTTCATCGTTTTGTATCACGCGTTATGCCCTTTCTGTACAAAAATAAGCTCTCTCTCTCTCTTTCTCTCTCTCCTAATTAGTCTTTCAGATGGTTTTACGCAAAATGCGGTTTTCATTGATTTTTAGTGAGTGAAGTCAACGTTCATTCAACTTTCAAAATCAAGCCATGCCAACCAGTAGCTTAACAGCGTTAGGGGAAGCAAATTACAGACAGGCCAAAGTTCACCAAGATTGCATTGCTTTATGATTGAATGTTGTCAGTTCAGATTACACTTCGTCAAAACAGGACAAGAGTCAGTAGTGTCCGGATGCCTCCCCTGGCTACGTCACTGGTGCCAACAATTTCAGTTTGTATCTTGCGCGGGGCTCATATTAGACGGTAGATTTGAGATCCTGGTGAAGACAGCGTGCTAAACCACTTAGAAACGTTCATCATTATAGTACCATTTTAGAATGCAAAAAAGTACTGAATATCAAAATAAAATTGTTACCTGTTTTTCGCATGAGTCAGAAGTAGAGCTTAACTGAATACCTGAAAACTCTACATCTGACATACTCCAGGTTGCTCCAGATGCAGCAGGGGCTGGGTGTGTGCAAGTTTTTGCAGGACATTCTGGAGGACCGACAAAATCAAATTTCTTCTTCCTAAACAAACATTTAAAATTTTGCAATTTTTTTTCAGTTCCTGCACTGTCTGTCAGTGTAAAATTATTTCATACAAAATTTTTGAACAATGAAGCGCAAAAGTTTTAAACAATTAGGTCAAAGTTCTTGAACAAGGGCTGCACGGAAGCCCAGGGTTTCTCAAAGCATTCCAAAGAGTTCCATGATGTTTGGCAAAATATATGGAAAATTTTGAAGTTTTTTTTCCGGAATACGTTTTGGTTTATTTTTCTTCTTAAGAAATATTGAGTACATCACTGTATTAGTTTTGATAAATAGGCTTAAGCAATAAGCATTCAAATCATACGATAACTTTAAATTTAATCTACACTTACCGGACATTCCAGTGCACTTTGCATATAGGATGAAACTTTAGTCGAAGTTTGTATTGCTTTTCCCGGTGCAAATGCACGTCGAAAACAAGAGAGGGAACCATACTTCTGCAATATAATGAGCTAATAGTATTGTTCGTTTCAAACTTGACTTCGCAAACGGACAGCTGGACAGCAGCAGGGCTGCACGCTTGCTAACATTTTTAATAGAGTTCAAATTAGACTTGTAATTTTTGCCGAGTTTATCCCAAGTTCAAGCCGTTTTTTATTGGTTTTAGGCTAACTTCAAGCAATTTTTGTCAAGTTTAGGATAAGTTCAAAACTTAATCAGCTTTTTTTCAAGATAGATTTCAAATTGGAGTTCAGCGAGCTCGAGGTTGCAGGCCTGGACAACAGTGATGCAGCTCATTAAGCTGATGATTACGATAAGTTTGTTTGTTTGCTATTACTACCGGTACATATCTAGCACTATAAGAGTTTTCAGCTCAGTTGCACAATGCATAAGTGAATCGCGCGTCTGGGTGAGCTTGCAATTCAATGTTAATTCTGGTCCAATTAACACGCAGTATTGAAAGAAACAGCGTGAAGAACCAGTGTATGTACTTGTGCCGTTGAAAATACATTTAATGCTGGGTTTTTTAGGCCATGAGTGAAAGACAAGAAGAGGACAATTCCTAAACCAACACCTCAGTCGCTTTCTCGATGAGAGAGACAAAAAATAAAACTAATGGACTCAGTTGGATTTCATATGAAGAAACCAATAATGGCACAATCACGCTTTTTCGGTGCACCGTTGCCGCTGATGGTTATCATTTAAGCGAATACGGCGTACTTTTTACGCAAAGTAAGTTTGCTGGCTAAAATCAAACCAAACCTTAATCTAAGGGCTTGGTTTTGACTGTGGTGCAAAAAATATAAACTTTACGGTTATATAGTGGCCAAAGAGTTGATATATTTTGCACAAAAATTATGCAATATGATTTCATATGATTAGCCAAAAACTATATTTGCGACAACTATTAATAGATAAAATCACACAAAACTCAGGTGCCACTATACTCGCGGTATTACACGCCGTAACGTGTAGCGATTGCAGGGCCCAATCTTCGCGTTTTAGTGCCCGAGCACATACACAGCTCGGAAGAAACGTCGCAAACGTCGAGACATTGGACGTTTCTTCCGAGCTGTGTTGCCCAGGCAATTTGACTGGCCCGGGATCCAAATTCCAGACTTCCCGTACCTCTAGTGATACGCTAACAATTGAAATAATTGGCTAGTAGCCATGTTTGCTCAATATTGAAAAAGGATTCCTAATTGTTATGTATCATCTAACTCATAAAACAGTCCCATTTTTCCACTTGTCAAAGTATTTTTTTCCGTCAATGTTGTAAACTATTTTCCAGACTTTCGAAAAAAATAGTTGAAAAATTTTCAAATAATCGCAATGGTGTCACATCGTTAAAGCTAGTATTCAAGTCTGTAATCGCTGCTACACCGGTAGGCTACTTAATCGAAATAATTGACATTAAGCAGTGATCATGATATGAACTCGATCTTTTTTAATCAAATTCACGGCACAATTTTTCAAATCCCACATACAAAAAAACTCTATCTTGGGAATAAATCTGTACAGATTCCAAAAGATAAAACATAAGGTCTTACTTTCCTGTTTCAGTAATAACCATTTCGAGTCCGATATTCGCCAAATCTTGCCACGTTTTGGTCTCAAGCAAGATCACTCTGTCGTACAAAAACAAAGTCTCAAATGCATGAAAAAACGTTTGAAGCATGTTGTTTAAATAACAATTACTTTTACTTAACTTAGGAAACTATACCGTTGTGCATCTGGAATTTTTTATTTTACTCTATCAGCTATGTTGTTAGCCTACCACTTAGCAGCATTACAGTAAAACAATGCAAAAGCTTTTTTCAACAAAAACGTTCATTTTTAATCAGGCAAAGACAATAACGAGACGAGGTTGGTGACAGAGAGTTATGAGTTAATCAAAAACCTTGGGTTAGCAAAAAATGTAAGTAGTGAAGATTAAATCTAAAATACAGCCTACGGTATTGTGGCTTTTGTTTAACGTCAAAATAATTTCAGTAAATTCATCATCAATATTATTTTTCGATTTCTCTGTGCTGAGCTGTGATTTGCAATTTTTAAATACTAACATGATCAAATTTCATTTTTGTAAACTTTGTATTAAATGCTAATTCAAAGCAAGAGCGGGCTCATTATTCAGAGCAAATAACACGCAAGCCCAATACTATCTACCCTAACTGTAGAATAATCCGAATTGCGTTTTGGTTCATTTTCAGTGACAAAAATGTAGCGTTAAGTTGCAAGCAAGTCACGAAATGAGATCCAGAACATGTCAGTTCTCTTTAATCTACAAAATCGCTGCACGTAATCGTAAATCTTTCACTCGTTCTTTTTGCGATGTTAAGCAGAGTAATGCTTCTCTGATTTTAAACAGAAAATAAATCTTAAACGCTACAAGATGAACTTACTCTATATCTGATTTGATCTGCGTAGCATTAGGCACTTCAACGGTAGGGGGTGGTTGCTGAAACGACTGCGCCATATATGGTTGTACTTCTAACGGGTGAGAATGTTTTGAAGATGATTGAGAAGGCATCATGGACGATTGATGGGGCATCATAGCTGATTGTGAATACATCATGGACGATTGATGAGGCATCGTGAACGAGTGATGAGGCATCATGGACGATTGATGAGGCATCATGGACGAATGATGAGGTATCATGGACGATTGATGAGACGTCATGGACGATTGATGAGGCATCATGGACAAATGATGAGGCATCATGGACGATTGATAAGGCATCATGGACGATTGATGAGGCATCATGGACGAATGATGAGGTATCATGGACGATTGATGAGGCATCATGGACGATTGATGAGGCATCATGGGCGAGTGATGAGACATCATGGACGATTGATGAGGCATCACGCACGAATGATGAGGCATCATGGATGATTGATGAGGCATCATGAACCATTGATGAGGCATCATGGACGATTGCTGAGGAATTATGGATGATCGATGAGGCATCATGGATGATTGAGAAGACATCATGGAAGTTTGAAACGGCATCATGAAAAATTGAGTCTGTGTGCAATCGATTTATTGTAGTAGCTCTTTCTAAAAGCTCAGCTCCTTGTAAAAGCTCTTTAACAGCTCCGATGGCCGGGTGGTGCGGAGTGTCTGTCTCTTGAGCTGTAGACTCAAGTTTGATTCCGAGTCGGGTCAAACCAATGACTTTAAAATTGGTATTCACAACTTCCCTGCTTGACGTTCAGCATTAAAGGGACAGTGTGAAAAACAAGACGGCAAGTTTGCTTGTTGTGCCGTTGGGAAAGGCACTTAGCGGGATTCCCCCATCTTGGTGTGGTAGACAAGATGGCTGACTGGCAACTCCTAAGCGAGCTCGTATGGCGCTTTGAGGGCTTTCTCGTGATAGGAGGATAAATATGCAACTAAATAAGTAAAAATAAATTGAAGTTATTTCAAGGAATGTTTAAGAATTAAGAAAAGAACAGTTAAATTGCCCATACTTTTAAAACGATGTTTGAAAATGTGGATAAGCTATTGGTTTATCAATGAAGGCTTTAATCTCAAGGGCAACCGCGGAGTAATGTCGATGCAATGAAACTTAGACGCTGTGAACCATTCAGCGCAGGCCTACTTTAAAAACAACTAATAACTTATGGAGTAAGAATATCATTGCATAATTTGTTATGCAGTTATTTATCAGATCGCTAACAACTCGACAAATTTTTTGATGTTACAGCTGGAATCAATACTGTTGCTGCGGGGTCCCTCAGGGTTTAACTTTTTAACCTTTGCTCTTTTTAATGCACATCAATGATTCAATCCTCTGCACTTATTTCCATGCAAATCTATTTGCAGATGATACTGTTCTTACGCTAAAAACAAAGTATAAACAGACTTAATAGTTTTGTCTATAACAGGGCTGGGTAAACTGCGGCTCGCAGACCATTTTATACGGCCCGCAGATCATTTTAAACTACGGCAAAACCATTTTATGCGGCCCGCGAGCACTTACAGAAATATATCCTCCTACCGTAAATCAAGACCTTTTTCCTTTTTTTTTTTTTGCTTGTTACTGATTCTCAGTACTTGCCTCTTGGCCATCTGAGCCATGTATAAACCTACAGCTCACATGACCGAGTGGTAAGAGCGTCCGTCTCTAGAGCGGCAACTTCTGGGTTGATTCCGAGTCGGGTCATACCAACTAGTGTAAAATTGGTATTCACAGCTTCCCTGCTTGACGGCCAGCACTAAAAGGACAGTGTCGAAGTAGCCGGCTAGTTTAGGCCTACTTGTTGTGTCATTGAGAAAGAAAAGCACTTAACGAGATTTCCCCTTTTATGTGTGGTAGAAAGGTGGTCGGCAACTCCTTAGCGAGCTCGTTACAGCGTTGGACGCAGGCAGGTTTTCTCGGCCCGAACTCGGCCCAAACCCGACACCCATTGTCCAAACCCAACTCGAACCCGACGTAAGAATTAAAAGACCGATTTCGGCCCGAAATAATGTTACCGAAAGGCAGTGCTCTTTGTTACGTCACTATTATACCATTATTGCAAAATAAAAAAAAAATCCAATCGAGTTCTTGCTACAGAATACGGATTCAGATAAAAAATACAGCAAAAATATTGATAAAAAATATTTTTGTTGACATGCTGACTATTAACCCGAAAATAAGAACTTGAAGACCTTTTTTTGCTCTTCCAATCCGTGCGGTTTTTAGCCTCAAAATTTTTTCAAATGTGGCCCTTCGTGTGAAAAGTTTGTCCACCCCTGGTCTATAACAAAATGTGCATCGTAGCAGAATTGTTGAATATTATAGCTTTGTCTACCCTCATCTAAAGAATGAAATTTATGCCTGTAAAAGCAGTGTTTCTCAAAGGGGACAATATCGCCTCCTCGGGGGCGAAACAGAAGCACCAGGAGGTGAAAAGCAAAAGGGGGTAAAAGCGGCGAAAGGAGACGATAGCTCATAACCGTTTTTTTTGCTTTTCATCGCATTTTTCTTTGCGAATTGGGTAATTCCCATTCATCAGTAGCTCTCGCCCTTGCGACGTTTCTTAGAACACAAGCTTATAAAGGCGAGGGGGCGATGATGATATACAGAGTACCGTAAAGGGGCAATGGCACAAAAAAGTTTGAGAACCACCGATTTAAAGACTAATACAAGATGACCCGGTTTTCACCTCTCCGTCTACGCCACTTTGTACTGTTAGCTGTGGTATCCCGCAGTAAAGTTTTATTGTAGCCATGATAGATATTCGTGGTTAGCTTGTCACAAATGACGACACCAACGACTTACTGGTTGATTCACACCACTGGGACCGGGCAGCTCCGATGACTTGAATGCGTGATCTTCCCACCAGGCTTGTTGCCGACTTAACCTACAAATTCAAATTTTATCGCTTATAAAAATAAAATTACTGAAGATGAAAAAATACAAGCGCATTACATAATAATTAGTCCATACGAGTAATTGCTAAGCTACGTCGCTTTAACAAAAAAATGAAGACGGCTTTTGTCGTACCACAAAAACATGCTTGAAATTGGTATTAACAAAAATTTATTGTGCGTATGAACTTGATCTGTTGACTCTCATTCGCGCGGTACAGTTGGTTACTGGGAGCTAGTCGAAAGTCTTGATATTGAGCTTGAAAAAGAAGATATTGATTTCCTCCAGAATGCGAACAGGAAGTAGTAAAACTAGCAGACCGTCAGAGATGGGCATGATCTTGATCTTCCAGATCAGATCGTGATTTTAAGATCAAGATCGCGATCTGATTTTGATCTTCGAGATCACTTATTTCCTGTGATTCTTGATCTTCAAGATCAAGATCACCATCTGCTGTAAAAATTTCTATTAGGACTGTAGGGTAGGCACTGAGCTGTTATATCTTTACCTAGGATATGCGTTGCAACCACTGATCGGCACGATAAACTTTTCTGTACTAAAGCGATAACGATATACGATGATTTGAAAAATCCCGGGCGATCCCGATTATCGATAAATCTCAATTTCTCACAGCGATATCGGTAGTCGATAAGTTATCGCCGATAAATTTTTCCGATAATCGCTGCGGTAAATTTTCAATGTGTTTGACGAGTGTTTTTCTAGATTTTTCAAGAAAAGAGAGCAGTTCACGGACTCCGCAGTGGCATTAAACAAAACAAAGGGAGATTTTTTTAAAATTGCAACAAGACCGTGTATTTTTTTCCATACTAGCGCCAACTTAGGGCCTACTAACTTTGACGTTTGAACACTGTGTGCATAAAGAATGGTTTATCGCAATAATATATCGGCGATAACAAAATATATAATACATAAGCGAAATTGGTAATCGATAAATCCAAATTATTTTGAGAAGCGATAACGATAATAAATTATCGCTGATAACTATCGCCGATAAATTATCGCGATAAATGCTCATCTCTGGTTGCAGGATAGTAAAATTGTGGAAAAGGATGAAAATGTTTTTCATTTGTAAGATAACCTCAAAATGTCGTAATGTGCTATTAATCATAGTTGTTTGCCAGGAACAAGTTGTACACAAAGAATAAAATAATCCGAAACAAACATAATCTTTCGTTTAAAAACTACTGAAAGGTAAAACTCGCAATTCTCATAATGCGCTTTTTTGCTTCCTCAAACGTTGGATCAAGCCATGTAATTACATTAGTTATTGCTAACTTCTAAACCGATTTTTATTTAGTACGCGGCATAATAATTGGCCTTGTAACTGATCTTGATCTTCAAAATCACAAGTTTTGGTGATCTTGATCTTCAAGATCAACAAAACTCGTGATCTTGCCCATCTCTGCAGACCGTCAACCATTATCGTATGTTTTATCATTTGACAAAAAAAGTTGATATTATAACCTTCGAAAGCAAAAGAAATCAAAACATTTTCGTTCTACGATGAAAAACCTGCAGCAGCCGATACATTATTCAAAACCTAACCCAAAAGCGAAAGCGATTATTCTGCATGGCTAAAGAAAATGGCTAAAGAAAGCTAAAGAATTCTGCATGGCTAAAGAAAAGAAAACAAACATGGCTGCATGGCTAAATGGCTACATATTACATTCGGACCGACAATGGCAAATCGAACCAGCCGGTTAGCTCAGTGTTTAGCACAACGCTATCAATACGGGAGGTCTGGGGTTCGATTTCCGGGCCGTCCAACGGTTTGCCACCGCTGCGACGTTTCTTCGGAGCTGTCTGCCCAGCAGGGCTAAGCCGCGGAGACGGGCCTCGCCACTCATTACACGCTTCAGCGAAATACCGCCAGAATAATGAAGATTTAATTTTGATGACAAATTTACATTTTGCAAAACAAAAAATACTCTTGTGAAATATAAAAGATGGTAGTGAGCAAAGCCGAAACTAGTGGTAGGGCTCCGCACAAAAAGGGGGCCCCGAAAATAGTCAGTACGTAGTATTTTTACTCAACGTATGATAAAAGTGCCTTAACTAAGATTCAATTAATTTTTTGTCTTAACTCGTGCGACGTGGCCCCCCATACAATGTTTATGCTTTTGACCATGGGGCCCCTGCAAGTTTTTCGAAAAAATAGCAGACGCAAAACTAGCAAACAAACGTTTAGTAGCATACCAAGGGCCCCTCATCCTCAAGTGAAAGGCGCAAAAATAAGCCTTAAAAACGTTTTTTGTTCGCTTAGGTAGCGAAATAGCTCAGATGGCCGAGTGGTATAGAGCGTCTGTCTCTTGAGCTGTAGACTCGGGTTTGATTCCGAGTCGGGTCAAACCAATGACTTTAAAATTGGTATTCACAGCTTCCCTGCTTGACGTTCAGCAATAAAGGGACAGTGGGGAGAACAAGCCGACAAGTTTACTTGTTGTGCCGTTGGGAAAGGCACTTAGCGGGATTCCCCCATCTTGGTGTGGTAGACAAGATGGCTAGCTGGCAACTCCTAAGCGAGCTCGTATGGCGCTTTGATCGCTTTCTCGTGATAGGAGGATAAATACCCAACTAAAACTAAAAACTAAAAAAAAATATTAGAGTAGGGTTTGCTTGCAGCATTATCAAAAAGCTCAAAACGCACAAAAAGCCTCTAAAATAAGGTCAAATTCCGCAAGATTTTCTGGGGGAGAGAGGCATGCCCGCAGATCCCTTTAGCTTGTCATCACCCCGTCGGGGCTCGCTCTTTTGTATCAACGCCCAAGAAAAAGTTTGGGGGAGCCCCGAAAGATGATTTCGGGGAGATGCCGCATTGCCTAGTTTCGGCTCTGGTAGTGAGTGTGTGCTAGAGGTGTCCATATTTACACGATGTTTCAAAAGTTAAGGTTAAACACCCTAATCCCGTGCCTTTATCCTAAAAAACATTTTTGCAAAAAAAGTTTTTCAAATCGGACCACTTTTAAACCCTCCGCAAAGGCCTCGAAGTGATCCAGTAAAAATCGGCGAATTTCGGGGATTCCCATAAATCGATAAACATTGTTTGTTGCGTTCTGTTACGAATTGTGTATACTGTTTCGACTTCCGTCGCACAAACATGACAGGCTCCGTCATGTGTGACGTCATTGTCCACGTCACAGTCTTCAGAGGGGAATTCCCAACCAAAATACAAAAAATAGCGTTGTTTTATGTATTTTAGACGCTCTGCTGCAAATGATGCTTCCTCTTTCGACTTTCATTGCACAAATATGACACTACCGTTACGTTCGGCGTCATCGGTTACGTTACATTTTTCAAAGGGGAATTCCCAGCTTAAATTAAATGAAAAACATTAAAGTTTTCTAAAGTGTTTTTACAGCCACTGCATTCTATAGCCGCACTGTAGACTGTAGTAAACAATGTTTCCTTTTCATATCCAAATGTTCTTTATCCAGGGCTCCCAGCCGAAAATGGTGAAAAAGCCAAAAAAAGTGGGTGGTCAGAAAGTGGCAACAGGTGGGCTATGTCGGGGGCGTGGGGGCGCATCCCCCAGCCGCCGGAAGCAAGGAGGTGTGGGGGCAGAGCTCCCCCCAGCTACTGAAAATTTTTGCATTTTTCACCTAAAAAAAGCAATTTCTAGTGCGTTTACCTGTATAATATGCTGTAACAATGTCTTATGTTCTATGTATTATACAAATACCAAATGCTCTGATATGTGACAATCACTTTCCAGTAGCGCACTCAGGATTTGGCAATGTGTGGGGGGGCTGCAATCGCGGGTTTGGGGGCTACAGCCGCCAACGAATTTTTACGGTTTTCACATAAATAAACACTTATTCTAGCACATTCTTTTTTATCGAAAAAAGGCGTGCAGTGAGCGCAGTCACAATGGATAATGTACAGTAAAAGTATTCTCGCAGCTTATGTCTAAAAGCAGAAGCTTGGCTAAAATAAGTCAAAGGAGGCTGCAACCGTTATTAGTTTGAGGAATTATAGACTGAAGTTAGGTTTTAGTACCTTATCACAAGGCCAAATGGAGGGGGGGCAAGGCACCGTGCCCCCCCTGCGTGTGCCTATGATCATTTCTACCTAAACCAAACTTAGGTCTAATCACTTCCACTTAAACCGAACCGAATCTGAATTTCGCAATCATTTTCATAAGTCCTACCTTCATACCTTCAAAATAAGCTCTTCCTAGTTGGTAGCGCGTAAGTGCAATAACCTAAAGTTGCGCAGGGATCATACCACGATGCAACATTGTGTGATGTCACAATTGTGCTATTTCAACTTTTTATGGCCTATAACAAGCAAGTTGCTTGTCTGTCAACATGGTTTATGACGTTAAAAATCTTACAATTGTGAGGTTAGTTTCAGTGTTGCCAACTGGTATATTTATATACCAGATTTCACAAATCTGGTATATTTTTTGGACCGTTTGGTAGGTGAAATTATGGTTTGGTATATGTCCTTAAATTTGGTATATTTTTATGCCTTTTGGTAGTGTTTTTTTGCGTTTGGTATATTTCCGAAATTTAATATAACTGATATGTTGAAGATTACTAGAAAGCTCTTTAATAGCCGGATTACCTAATAAATCCTTTCTACTGATTTGAGCAATGCAGTTTTACATAATTGGCAACAGAACAATGGCGTATTTAGAATTTACAAAAGGGGGAGGCCAACTTTTGACAAGTTAAAAAGTTGCCATAAAGCTGAATCACTAACTGAGATTTTAGTTGGATTACGGATGATTTTTTAACGTGAAAGTCAGGATCTGGGATTAATTATTGTCTGTCGATTGTCGTAGTGCAAAAAATGCGTAAGTCATTTCTTTGTGGTTTGAAAAAAACGCAAAAAACGTGTGATTGAATGTATCTACTCTTGCGTCACAAGCACAATAACAATAGAAAACAGAATAAATGGTTTCATGGTATACTATGTATTATTATGATTTAATAATTGTGCTGACTTACGCAATTTAGAAACTGGAGCATAACTCGGGAACGCGTCGACGTATTTTTCCAAAAAGTGTGTCAAGCATTAGCGCTGACCCTGAGGAACAAGTTGGTGCTAAAAACTCAATTTCGCCAAAAAATGACTTACGCAGTTTTTGCACTAACGTGACGAATTATAATTTATTTGAACATAAGTGTTCACATTTAAGCATTTTAGGAACTCTCTTTTTCTTTTGTTTTGTATTATCTTATAATAGAGCGGTTCTCAACTATTTTCATAATAGAGCGGTTCCCAACCATTTTCATAATAGAGCGGTTCCCAACCATTTTCATACTCCCAATTATTTTCATATAAAATTTTTGATATGTTCTTGCACCCCTCACAAAATATGCGACTGTAATCAGCCACGCAAACCAAATGTTCGTAATGGTAGGGGCTGAAATGAATTCACGTGTGTTATTGACCTTAAACATTTTCCTGTAATGACTTGGCGTCAAAAACCCAGCAGGTATTCAGCTGGGGGTCTGGGGCAACACTGTAAGCTCCCCCAGCGGAGCAATCAATTTTAGAGTTTTTAGCTTTTTTCAAAGTGTCGCTAATGCAAGGTAGGCTATAGGATAGTTAAACCAGTCACTACTCTGTTGATGAATCAGACGCATTTTGTTTTCAGAGCTTGATTTTAACCAACCACAAAGAGGCTAAGGGTTTTACGCCACTTAGACGTTTGCGAATTACATATTACCAGAGCGTAACAGCGCTAAAAAATTGACACTGAGCAACCGAAAATAAAAGCGCTCTTAATACAAGATAAAAATCTATAAGCCGTTTTGAACCCCCAGGAATGCTTCCTCGTGTCCTCAAGGGGTGCAAGCATCCCGAGGCCGGCCTTGAAATTGAAAAAAGCACTAACTTCTACCTTAGGCAAAATAGCCTTTTTTAGAGGCGAATTAGCAGCAGTGGGCTTCGCCGTGACAAGCAAAATCAAATAAATGAAATAACTTTATCAAAATAATTATTTTCATTTTAGAAATAAAACAAAACTCAAAACCAATGACAAATTTTTGCTTTGAAATTTGTGCCAGTTCGGATTTGGATGAGGTAAAGGTGCAAAAAAAGCACCCTAAGCCGATTTGAATTAAATTTCGGCTCATGTCACGAACGCGTTATCTGTTTATATCCTCGCCCTATTATATTTTGCTCATCTGAGGTAGGACATACAAATCGGTATCAAACACTTTTAAATTGCAATAAGTAACGAACAAGGCAGAGCAAGCGCATTATAGGCGCTTTGTTAATTCTCGCTTTTTCACGATACCCAACGCCGACCGCTTACATCTCTATAGCCTTTTAAAGTTAGTTTACACTAAAAATGTCTGCATTTCATTGTTATTTTCAACCGACCCCCCCCACTCCCTATGATACTATATTGTAACACAGTTCCACAATAACTTCCTAATATATCTAAGTTACATTTATTTTTGCTCGTTTTTTATCTTTTTTTTGTAAAATTGTTTTGGGGGGGCCATCGCTTTTTATCCCCCCCTAAATACGCTAGAGCAACAGAAGTGTTGAATAATTTCAATTAAACTGTTGTATTTGTGACTATTGTTTTTCGTTTAGCGTGAGAAACTTTGATTCGGTTCCTCGGTCTGTTTAATCTGCATTACTGGTAATGAAAGCTTGATTGTATTTAGCAAATACAACTGACTTATGTTCAGTGTAAAAATACTTCTGTTGGGAGATTGAGCAAGAAATTAATTATGTCATTCAAAAATGCAACACTTACTTTTCATTTTTACAGATAAACTGATGATTTTTTTTCGAAATTTTGGTATATTTTTAATAACATATTTTGGTATATATTTGGTATATAATTTGGAACATTTTGGTATATTCTACTCTGCAAAACCTGGCAACCCTGGTTAGTTTCACTGCAGCTAGATGAGACCACTTTACAACAGTGCAGATAATTATGTCAATTTTCTTACTCGTATAAAAACGCATGCATAGGAGAGAAAAGTCAAGTACCTAACGCAAAAAATCCCGGCAGATGGCACGCGAGGGAATTGGGATGGGAGATAAGTGTTTTTAGAAAAAAAGCATTTTTGGAATAATATCGGTAGGTGCCGATTTGAAGTGCAAAATGCCGGAAATCCGGCAAAATCCGGAACTCTGGGAGCCCTGTATAACAAATAACAGGTAACTACTAGTGTTATGCATTATGCAGCCGTCTGCAATGTGTTGCAGGCCTCCTCAAACTTACGTACAACTAGTATTGCTGGTATGTTGTTGGGCTTGGAAATCGCTGTTTAGTTGGTAGCATTGCGCTTTCCCAACTAACATCACAGTGTCAAGTAATACCTTCACCAACGAAGTGTTTGTGGCTTGTTTTATATTAATCGACGAACGACAGACTTTTGATACGCTCTACTCTTCTCGTTTAGGGCACATCTAAAATGATTTCTAACACCCACACACAATAGGAAACTAATTTGGTAAAATACTTGAAAACCACAAGTACGTACAGTTTTTTTCTCTCTGGCGTCTTCTGACCATACTTTTTCCATTTTCGTAGCTAGATAAACAACACCGTTAATTGAAGTTATGTTGTGTGCATTTCTTCACAACTTTGCGTGTTTGTACAGCACCAATCACTTTTGGTGTAAGCAAGGTATCATACAATTATAATGTAGCAATACTTACTTCATTATTATGTAAGGTAGTGACAGCGATGAACGCAGCTTCATGAAGTTTCGCTGATTTTCTCAATATAGGCTCTGCTGGTTTGCACACTTCCAAAATTTCGACAACAGGTGTGTATTTCACGAAAGTTTTTAATTGAATCCTCTAAAATTAAATATCACATTAACATGCCAGGGGATCAACCAGTGAAGAGCAAATTACAAATGACCAATGATTACTGAAATATACAAACATATGCTTGAAGCATATTTCCGATCATAGGCGTCATCAAAAAAATGGCAAGGGGCAATGCCCCGGTGACCACAACGTGGTTACCCCTGATGGCCACTCCTTGGCTTCGCAATTGGGACCGGGTGATGCGCAAAGGTGGCAGAAGATAAATCTGACTTGTATTACAGAAGAGCTATAATTAGCGAGCGACATGGCTTAGAGCAACGGACGTGGGTTGCTGAAGTTAGTCGCAGCAACTCTATTAGAACAACAGAACAGTGCACGTTTATTTTTTGACTCCGCTCCACTTTTCCCAAAAATCACTGTATAGTCCCCATTTGATTAGGCTAAATTACTACAACGAAACGTACCGGTAAGGTTAACATTCTTCATACCGCAAGTCGACAAAGAAAAAGCAAAAAGATGAAAGAAAATTCAAGACTTTTATCACTTAAATCTCTTAACAGCTTTAGTTAAGACCAGAGCTGGACTAACACTTTTATGACCCATTTCAAGCATGGGCCTGAATCTGAGCTACCGGTTCGACAAATACAAGGGAGACCGGGGCAAGTTGAAACATTTTTCATACTAGAGGTTATAATTTGATAACAAGACCGAATATAGAGCCAGTTGAAGCGTCTAGTGCAAACTAACTGTGTTGGTAAGCTATAATCAAAAAATTTTGCGAAGACGAAGTCGCATCTGGGAGATAATGGATTTTTAATGGTATTGGGGTAAGTTGTAACAACACCCGGAGTACATTGTAACGGTGATGTTTTATCTATTGTTCAGCAAAATACTAAACCATCTTAATTCACTATACCTACCATTGACCAAATTCAATGCTGTCGTATACAACACAACATGTGGTGGCTCACAGTTGAAGGTTTTTTTTAATGATTTACAGAAACATGGTAAGAAAACAAGGACTTTTTCGCATTCACAAAATTGAATTGTTTTAAAATAGGGCAGTGGTGTAAAGAAAAAGTTTTAAAGGGGAGGGGGGCAGGAGCGGATTTAGAAAATTTTGGTAGGAGATGCAACTTTGAATTAGGTTGAATGTTAACTAAATGCAAAGACGTTAAGCGTTTGATCCGGAAAAGGGCGTAAATAAGCTCTTTGATAATGTTTCATATCAGGAGCGCATTCAGAAAATATTCAGGGATGTTCACCAAATTTCTACATTGCTTCAAGCGTATTTTTTTCGGCAAACTTAATTTGAAGCAAACCGAGGAACAAAAAGCTTTAGGGTTGGTTCTGGGGCATAAAATTTACGTACTGTAATAGCCATTTTAGTGCATTTTAAACAATATTTAGTAAGTTTTTGTTTAATTTTTTTGCCCCTAATTCTGAGTCCTTCACCAAATATGACGTATTTTGTTGGCACGCTTTCGATTATGCTTGCTTAACCCTAGAACGACCAGACGGGTCCATTGGACCCGAAGACAAACTTTGAAGTCGTACAGATTTTTGGCAGCGTGATGAGGGATGTTGAGCTTTTTTGACTTTGTCTGCCTACTAGGAAGGTTTGTTTTGGTATCAATCTCAGTTTTATTGATTATTGATTTTTGAAGCAAGTACGATTTCTAGCATCTATTACCAGCCGGGTCCAATGGACCCGTATGCATTTTATAACGTGTCTGGAATGAGTGTGCAAGAAATTCTGCTGCTGATGTCAAGTTTGGATAGAAACTGTTGCTTTGAGTCATTTATGGCTGACCTAGGTCTTTGTAATTGTGTTGTCTGAATAACAACCAACTCTGAATAACAACCAACTTTCGTAAAATGTCAAACACCAAAATTATTTCCAACTTATGATTTTGGATAATCAATATTCAGCAAAACAGTTATAATAACCTTATCGATTTAGGAAACGGCCAAGTTGTAAAGTTCAATAAGGCATTAGTCTCGGCATGGTGAAAAAGATCACCTTGCAAACTTACCACCACAGACCAATTCAAAAGATATTAGAAAAAGGGAATGCACACTTTTGAAGACTTTGTTTCAACCCCTGTGGATGAACAGCTACTAGGCTTTTGTGGTCAGCGTCCGTTTTACCAAGTCGTGCCTGCTAAACCTAGCCAATATGGTACAAAAATGTGAGATGTCGAGACTGTTTGAACATTTACAATGCCTTTTGGCTGTGAGGTTGTGATGACTGATGAGTCGCGATATACTTTTCAAAGAGGGTACCAAAAAACAACGTGTGACAACTTTTGTATCGGCGTGGAGTTTGGTAGGATGCCAATGAAGGACCTGCTGGTTCTAGTTGGAATCATCCCAAAAAATTTGAAAGTGTTTAGCCAGCTTACTCCAAAATTCGATACTGATAAGAGAGAAAACAACACTCTACAGTTTCCAGTCAAAACCGTAACTGTGTCGCACTAGGCTACAGCCCATAAGTGCAATGCAGCTTGCGCTGTCTTGTGACTAAGGTGAAGAAAAAATTGTAAACGAAAGAGAAGAGAGATGTGATTGTTATAACAGTGGTAAGAATGGTGACGATATCATAGAATAGCTTTTGTTTGTAACTATACCACACCAACAGAATGACACACCAATGGACAGTGTCTAAATGTTGTTGCTCTACAGTATAAGGACTCTTGGTGTACGGTAGGCCTACACTGTCCTAGCCAGAGTGTCTTCTGAAGCAGTGTAATGTCGACACGTAGAAGCTTGCAGATTCAGTGTGAAAAAAGAGCTGACGGGGTAGGAAAATTACCAGCATCGCCGTGTCTGCCTGAAAAGTTGTACCATCCCCCCACATAAGTGTATTTACAACTAGAGCACTGAACACGGGTCCAATAGACCCGGCTGGTACACAATGCTATAAAAAATGTCTCATCGTTCTAGGGTTAAGGCGTAAGGCTTAATGTAGTTGAAGAGGTTCGCTATTATACAAAAATTTATTCATCAAAAACATTTTTGAAAATTGATGGTGGTGAAGATGCGCCCCCACGTCCCCTTCCCCCCCCCCCCTGGATCCGCCCGGAGGGAGCACGAATTACAAAACTCATCAAAAGAGTCCGGCGTATTTCAATCACGCAGCAACGTTTGCTATTTTTTACTAAGAGGCAAAGTCAAAAGCAGGGCCTTGGAACAATGCCCCTTTCCTAAATACGTTTCTAAAATAAGGCTTTTAAGCCTGAAAGCCAGCTGCTAAACTAGGTGCACTATATTAAAAAATAATAAGATAACTTTCCTTAAAAAAGTGTGAAATAAGAATTTCCACTGTGTTACTACTTTCCCCACAAAAACTGTTACAACTTACCCCCAACAGCAGGTAGTCAAATAAAATCAAAACATTGGTCTTTGAAAGCAAAGCAATCTCATTAATCATCACAACACGACTAACCTACTCAACTAATCAGGGCTTCAAATTTGAACCCGAAGGAACTCGATCTTTTTGCCAAACTCGAACTTGAACTCTTACTCAAATAAAGTCTGAGCTGGAAACTCGAACTTAAACTTGAACTTGTAAATATTCTGGGCTAAGAACTTGAATTCGAACTCGAAAATATTTTACTCAATAATTACTTGTTTTTACTCAAAACGACTTGCGCCATGCTCAAGATAATCACTTTTTTTTTAACTTGAAAGAACTTCATAAATTTTCAGTAGATTCAAACTCGAACTTTGAACTCATGTCACCGGATCAGTCAATACAAAAATTTAAATTTCAAAACTTTTACTTCTATGTACCAAATCCTATCTTTCATTCCGCGCCAACAATTTTGCAACTATGAAAACGAAACTTTTCGAATATCTTGCTTTTTGATCAAGTGGTAACCGAAAAAAATTGAATTATTTTTTATTTTTAAAGAAAAGATTAGCGATATTACATATTTAACTTGTTACCTTTAGCTCTGGTCTCCCCTAGTTTGGTAATGCTGTGTGGGCTGCGTACTCCATATATGTATGTAAATCTTCGAAAATATGCTAAAAATAATCTGTTGGTATACTTTTTCGTAGCATTATTTTTTCAGGATGCTTTGTGCGATACCAGCGAATAAGCTGACAGAATTCTTAGTAGAATTCATTTCAGAAATCTTTAGCATGTACAGTACATATCAACAAGTCTTTCGATGGCTATCTATTGCACTTCGAATCGAATTTGGTAAGAAGTCAAAGCGTAAAACGCTGTCAAGTGTCGCACTAACGAATGGGATCTATTGCGTTGCTTCAAACCACAGCTGAGTAGGTCAATTTTATTATGAAAGTGCTCACTATAACCTTGTGGACCTTGGAGTCTAATATTCCTCGCAAAGCATAACAGCTACTACTTCTTTCACTAATTTTCTTCTCGTGTATAGTCAAATTGAGATGTCCCTGCTACCGCGACGTCATACAGCAGCTAAGATATGATGAGAAGATGCAAACTCTTATTTCCTAACTATAAGTAGACTACCCAACACATTATTTCGTCATCAATCATCATCAAACCACCAATGAAGATAACGAAAGAGTCGCTACAACTGTTTCACTGCTTCAAACACGCTAAAGCGTATTTGAATTTCTGATCAATTCATCAAAAAAAGAAATATTTCACAATATTTTCTGTAGCTCAATTAAATACTTTCCCCAACAAAGTGACCTACAATTTTTCACGCCCACAGAGCACGTGCTTAGTGTTCCTAATGGTCAATCCAGCAGTGGGGTCTCGTCACACGAGGTACTGTAAAACATGTTTGAAATTGACATCCTAAATTAAAAAACCCCGTAAGATTTTCTGTTAGTGGAACCTAGCACAAAATAAAAAACTTTTACCACCTAAAAATTTTCAAATCTACAAGTTTTGCGAATTGGTATTATACAGTACAAAAAATAACAGATCAATACAGCAAGAACGTTACCTCTCCAGTATCAAAATCTTTGGTGGTACACAATAAAACCTCTTCAAAGCCTATTTTATCTCCATTCAAGTGTGATCCCAGTACGTTTGACGTCGTATGATTGTAAGTTCTCGGAAGAAAATTCAAATAATCATCATCACGAGCACACAAGTTCCATTTCCGGGCGCTTCAAACAAAACTCAACAATTTAGCTGTATTTTATTGTTGATAGTTTTCCCACTTTTTATTAACAAGCTGCGAGTTGGGTTTGACAAAAAATGGCTAAATAAAAAATGTAGCAAAAAGCAATTTTTCTACGAAAGTTTGTATTCCCAACCAAGCATCAAGTTTTTGCATTGCGTGTTCCATCTCATACCGCCATTCTAAGCAAACTTTTATGATCACAGCTGTTTAGTTTTTAAGATGTGCACTAATTTAAGCCGGTGCTTCCAGATATATATTTTTTAACCAGCATTCAATTGGGCTGATGAAGCCCACCGCGTTTCTAATACATCAGAGATTTTCACTGATAAGAATTTTGATTCAAACGGACAGATTTTGGTAATACAGCAGATTTTGATTTTGAAGAGTATTTATGTTTGGTTTCGATTTGTACCGCATTTGGATTTAAATGCAAAACGATAGTTGAATTTCGAAAAAAATGCATTTTTTTCGGATCATTTAAGTAGTGGATTTTATTCCAGTGAAACTTCGGATTGCGACCGAATTAGGTTTTGAAACGTTAAATCCGGACATCTTTGTCACAGGGATCGATTCTCAGGCCAGTTAAACTTAAAAAAGTGTCGCCAACAATCGAAACCGCCGTGGGGTTTCGTCGGAGTTTTGAGCTGTGTTATCCCAGCGCCAAGCCGTGGAGATGAGCTCCGTCATTTGTTATCCATATTTGGTTTGATTTTCGTGGATATCATTGAGTTAATCGATAAACCAAAGAACATCAAACAAAACCTAATAATAAAATTTAAAATTACACTAAACATACTGTAAGAATAATCTAACTTACGATTTGTCCCAAGCGTATTCATCTTTCGGCTCAAATTTAAGTCGAATTGCATAACGCTTAGAAGAATCTAGACCATGAATAAAGACTTTGATTGGAGGGTCAAGTCGTCTGGAAATTAAATTGGTGATCAGATGACAGTATTTAATACCTTTCTTGTAGCCAAATCTAAGATTTCAGTCTACTTAAATTGTTTATTTCTTAGGATCGTAAAATCCTCTCATTGCTCATTAGTACTTGGAATTGATTATTTTTTTGTCATTGGACGTAAACTACTCCCCTAAAATTTTACAAATCTCTAAGACAATTCTTCGAAGTTGTAAATACAAAAATGAAAACCAATCAGTCAAGCTCGTTTTTAAGTGATACTGCATGATTAAAATCGTCATGTTTTAATCTGACAGACGTAGTGGGGATCGACATTCTCGTAGCGAGTTTTACTGCTGCAGTTTTCTTAGGAAGATACGGGGGAAGGGAAATTAACAAGGATCAATCCACAAAAAAAATTTAGTCAGATATCTACACTAAACTTTTAGATGCACAAAACCACAAGACAAGTATTTTCGGATTCTGAGCCTCCTTCCCGGTAAAAGATTTGGGATATATCCTAGTTTAGATAATAGACAGTCTAAGCTCTAAGGGAACAAAACATTGTTAATCCTTATTAGAGTAATCCAGCAATAGTATCTTAGGAAGTAATTATAACGTGTAAACTTTATCACTCTTCAGTAACGCAGCCATGAGTGGGGAGGGCACCAGGACGCCTATCTCGAAATGGTTCTACAATAAAAGATAGGGCTCAGTCGAGATGACCATGTCCATAAATAAAAAAATTGTACGCCAACTGACAACAGCGACGTGGTGTAGTGGCCAGTATGCTGGACTGCCCCTCATAGGGTCTGAGTTCGAAGCTACTCTAGGTTTGGTTTTTAATGCAACGTACTAGGTTTTTACGTGTAATTCGGGATGTGGTAGAGGGGTGGTAAATAGAATAATCAAAAATTTTTCTGTAGAACCATTCCGAAATATGCCACCGAGACACTCGAAACACATTTTTAATCCGAAATGTGTTCAAAACATTCTCATAAAATAGCGCAATCGTACGTTTTCCTGCGCCCTACCACCCTTTACCTCCATCGAAAATATTTTCGGTGCTTACCTGCCCTTAGTAGCATGTATAATCATTTCGGTTTCTAGCTTCGCCATCTGTTGCCATTTGTCAGACTCATCCAACACCACTTTGCTGAAAAACAGCCCAGAAAAAACAAAGTATAGATTTATCTCATTATCATAAAATGAATACAGTTAGCCTGCACAAAAGCATACAACAAATTACAGATCGTCAAATTAATCATTTCAGACGTATCTACAGAAAAATTCGGCATGCTTGTTTATGTTTTTCATTTACTCAATTGGAAAAACCATTCAAATATTTTGACTTTAAACATACGGCCCCACAGGGTCGTCAGTTCGGCAAAAATTACAAAATGACGTAGATGAACTCACATCGTGTTTAATTCGTAGGACCTCGTAGACATTTCAAGCGCAGAAGACTCTGGTTGACTCTGCGTCACAAAAGAGCGTTTACGAATTACTATAATTCATCAAAAGAAAATCAATTGAAAGGGCTAAAGTTACAAATACACAACATCGTCAAATAACAAAACTTAGGTACCGTTACTATAGATGCATAACCAGCTGAAAACTTAAAGGGTTGGGATAAAATAATAATACACTGAAGGTTACCATGATTACAGCCTTTTATAATACTTTTTTAAGCACATTATAGTGCCCCGGTGACCGCCTCTTCGTTTACGCCAATGGGTACTGTAGCCTAGGTACCACGCTATTATAGAGTTCCACTGAAGACGAGGTAGATATTTGTAGTTGTCACAAATGACGATGCTAAAACGACTTACTGGTTGATTTCCACCACTGGGATTGGAAGACTCCAATAACTTTGAAATATCGTCAACTTGACTGGTTTGTTCTGGACGTGATCTACAAATTCAAGTTTAAACTTTCTAAGCTAATGAAATAGATACGAAAAAATGTAAGAGCAATGGACATGGTAATAATGAGTAATCGCTATTCGCTAACATGCAGTGTTTTACCGGAACGAAAAAGAAAAGTTGGCTCTATTTAGTCATTGACTGGCATTGATACCACAAGAACATCTTTTGTAATGTTTTTAGAAAAATTTATCAATTTTTGACTTTCATTTTTTGTTTGAATATACCTCTTATTGTATTTTATAATGAGCTTTAAAACTTCAAAAATCAAATCAAATCTTCATTATACTCGCCGTATTACGCCGAAGCGTGTAACGAGTTGCGTGGCCCATCTCCGCGGCTTAGCGCCTGGGCTTTACAGCCCCGAAGAAACGTCGCAACGGTGGCGAGTCGTTGGCGACACTGTGCCGATTTGACCGACCCCGGAATCGAACCCCAGACCTCCCGCACCGATAGCGTGCGCTTTGCAACTGAGCTAACGGCCGGTCTGCTTTAAAACTTTTAATGCATTTTATGGAAAACCATGATTTCGGACAAAGCCAATTCTGGCCATAAGCCCTTGAAATGCACCTAGTGACCTATAGATGCGCCAATGATACAAGTTATGATAATAATTTCAAGTATTATATCAGTCTAGAATTCGCAAGATAAAACATGAAAATTCCAATTCGCAAGATAAAACATGAAAATTCCAGGCAGAAAAACTTGAAGTTTACGATGATAAGTTTATAGGCTGATTGGTTTGACGTATCTTACTTTGGCTCGAGATTTGGATTTCCAAGGGATGATGTAGAAGTTGGTGATATCTGGGTTGGGTTATGCCAGCTCGGATGAGCAAGGTCAGACACTTTTTTGTCCTAATAAAAATGCAGAATTAAAAACACAACAGCTCAGACGGCCGAGTGGTATGGAGCGTCTGTCTTTTGAGCTGTAGACTCGGGTTTGATTCCGAGTCGGGTCAAACCAATGACTTCAACATTGGTATTCACAGCTTCCCTGCTTGACGTTCAGCATTGAAGGGACAGTGTGGAGAACAAGCCGGCAAGTTTACTTGTTGTGCCGTTGGGAAAGGCACTTAGCGGGATTCCCCCATCTTGGTGTGGTAGACAGATGGCCGGCCACTCCTAAGCGAGCTGGTATAGCGCATTGATCGCTTTCTCGTGATAGGAGGATAAATATGCAACTAACTAACTGAGCAGATTTGTCTCATTGAAATTAAAAAAATAGCTGTAAGTCGAAAAGCAGCAATCTCATCTTGAAGCAAATTTCTTACTTGCTTGGATTAAACCATAGTAGGTCTATAGGTTTGCGCACTGTTAAACAGCATGTTACGAGTAATTGCAATGTCAATATGACTAAAACCAGAGCCGGATTAAGTAATGGTCAAACTGGGCAGTTGCCCAGGGCTCCGCACCTTGAAGTCCCCCGCGCTTTTGCTTTATTTTTAGCGCGATTAAAAATTGAATCGAAATGGATTTACAGCTTTATAACCTACATTGCTAGCAAACTTGAACTGAGAAATCAAAATATTACGTACCGGAACAGTAGGCCTATTGACTTGAACAAAAAAAACATTGAAACTGATTTTCAGTGACAAAGTGACTGCAGCATGTCACACTGCAGACTGGTATAATAGCACTTGAATTAATGGCTGCGAACGGCTGTCAAATGTTTTAAAAACCTTAAGACTTCTGGCATTTATCCAAGTTATAGCAGACCGCAGACTAATCTAAGTTTGTAGAAATTTACGAGCTATTTCATTTCAAAAATATCAAATATTTTATAAGCTTTAATTTCATTAAAGCTATATCTGGACTCGCTGGAAACTTAATGAACTATGTAGGCAATAAAGTATGATATTAGAAAATTAAAAGTGATAACTTGAAAGGATTCGAGATGTCGGATCTTCACACTTAACCCAAAATTAACTAAATTTTGGAGTTGCAAAAACTAACCGGTACTTTAGCAACACTTAAAATTTATTTGAAGAGGTTGAGATTGTTGAGTTTCTGTGACTACTGCACAGAGTGTTATATGTTTAGAAGTGCTCATGACTGGAAAAATTCGTGATTTAGGCCGAAAATTTGCCTGTAAGAATGGAAGTCAAAAATGTAAATGAAAAGAGGAAAGAGAGACAAAATCAAAAGAAGTTGAAAGCAAGTGTAAGAAAATAAGTCAGTTTGTTCCTAATGTAAACGAGCAGTTAAATGATCCTACATCCATTCAATCTTTGATCAATGACAATCAAGCCGTTGAAGCTATGAATCTTGAGAGTACAGCAGAGGAATTTGTCTTGGCTTTTTTTGCTGTACTCTGCGTGTTGTTGATTATATTTTCTATGTTGTTTTTCTTTATTTCTTCAATGAAACAATGCGAAAATTTTATGCTAATATGTTCGACCTTTTAATCAAAACATTTTATTCTTTTTAATAATTCAAATAACAAATTAGACTCAACCTCTTTGATCTACGTTAGGGGTTCTTAACCTTTTTTGCATTCTTTACCCTTTGCCGATTGAAAAAAAGTATAATTTACCCCCAGTGCAACACTTTCACCTTTTTAATACTGAAAATTTAAGTTTATTTTAGTTTGTACTTCGGAAAAATTACCCCCTAGGTAGGCAAATTTTACCCTCAGGGGGTAAATTTACCCCCGGTTAAGAACCCCTGGTGCAAGTTAATAATAATCAAAATAACAATTTGTTGTCAGCATTAATACTTTTGGAGCGCGACCAAAACCTGATTTTGACAAATTTTTATAAAATTTGCGATTGATTGTGATGTCAATGAAACTTAATATCAAATCTTCGTCATGCTCGCGCAATTACACCGAAGCGTGTAACTGGTCTTGTCTCCACGGCTTAGCACCTGGGCAACACAGCTCCGAAGAAAAGTCGCAGCGGTGGCGAGCCGTTGGCGCCATTAGAGTCAGATTTGACCGACCCGGAAATTGAACCACAGACTTCCACACCCATAGCTGCAATGTCTTAACAGCTGAGCTAACCGACCGGCACAAAAAGATATTAGTTGCTTTCGTCTTTCATAATTTAGGGGCCCCACGCTCTTATCTGCCCCGGGTCCCGCGATCTCTTAATCCGCCCCTGACTAAAACTTGCTGATTTTTTTCGTATCAACTGTTAACCCAAATCAACACCGTATCATTGGCCTTATTTATGCAAAACACATACACTGTCTTTCGTCAGCAATACTGTACACAACGCCAATAAGGAAAAAAAAAACACAAAACAGTGCAGCAGCATCAAGACTCAGTGGATATGGAGAATTAGCTGCATGTTTTGCGGATTGCGTGATTTTATACGCTCGTCCATACTCAAACGTTCAGGTATATCAATAGTTAGCATGCACTGAAAATAATAATAGGCTAATGAGACACAGCTCTGTAGCCCTCCCAAAATTTATTTGACGCGACAGAACAAAACACTACTGGACAAATCTAGTCTACTCGTGTTGTGCAGCAAAAAAAAACGCCTAGTCCTACTCAATACTCCACTGGCTTCAGCAAGAGATTTTGTTCCAAAAAGCTATTCAGGCTTCTCATAGGCCACGAGCATGGCGTAGTAGGCCTACATATTGCACGCCACGCTCTGCGATACTATTACCCTGTTTACATATCCAATTTTAGGGGGTTTTAGGCTCACTGCTCTTGGTTCTAGTTTCTGAATTATAATCAATTTTTTGATATCATAATATTTTTTAACTTTGACATCAATATATTGATTAAGATGCAAAACCGAGAATAAAGAATCGCGGGCCTAAAGCCCACTATAATCGGACGTGTGGACACTGGACAGGTTATACATATAGTTATATTACGCCATGGCCACGAGTGACAGTCTATGCCTTCGCTGCTCACCATTTGTGAGGGTTTATTTGTACCACTGGTACCACGTTGCTCTGTCGCAGAACTTGGCCGTGTGATCAAATTCTCATCTTTGTCTCGTGATTTTGACCTGCAAAAATTGAAATCTGATTTATAATCAATCCTTAAGTCTTTCAAAGCTTTTTAAACTCACAAGTTTGTTTATTTTTCGCCTATCTCACAAAAACACAGGAAAAACGAATTTCGCATTGTTGAGCAGCCAGTACAAGCAAAGGAATAGGAAAAACATGTTGTTAAAGTGTTTTTTCGTACAATTATTAATCGGACCGTCATTGTAGTGCTGATGAGAACTAATTAAGTGTTTTGGCTGTGCCCCTTACCGCTAAAGGCACATTTCAGCAATCGGTACAATTTACATCTACCGGTATATGAAAATCTTACAATGGGCTTTACGTACTCTTGAGCAATGCTTGATCGATGATATCAATTACAAAACCTACTGGAAACTCCGTAAATATCACGGTACACCCGAAAAAACTTGAAGCAGTTATGAAGTCTAGAGGCTCATGACGTTCTCTAGAGGTCCTTGCATTCTCATTATGGTACAGGTTACTCATTATGGTACAGGTTGCATTCTCATTATGGTACACTCTTCTTATGTATGGAACATGGAGTACTTGAAAAGGGCATCAAGGCTTTGTAGTGATTGCAAAATATGCTTTGCATAGTTGCAATGCTTTGTGCAGTCGCAATGCCTAATTATTCATCGCATAATTATTCAGCTCATGACTACGACATTCGACTTTAGAGCTTAGGCCTATTCGCTATACAATCTCGTAGTTGATGATTCGTTCTATTGAATGACTTTGTATTATCCGCTTTAGTTTAATGATTTGTTTTGATGATTACTATTTACCGCTTTCGCATAACAGACAGGAAATAAGCTTATATATTTATGGATTCTGATTCTGCCTAAAAGATAGTTCAGAGATGTAAAGCAAATGTACTCTTGCGTTTGTAAGATGTTGTTTGTTGTATCTCAATAAACGGACAAAAACCGTCACACACTTTTGGAGTCAGATCGCTTGCTACAGCTTCATGCTTTTATTCCCAGGGCCAGTCCTAAGCCTTTTGGAATGGGTTTGCCCAGAACATCTTGGGTAAAACTGAATCGTCTGTTGACTGGCGTAAGGCGATTCCATTCATTAATGTAGAAATGGGGTGTTGCTCCTTCACCGAATCGTGAGTGTTGTGCCTCTGAGCAAACTGGAGACCACATCGTGCACCAAAAAGAATACAAGGTCTGTTGGTCCTGGATGATGACACCCGACGCTGGCTTAAAATCAACGTTGTCAACATCTAAACCGTCGAAGAAGATGCCCAACCACACGACGACGACGATGGTTCAGGTTGGTTAATTAAGTGCGCTTACCGATACGGGGAAAGACATCGTAACGTGACGCGCGGTACGCGTCTATTCTTTCGCACTTCAAATTTCTGTTCACCAACCGCGCAGCAGAGATGTGCTTAACCTTTACTTTTGAGTAACGATTCCACGTGATTACTTTGGAAAAGATATTTGATACTTTACATCCGTTACTTGTATTCGTTTAGGTAATCACGAATCAAAATCTATTCGAATCTAAAAAAGAGCAGCAGAATCAAAACAATTAAATACCACGCGACGACGAATATTTTTTCTCTTTGGTTTGCACATGACGCTCACAAGCAGAGAAAAGATATCTGTTACTTTTTATCTGATCTTAGTAATCATTATACGAATTCGACTCAAACGATTCCGACTCCATCTAAAAAGAGAGCAGTAAGCCCAATTACACGGTCTGTTATAAAGCGCTTATTTTCTGTTACAATTGACGTAGGCCAATGCTATTTGCTTTTCAATTCGCTGCGACTACTTGTTTACATGTAGCCTTATTTTGAAATAGAAGAGCGTTTGCAGTTTGCAAATAACTATTAGGACTGATAGGACTAATAGGCATAATAGCACTAATGGGAAAGAATGGGGAAGAGTAGAAAATTTGAGGGAGTATGGAGAGTATGGATGATGGGGTAATTTTTGGCAGTTAGGGAAGTTGGGTCAAGTATGGGGGAAATACGAAAAGAATGGGGAGGTATGTTGGGATGTGGGGAAAAGTAAGAAGAGGTATGGAATTATGTGATATGGGAGGCGTGGGGAAGTGTGTTTGGGGTGCGGGAGGTGGAGCTGTGGGAAAGTATGGGGAGGTGAGGGAAAAGTGGGGGAGGTGTGAAGTGTGTTTGGGGTGTGGGGAGTTGTAGGAAAATGTGTTTGGGGTGTGCTGGGTAGAGGTGTGGGAAATGGGTTGGGGTAGGAGAATGTGAGGAAGGTGGGGGGTGCAGGGAAATGTGAAGAGAAGTGTGTTAGGGTGTGGGTGAGGTGTGGGAAGTGTGTTAGGGTAGAGGAAGGTGGGGGGTGCGGGTAAGTGTGGGGAGAGGTGAAGGAAAGGTGCGAGGAGAGTGGGAAAATGTGGGGTAGGTGTGAAAAAGTTTGTTGGGGTGTTGGGGGAAGGGGTGGGAAGTTTGTTGGGGGGTGGGGAGAAATGGGGGGATAACGTGGGGAAAGTAAGGAAAGATGTGGGGGGTGGGAAGAAGTGTGGGAAGAGGTGAAGGGAATGTGGGGAAGTATGGGGAGGTGTGGTAAAATGTGGGGAGAGGTGTGGGGAAACATGGGGAGGTGTGGGAAGTGTGTTTGGGGTGTGGGAAAAGGTGTGAGAAGTGTGTTGGGGTGGGTAGAGGTGAAAAGTGTGGGCAGAGGTGGGGGTGTGGAAAGATGTTGGGAGAGGTCTAGAGAGTGTGAAAAAGTGTGGGGAGAGGTGAGGTGTAAGGGGGTGTTGGGGAAGGGGGAAGAGTGTACCACACCTTTCCCCAGACCAACTCACTTCCCGACACCTTTGCAGACCTCCCCCACATCTCCCCTCCCACTTCTCCACCTCTCCTACTCACTTCCCCCCACCTTCCCTCACCTCTAACCACACCCTAACACACTTCCACACACGTTTGCAGACCTCTCCTTACTGACGAGGTAGCTAAATTAATGCATAAATATTCGAAAAATAAACTGCCGAAAAAACTTTCTTCCTTTTTTACCCTTGTAAATGCGATACTCTCACGAATAACCCGGTTGGCATCATCTGGACTTAATCTGAGCTTACCGTTTTATAGAACAGAAAATTTGCATAATTTGGAACTCGGTACCACAAGAGATGAAAATACTGTCTTTTAATCAGTTTAAAATTAGACTCAAAAAGCATTTAATTTCAAAGTATTAGACTAATAGCTTGTACTATCTAAATGTGATAGAATTCAAATCACTTAAGATTAAGAGAAATACAACGAAACGTAATATAGCAAAAAAATTAATCCAGGAAATATTATGTAAACGTCCAGCAGCCTGAATTGACTACAAGGGAGCTGCTCGACTCGATGACCGAGAGGTCCCTTCGCAGCTTCCTGCTACAATTCATGAAACCTTGCCTTTTTGTTGACGTGCGCGTTTATTTTCCATATCCGTTTATTACCGTTGTTTAATGTAAATTAGATTTACTTAGTGTAGTTTTTGTTGTTGTTTATCTAAATGCGCTCGATTTGTTGTGGCGTATTAAGTTGTTCGAAATAAAATTATCTTATCTCCCACCCTTCCACACATTTTTTCCACATCCCCATCTTCCCCACCTCTTCTCGCTTCCCCACCTCTTTCCACACCTCCCAGTTCTCCTCACTTTCCCCAATATTTCTCCACACTCCTATCTTTTATCCATCTTCCCTCATCTTTCTCCCACTTCCCCTTACACCTCCCTTTACTTTCCCCATCTTCCCTCACCCCCTTCCACACCCCCTCACTATACCATTTCGAGTTAAATCGAATTCGAGTGTAATCATTATGCGAATTCGAGTCAAACGATTCCGAATACTTTTTCTCTTTTGTCTAGCAATGCGCATGCCGCCGCTCACATGCAGATGCAGAGAGTAGATATCTGTTGCCTTTTATCGGCTACTTAGAAATCATTTACACCCGCAGTGAAAATAAGGCGAAATGAAAATACTGGTTTGAACCGGTTTATGTCCCCATCTTTCCTTGCTTTTCATTTCACCGCGAAAGCAACGGAACAAAAATACTGTGGTTGAAACTACAAAGCCATCATTTCGGTATTTACTGAGCGCGTTGAAGGCAAAAGAATTGCCTGCGCTAGTAGGCTACCCTGCAAGTGGCGTTATCATGGCGGTTCTTGGTCTATTTTTCGTTGCTAAATAGGCTAAACTTCAGCGTTTTTTTACCAGAAAGGTTTTTGGAAAAAACTATACCGAAAATGCGTTAATGTGTGACTATAATTTATAACTATAAAGGCAATTTTTTTATGACCTATAGAATCAAAAAATATGACTTTATTTTTTGAAACATATGACTTTATTTTTAGAACAGCAAATTCATGCTGTTTTCCGTAATTAACATCTCTAACGGTAAGCCTAAACACGTATGTTGAACCAGAACAAGAACATACTTGAAAGAACAAAGAATTCACTTGAAAATCAGCAAAAAAAAATTCGAATGTGCATCTTACAAGCAAGATGTTTAACTGCTGGATACGATTTTGTAATAAAATGCGACGTGTGCATCGGTAAAATTTCCGTTTTCGTGAATCATGGATTTTAACGTCAAAAATGACCGTTCTACAGAATGATGATGATGTAGGATGGTATGTTAACAACTTGGCATACAATGCTGGAGAAATATCTGGTCCACTCATCTCCAGAATGGTTTTTGTATAAATTGTTTGTAAACTAATAATAAAAAAATTGCTTCAAATGCTTCGTGAAAGTCGGCGCAAAAACTTTAAAATTCTCATTTCCTCTCCCAACATAAAATTATCAAGTGTAAAGTGTGCAGGAACTGTGTCTACGGTGGTACCGGGAATTAATAATTTGTATTTCATAACAAAAATCAATGGTCATATTTTATGACCAAAAAAAGAAAATATGACTTTTTTGACTTTGTAACTCCTTAAATATACCTCGCATCAACGTAGTTTTTTCGCGATTATCGATTTTATTAGTTTTTGCGCTACTAAAAAAAAACTTAACTTTAATGACATTTATCCTCCACTATTTATAACCACTTCCACACTTCATATCTGAAGAGACTATGGCATCAATTTCATGAAGTCAAGGGTGCAAACCTGGCTACTTGGCGTTAGGGTGTCGGTTTCAGTTTCGGGTGTGTTGAAACCCAGATGTCAGGTTTGAGTTTTGGTTTGGTTTCACGGCTGTTGAAAAATCGGTTCCAGTTTCGGTTTAAGTTTTATCCAAGAAAGTTATTTTATTGTGAATACGAATTATTATAATCTTCTACTTTTTGGCGTATTTGTTTCATTACGATGATAAGTAGCAACTCAGATGGCCGAGTGAGGAGAGCAATTGCTTCAGAAGTTGTCAACTGGGGTATTATTCCGAGTCCGGTGAAACCAAAGACTCAAAAATTAGTAGTCACTGCTTCTCTATTCGACGTTCAGCGTTAAAGAAACTGTGCTGGTAAGGATGATGATGACAATTTCTAAAACCTAAACCTTAGAAAATTTTGAACAGGTTTTAGTTTCAGTTTCGGTTTTGACGTTTCAAGAAAAAACGGTTTTGGTTCAAGTTTAGGTTTTCAAAATTTTGGCTAAGTAGGTGTCAGTGTGGGTTTCAAAAATTTCCTTAAAACCGGGTTTTCAGGTTCCGGTTTAGGTTTGACTTCCCACCCTTGCATAAAGTAAACGCAATTGCTGTTTTAAATTGAATGTAAAACGAAAATTTTGGAAAAAGCCAGAAAGAACATCTTTGTAGTGGAACAATATGCTTCACAAATATGCGTACAATATAGCGTTACGTTAACTGGCAATCTTTGTAAAGCTAGCCAACTTTATTTTCGGTTACTTTCAAGTCGCTAGCGTTCACACGCTTATCACACTCTCGAAATGAAAATTGGAAAAAAAGCAATTTCATTGCGGCACGCTCATGTAAGCTCTTCCATTGTCTGTAGACTTTACCGATAGGAATTTTTTTCGTTGCTAGCGAAATGTAGCATCATGTGAACGTACAGCCTTAAAATCAAACTATTTCAGCTAATTTTGCTGACTTATCAGTAGCAGTATGAACGAAAGTAGGCAAATAATCGGAGGTTCGTTTTCTCGCTTGGATTTGAGGAAACGCTTTGTCTATAACTGTGTTTAGGCAAGCGTGAAAGAAGAGAATGAGATAGTGAACGAATGCAATTTGGAATCGTTATTTTGACAAAACGTACCTGTTGCTATCTGTTACTTCTCGTTAACCGTTACTTTTTAGCGAATGATGACCAATCGCTCGTCTCTACCGCGCAAATCCCTACCACGTTTACCTATGCACTTACATAATAATCAATTGCCGTAAGCCGCGCGTCGCGTATCAGTAACCGAAAAGCTAGATGGAAGGGCTTGGGTGTACCGTAGGTCTTTAGAAGTTTAAATACAAATCTGAGTTTAATTACAAATTAAGTTCATGTTACTTTGGCTTGGGATCTTCACTTGTAAATAATCTCTTTGTAATCTTGCTCAGATTTGCTATCTGAAAATCAAAAACCATTGAAAATAATAATCAGTCACACTCACATCACTGTGATGGTACAGAAGATAGCTTGAGACTATCAAATCTGGTTGGTTACCAACAACTTACCAAAATTTTTAAAATAGGTTTCGATTTATAGCGGAGTATAGTCTTGATTTTTTTTCAAAGAAAATTGTCGGTTAAACACAGTGCTGCGAACTCTAACTTGAACTTTAAAACGAAAATCTCCGAGTTCGAAGAACTTGATCTCGAAAAGAGCTGATTCATTTTTGCACTTTTCCTAAACTTGACAAAACCTGCAGCAGTCTATAACAGCGTAAACTCGATAAAAAATTACTGCACTCTAACCAGCAAAATTAGAAATGAAGAACTTGAGCTAGATTGCAAATACTTGCGAGATGGCAACGCACTGGTTAAACATGTAGCCAGCGATGTGGTCTATCGGGGCTGTTAAAGTACGTGCTGCCCATATACAGTTATAGTTCAGCGACGCCCCATGCAGTTTGTACCGCTTTTGTAATAACTGAAACGTTTTTGCTACTTACCGTCTTTTTTTAGAATGATTTTTGTAAAATTGGTAAAACTAAGAAGCAACAAATGAAAAAACTAAAATAAAACTACCACAATGTTTAAATTGAAGTAAGTCATCAGATAAGATTGATATGGAATGCATGCGGAAACGCAGTAAAGATATAACAAAGATTACTTCAGGCTGGGTAAAGACATTGCCTACGTAGGCCTATAGCAATTTTACACAAGCCGTAAACCTTGATCCGTCTCACAGCATGCTGCTATAACAACTTACCGATGGCGATGTTGTAAATGTGTTACTTTGGCCGGATTGATAAGACTGATATTTCGACCACGCGGTAGGCGTTTCTTCTGTTCTGCAACACAAAGAAAGTCACCATTCACCAACTTGTAAATGTAAAAATTCAGCAGGTGAAAACACAGAAACACAAATACAAACATGACAGGACCAAGTTGGGCAGCTTTAGGGAAACATGAAAAGCCGTTGAAAACAGGAACAATTATTCAGCCTGTTGTCGGTCTTTATTGGCTCCGAAAAACATGCGTGATAGGCTGTAATCCAAAGCACTCTCTTTAAATTTGTTAGGCTAATTACTGCTGGGTCTAGGCGGGCCAAAGCCTACTACCTCCTCATTTTTAGTTATGCATATTAATGCGTCAGTACTTTGACACTTCCATAGACCAATAATAATAATTATTTTTTATTCTCAGCCACCCCTTAAAATTTCAGCTTCTGCCCCCACCAAAACATGAAGATTTCCCTGTATAGGCCTACTGTATAATGATGCATTGCCAGTGGAGAGCAAATGAAAACTACTTGCAAAAAAAATTCACTTTCATTAAATAAGTTAATAAAGAAAAATATGCTGCATCCCGAAAACTTACTGATCTGGGGGTGAAATCGTATCTTCACCTTCGATTTCACGAGATGACATAGTGTTCACCGAGCTGAGTAGCGGAGAAAACACCAGGAAATGCAGAATTACTTCGTATACCGGCACAAGCAAAAACAGCACTTCGTTAACTTATCCAGTCAAAATTTCAAGCGCGTTAATAAAAACTCGGCGTAGTTGCTGAGTAAGTTCAAATTTAAAAACAGTTTTGACAAATCTGTTTCAAAAACAATTTCAGGAAAAACAAATACCGCATGTGCGAAAAAATGTGAGAAAGTCTTTTAATTGTAAACGCTCGTGTACATGATTTCCCGAGATGGAATAAGCTGAGGTATAATTGTTTCGCAAATGGAATATCACCGATATGCACTTTCAGTGGCGTAGGCAGGAATTTTCAAAGGAAGGGTTGAAACTCTAAGCCGGGTTTTAACTTCAATGTCGTCACTTGTCACCTATGTTGGGATTGCGCAGTGCGCAAACCGCAGGCCTACGGTATAACCGTCGTAGGGCGGAAGTCTTTAGCCTTCGTTAACCATGCTAACTACTTGAACTTTCTACAACTATGTCATAAAATACAAACCCTAAAACTTTTTGGTATCTACAACATCAGCTGTAGTTGTTCTCAATTTACCAACAGCCATGCATGAACACCGGCCAATATTTCTCGTTGTGCCAGAGAGCTCAACAATTCTGTGACGCAGTAATCACACTTCGCGATTGACCAACCGTAGTGGCAAAGAGCGTAAGCTTTGATGTTACAGTACTACAAGCGCAGATCAAGCAAGAACTAAATTATTATCGCTTGTTACGCTAAATCAGTGAATGAAAACAGGGCATAAAGCACAAAAGTTGCCGAAACATTGGGGGATTAACCCCCGAAATCCTATCCTTACCTACGCGCTTGTGCGCTTTTGCTGACGACTTTAAAGCTGTACAACATGAAATTAGTAAAAGACAAACTTTACGCTGTTCCGCTCTGAAAATTAGAGTGAACTCGCTTTAACTAAGGCTAACATGAAGGGCTAACTCTTTCCAACTTCATTTTTCAACTACACTTTTGGCGTTCAACGGTTAGCTCAGAAGCTCTATCCATAAGCGATTTTCAATTCTAAAACACTCTTTGTTGCTTACAATTTCGTTACTACAGAAATATACTGAATACTCAAATTTTTTCTGCGCGTTGCAAGAACGGTAGTGTTGTGGTGCCATAGACTGACAAAACGTTGATTTCTTTCAATCTTTTTGAAGTTTGAAATACTATAATCGTAGCAATTTTGCTTTCAAAGGTAATGCCTGTGGCTTTGGTGCCAAGCTGCGCACGCCGGCAAAGTTTTCAATTACGCAGTGGTTCAAGCGTTCATATGCATTTGAACGACTGGGTTCGACATTTGGTCAAGTTTACTACTTTTATCTGATTAGGTTTTCTACTCGGACGTTCGTAAAGCTACAAATCTAAATAACAGAACTTTTTTCAATTGCTCTGTGTATTTGTTTTTACGCATCTAAGGCTTTAATTTTGATTTAATTTTACAATTCTCTTATGACAATCAATTCGCTTATCGCGCTGAGAGCAGAGATGTAAGACATTTAAGCGTTAATTGGACGGCGTATGAGGTAAGTTGGGGTAAGTTTGCCAGTGGCCTAAGCCTTTTTTTCTCACAAAGTCATGGTCAAACTTAGTATGATTCACTTCGTTCACAAGATCTTCCTGGAACTGATTGTGGAGGGCTAGTAGAGGGCAATTATGTTTTGATGTTATGTTAAAGATAGACGGCGCAGTTAAAAGAGTAAAAATTGCACTCTCTCTAACGAACTTGATAACCGTAAAAAGAAATTTGGCCAGCAATTTTTAAAAATTACAGTTACGCTAAAACAAAAGATCTCATTAACAATTCGCCAACATGAAAAACTGTAATCAATTATTTTCAATTACAATTGTAATTGACCCAAACGAATAGTGGGACGCTTGAACTTTCTTATGGATGATCATTTAGACTACTGATCTTGCTTATTAATTCAAGTCTCACTCTTAAATTTCGTCTACCTGGGTTAGACTAATAATGTACAAAATTTCGTAAAACTATGCTACTCATTTTTTTTCCTTTGCTTTTTCGACAGTATGTGAAATTCCGCTGTGTCAATGAATTAGATATTTTCAATGGTGGTCGCTTGACTCGAAGACCTTTTGATCCCTTCGCGGCCTTCCTGAGTACATCTGTATGTCTACTCCATGTGCCGTCACTAACAAAGAAATAATCTGCCTTATTGTGTTACCATTTGTATGTGTATCCTAATATACTGTAATCAGAGATGGGCACGATATACCTTTCTGTACTAAAGCAATACCTATGATCGATAATTTTAAAAAAGCCCTGGGCGATACCGATAATCGATAAATATCAATTGCGAAGCGATATCGGTAATCGATGAATTATCGCCGATAAATTTTTCCGATAAATGTTACGGTAAATTTTCAATGTGTTTCACGAAGTTTTTTTTTGTGAGACAAATTGCAGAAATGTTTTTATAGATTTTTCAAGAGAAGGGAGCAGTTTACGGACTCTGTCGAGGAATCAAACAAGCAAAGAGACATTTTTTAAATTACTGTAACAGGACTTTGTGGACACAGCTAGTGTATTTTTCCATAGCGCCAACTCACCCACTTTGAACACTGTGTGCATAAAAAATCGTTTATCGCGATAATTTATCGGCGATAACAAAAGATATTATAAAAGCGATATCGGTAATCGATAAACCCAAACTATTTTGAGCGATAACGATAATCGCTAATAAATTATCGCCTATAATTATCGCCGATATATTATCTCGATAAATGCCCGTCTCTGACTGTATTCAATGTTGGTGGTATGTTTGTTGTAATTGTTGAGCACGGTAAACTTTCAAATGCAAACAACTCTGGTGGCCGGGTGGTAAGAGCATCCGCTTCTGGAGCTATAGACTAGGGTTTGATTCCAAGTCGAGTCAAATCAATGACATAAAAGTTGGTATTCACAGCTTCCCTGCTACACGATTAGCATTAAAGGGAAGTGTGGAGAACAAGCCGACAAGTTTATTTGTTGTGTGTTGGGAAAGGTACTTAGCGGGATTTCCTTATCTTGATGCAGTAGACAGGTGGTCGGTAATTTTTAAGGCGCTCGCTTTGTTATAGCGCTTTATGGTGATAGGAGGTTATTTCAATTTATATTGAACTGAAAATTCAACAGATTGAGGGAGACTGCAAAGTGAGCTAGCGCTCTTCGAGTTAGCAGCTACAGTGTCGGGTAAATGTGATTTTAATGCGAGTCCAAGTACGAGTCCAGCAGTGTCGAGTCCAAGTCCGAGTCCGGGGATTAAAAAAAATTCTAATAAATGTCGAGTCCGTGTGTACTAATTTTATTAAATTTTAATGTGACAATGCTCAAACTAGGTTGGGCCAGTTTAGGTTTTATATTCTGTCTTTACTTGGGGATGCAGACTCGGCGACCGAGCCACTTCTTTGGAAGTAGACTATGGTCTTTTACATGCCCCATAGGCTACCTGTGATTTTTGTCTTAAATATTTTGCTCTTTTGTCCGCCTTTAAGTGCGGATCTGCAAAAAGGTGTAACATAAATCAAATCGGCCACTGTTTTTTTTTAGAGAACAAATCTGTAAAACAATTCAAATGCATCAAACGCACTACAACAGATAAAAATTAAAAAAGAAGAGCAAAACATAATAAAAAATACAGGACTCAAAAAAACTTAGGGAAAAATCAATTATATAGCTAAATTGCTTTGCCATCATTCACCTTATAGAAATGAATGATGATTTGGAAACAATAAATGAAAAAAAATTGTTTTGTATGTTAAAAACTATTTTGAAAGGAGTGCTTGTTGCAGGAACCCACGGCAATAACTAATTTCACAAATGGCATTAGCGAGTTAAATCTTCCCTTTTTTTTCACAGCTGCCTGACAATGACGTAAGCAAACGTCAAAAATGATGTAATAAAAACGCAATCTAGTAATGTTTAAATTCATTGGTGGGCACAAATCGCTAATCCGCTAATTAGCGAAGCTAATTTTCTTAGCTAACGTTCAAAACTGTTCAGCCAACGTTCAAGAATGTTAGCGGACTGGTTATCGAAGCTAATTTTTTCAGCCAATCCGCTGATTCGCTAGAATAAGAGTAGTTGCTATCGCGGTTTTAATAAAAAAAAGCCTTTAAGTTGCCATATTTTCCCGTTTTTGTGCCAGAGAAATATCTACCGGTGCTCTTCTAGCTAGACGCTTAGATCAAGCATAAATAACCTAGTCAATGACATCATAATGCTGAGCTTGCGCAATCACTCTTTCAACATGTAGGAGCTAAGAAGTTGCG
Organism: Trididemnum miniatum; assembly: GCA_964006365.1. NCBI lineage: Eukaryota > Metazoa > Chordata > Ascidiacea > Aplousobranchia > Didemnidae > Trididemnum > Trididemnum miniatum. The sequence continues at coordinate 12,265,757 of OZ023239.1, forward strand.
GAGAGGGGTTAGCACACCTTTCCTAGATACCAATAACTTAGTATTTTGCGACCTACTTCGTCAAAAACCGTCGGCGAAAATTGATTTCTGCCGGGTCAGATTGGATGCGTTTGGCCATAATAATGGGGCCCAAAGACCCCAAAAAACCGCTAGCATATCTTTTCTAGGTACCACATGAAACCTAGTAGAAACGAAAGCTTACATTGACCAGATCACGAAATGGTATGTGACAGAAATTTTTTCGGCTGCTTTACCCCCGACAGCAGCCCTCAAAGTTCGAGTGATGACATCACAAAGGTATGCTAGCGTACCTTCTCTAGGTACCACATGAAACTTAGTGCAAACGAAAGCTTACATTGCTACAAAATGGTATGTGACAGAAATTTTTTCGGCTGCTTTACCCCCGGCAGAAGCCCCCAGAGTTTGAGTTTTGACGGCATATGACTCATAGCGAAAAAATTTTGACTAAGAATTACGTGAAAGTTAGTGCAAACAAAAGCTTACATCGCACTGATTACGAAATGGTATGTGACAGACATTTTTTCGGCTGCTTTACCCTGGAAAAAGCCCCCGATTGAATTATGACATAGCGAAAAAATTTTGACTATGAATCGCATGAAACTTAGTGCAAACGAAAGCTTGCATTACACTGATTACGAAATGGTATGTGACAGACATTTTTTCGGCTGCTTTACCCCCAGCGGAAGCCCCCAAAGTTCGACGTATGACGTCACAGCAAATTATGACGTCACAGCAAAAATGACGTCACAAATTAAACTTTAAAGTTTTTGCCGGGGGTAAAGCAGCCGAAAAAATTTCTGTCACATACCATTTTGTAGCAATGTAAGCTTTCGTTTGCACTAAGTTTCATGTGGTACTCAGAAAAGGTGCGCTAGCATACCTTTGTGATGTCATCACTCGAACTTTGGGGGCTTCTGTCGGGGGTAAAGCAGCCGAAAAAATTTCTGTCACATACCATTTCGTGATCTGGTCAATGTAAGCTTTCGTTTCCACTAGGTTTCATGTGGTACCTAGAAAAGATATGCTAGCGGTTTTTTGGGGTCTTTGGGCCCCATTATTATGGCCCAACGCATCCAATCTGACCCGGCAGAAATCAATTTTCGCCGACGGTTTTTGACGTAGTAGGTCGCAATATACTTAGTTATTGGTATCTAAAACCCCTTTCAGCTGCTGGTCTATCAACCTTGCATTTCGCAAAGGCGCGATAGTCAGACATGGTCAGATTGATCAGACCGACATTTTATTAGTAGGCTTAAGCCTCGTCTACACTTGGCGTAAAAATATTGCTACGCTGATCGCTCAGCGTAAAATCTGTCTACACTTGGCGCAGGCTACGTCATTTTCACGCTGATTTTTGTTTTCTGACCTGCTTGGTTATTATGACATCACTGAGTTCTTTATGCGCTACTACTACTACCGTAATGAATGACCAGGAATGACCTTGTCAATTCAAGAGATAAATCATTCCGAAAAGCTTTTTGGTGGTACAGAATTTCAAAACAGATTTAAAAAGCGCCGAAAACATCTTTTAAATTTAGGTAGTCTTGAAAAAGACTGTTTTTGAACCAAACATTTTCGTCTCGCTCTCTTCAGGGTTCAACGCGAGAGTTAATTGAGAAGGAAAAAGGTGGTCTATATATTATCTTCAGCTTCATCGAAAAATCTGCAACAAAAAAGGAAAAAAGGGCTCTGATTGGTTGTTAAAAAACAGACGGATTGTGATTGGTCGAATATGGATGAATTTTAGAATCTAACTCAACTATCGGAGAATTTGGAGTGAGTAGACAAATTCCTTTTGACGGCACAGAATAGGTTTCAACGTTTTGATGAAAGTTGCCTCCAGCGCCCCCAAGTGGAAATTTGTTCTCGCCTTGGCTAAAACCGAAAACTGGTCAATATGAAAATGAGAGGCGCAATCAGGATGTTGGATTAAGTGTAGACCAATAGCTGAATCACAGTCTAGCTGATTGAGTGGAGTAGCAATTTTGCAGTTGCGTTTGGGAAGAACTTTGGTTGGATTTTCTTTATTTCGAATTGATTTTGGAATGTGTTGATTGATTCTATCTTGCAGTCGTAGGGATGTGCGACCCACGTACCGGCAATCACAGCGGCACACGTATTGGTATACGACCATACTTTGATGAGTGATGGGCACAGCATCCTTATAGATTGAAGGCAGAATCTTTCTGGTTTGGAAAATGACACGAGGATCGACGGCTCTAAAACAGTTTTGAACGTTAGATTTTACCTGTTTTTCGAATTTACGAGAAATATTGCCAATCCAGGGTAGTTTTAGATACACAGGGCATTTCTTTGGTCCTTCTTTGGGCAGTAATTGAAAACGGGAAATTTTCTTGGAAATGCTGGAGTTGATTATTGTTTCAGGGTAACCATTATTCTTCAGAATGGAGCGAATGCAGTCCAGTTCTTGTTTAACTTTACCAGGTGAACAGATTACGAGGGCTCGATGAACTAACGTTTCGATTAGGTTCGTTTTGCGCTTGGAAGGTGCAAAAGAATCCCAACGCATGTAGCGACCAGTGAATGTAGGTTTTCTGTATACTGATGTTTGAAATTGTATTTCGGATTTGTCAACTTTCACGTCGAGAAAAGAGAGTGCTTGATCGGCTTCTTTTTCCATGGTAAATTTCAAAGCTGGGTGTAATGAATTGAGAGCAAGAAAGAACTGGTCTGCATCCGCTTCTGTTCTAAAAATAGAAAAAGTATCGTCAACGTATCTAGTATAGAAAAAGGGCTCGTTTATAGTTTGAAACAACTTATTTTCATGGTAGCCAACGAAGATATTGGCTAGTGCAGGCCCGAGTGGACTACCCATTGCAACACCATCAATTTGCTTATACATAACGTTATTAAAGCTGAACTCAGCAGAGGTAGTAGCGATGTTCATCAGCTCAATAAAAATTTCTTTGGAAAACTGCGGAGGTGAAAGATCGCCATCATAGAGGGTGTCAGCACAAATTTGAATAGTTTCAGCCGAAGGTACATTAGTGAACAAACTTGAGATGTCGAAGGAACAGAGAAAGCAATCATCTGGGTCAAAAGTAAGCTGCTGCATTTTTTGAGCAAAAGAAAAAGAATCTTTGGTGCAATTGCTGGAAAATAGATCGTGAACTGGTTGAAGGGTCGCCGAAAGAAATTTAGCCAGTTCATGCTGAGCAGAGCCAATCATGGATAGGATGGGTCGGAGGGGAACACCATCTTTGTGCGTTTTAGGTAGTCCATACAGTCTGGGTCTTTGTGAACCAGAGGGCCGAATAGCTTCATAAACAGAGTGTTTATGAATGTTGCATATGATTTCTATGTTGCAAACGCTTCTATGTTGCAATTTTGAAAGCCAATGCTTTTGTATATCGACGTTTTAAGCAGTAGACTAGACCAATGCTGGTCAACCTTTCTCAAGAATTTACACACTTTTGAAACATTGTGCTCATCCTACTACTGTACCAGTCTTGGAATACAACAGCAACACTACTCTGCATGTTTATATTAACAAAAGTGTATATTGCAAATTAAACAAATCAGTTGTTTGATCATTTAAATAGCAGCTAGCTGTTAAATATCATCAGCCAGTTTAGCAAAATGACTTTGTACTCTTGTTTTCAGATTCTCTTTTCCTTAACGTTTTTCCACAGCATCTTGCATAATCTCATCTAAAAACAAACACATAAAACTTTGCTAGCAAAACTGCAATATACCCAAAATAGCATTGATAAACTCGTAAAGCAGTTTCAGAGCTGCTGGCGCAATACTGCGAAAACTGTGTCAAAATTTACATACCGATGCATCATTATGCTAGCTTACCAATTTGCTGTGTAACAGTAAGTCACTTATACAGAGACAAGTTTGAAAACTTAACTATGAGACATAATGAGGAAAAGCTTTGGATTACTGAAAGCAAATTGGTAAATATATACATACTATTCTCATATCCTTGTTTCTCAGCAACGTTTCCCCAAGCTTATTTTTAAAACTTTGTGTTGAGGCTGCTGGTAACTAGCATTGGATACACTCCATAGAATTGGGTAGAATATTGTTAAACTGCTATCAATAAGCTTTAAGTCTCATTCCAAGGGTATGGTTTCTGTCAAAATTGTCTGACTTGTCTATTGTTATCTGTAAACAAACTGCTTAAAAAACCTACTGATACCAAACTGCAAAATCAAAACAAATCGGTTTTAAGCTACGGTACCCGTACAGATTTACTATAAACCTATTAATATTTCAATTAAAAACCAATCTTTAAAAGAACTATCTGGTCGCTTACAGTACAATTGGCACGGTAATTCACTGGACAGGGCTACATACCAAGAATATTTAACCATCATCCAGTTCCAGAAGCCTACTTATCTGTGCATAGCTTACTAAACTACCGGTATGTAACGGCATCATCATAATTGAAATTTAGAGGGGCTGAGACCCTGCATCTACCAATGAATCATACATTAGCCTAAAGAATATTATTGAAAAAAGTTTTCTGGTTTTGTATGGCACTGCAGACTAACCTGGATAGGGTTACATATGACTTGGCACTGATATGCCATAAACCTAGGTATACCTCTGTTTTTAGCTTATTATGCCATGCAAATTGAGTCAGTAAGCATCTAGCTTATAGTCTTTTCAAAAAATATGAAAACCTCTGAAAAATATAAAAAAATATGAAAACCTCTGACTTGTTCAAGCAAAAAAGACAAAAGGGCCCCAAAACACTGTTTGCCTACAAGCCTAGGTTATATTTACCTGCCTTTTCCAAGCTAAATATGCTTAAAACTTGAAATAGCTGAGGCTTTAACGCCAAGTCTAGACCTAGTCTTTTTCACAAACATGGAATCGTGTCCAAGCAAATAACGCAGGAGTCCCAAAACACTGTTTTTCAACTAGCCTAGGCTAAGACTTGACTGTTACCTCAGGATCAAAACATGCTAGACCAGGGGTGGCCAACCTTTCACATACCATGCGCCATGTTTTAAACATAATGTTTCAGATGCGCCGTAAATCTCTTGTATCCCCACACCTAATGTCCACTTCATGTTGAAATTATATAAATTTATAATACACACACATATATGTAGTTTTTACAATTTATAACTTCACATGAATAGAAATTAAGCAAGGAAGTATAATAAATAAAACTGATCAATTTTATTTAAGTACCGCCTTGGTGAGATTTTTGCTGCTGTTTTAATTTCGCCAGTTTTTTTATTCTTGGTGTTAAGTTTGGTACTGAGAGGAGCAGTTGATTCTTGAAATTTGAACCTGTAAGTCTTGACCTCGCTTTGCTTTTAATTAGTTTCATGGCAGAAAATGTTTGTTCACATCTATATGTCGTTCCGAAACGACATATAAAACCCTGGGCAAATTTTCTTAGTTCTGGAAAATTTTCACGGGGTAACGATTGCCAGAACTTGATCATGTCAGATGCATTTGGGACTGAAGAAAGCTCATCAAATTTAATTTTCAATGATGGATGAGTTTTCAAGTCAATTAGTTCCAATTGAATATTCTTGGCATCTTCATTATGTTTAGTTCACTAAGTGAAAATGGGTTTATAAAAGCAAGTATAGAGTCTTCTTCTTTTGAAATATCATCAAAACGACTTTCAAATTACTCTTGCAATAACTTGATTTTTTCTGTGTATTTTGCCAAATTGCCATTATCAGCAGCACATTTACGGTGTTCTTTTATGTGAGGAGATTGGCACAAATTTTCTTTTTCCAACTGGGAAACGAAAAGTTTCAACTTCATCTTGAATGCGTTAATGTCATTTACTAAGCTTGGAAACAGTTTGCTTTTGCCTTGCAGTCTCAAATTTAGATCATTGAGATGGCTAGTAACATCAACTAAAAATGCCAAATCACATAGCCAGTTTTTATTACATAAAAGAGCTCTTTCCTCAGGTAGCTCGTTTTTCTCTTCAAGAAAATCATGGACAGTATTTTTTAGCTTCCAAAACCTACTCAGCACCTGTCCCCTAGAAAGCCAGCGCATCTCACAATGAAGGACAAGGTCACCATATTCCAAATCCAACATTTCACAGTATTCTTTGAATTCTTGTCTGTTTAATGCTCTTGCTCTGATTTTATTCGCACATTTTACAACTGGCAACATAACATGCTGCAAATTTAAACTTTTTCCACACAGTGCCTCTTGGTGTATAATGCAGTGATATTTTAAGAGGGGACGATGTAAAAAGTTCTCAAGCAAAGTGGGTAGTCCCAGCAACTTGACCGATCATTGACGGGGCTCCATCAGTACACACACTGATGAGTTTACTAGTATCTATTTGAAAAGTTTCCAGGCTCGATTTTACTTTGTCAAATATGTCTGATCCTCTTGTTTTTCCATGAAGCGACTCCAAGTTGAGAAGTTCTTCAAAGACACTGAAATTGTCATCAATTCCTCGTATAAATATGCTTAACTGGGCTACACCACATATGTCAGTTGATTCATCCAATGCCAATGCAAAGAAAGTACAAGAATTAGCAAGGTCCTTCAATTGCTGAAATTCATCACCAGAAAGTTCTTCAGTACGTCTTGTAACAGTCTGCTTTGATAGTGCTATTTCATCAGCTTTCCTTGTAATATTTCCATCACCCAGGCTTCTTGCAAATATCTGGAGGCAAGGCTTAACAATTTCTTCTCCGTCAGAGAAAGCTTTTTTCTTTTTAGCCAGAGCTAAAGCAATTTCGTAGGAGACTTCGGTCATCGCCAGACTTTCACAACTTATTTTAGTAAATAAGTTTTGTCGTTTTCTGATTTCTTCCTTTTTCTTAGTCACGTATTCTTTCCTTAACTCGGACCCAAGCACAAGCTTGAGTTTCCCTTCAATTTCAGTCTTATGTATTTCATAGTGTCTCTTAAGATCATGCCTTCTATTTTGTGAGAGTTTTTTCACAGACAATGCACAACGGTTTTCTTGACGGACCTGCAATAAATAACAACTCATTTTCCCATTGTTCATTGAATTCACGCTTACTATCAGTTTCCGCCTTTCTTTTGTTCATTTTCTTTCGCACTGTGTTGGGTAACAGAATATATAAAAGCAAAGCTTAATGCTTAAATCTTGAAAAGTACACAACTGCAAATGTTTACAAACAAAAATCAACGGTTCGCCATCCCTGCACTAAATGAATAATAGTTAACTCAACGAAAATTCTCGTATCCACGTAAAATTCGAGCAATTTACGATAAACAGATTACGATTGATTACGAAACAGGGAACCATTGTGACGTCATGCTTCCAGTAAAAACTGCAGCCTTCCTGAAAGTAGGATAAAAACGCATTCTGTCTTATGAGCATTACCTAACAAAGCTGTTTTTAACAACGAAGCGAAAGAGGTACGATAAAGAAGTAAAGCTAGGCGTAATATTGTGACAACAGGCCTTTAGTATCAATATTTAAACTTCATTTATTTTCTTGTTAAAGATGCAATGCGCCACCTCTAATCATACAATGCGCCACGTTTGGCGCATGCGCCATAGGTTGGTCACCCCTGTGCTAGACGCTGAGCGTTTGGAAAATACTTTGCTAAAAAGGCAAAGTTTTTACGCTGAAGATTCCGCGTTGAGCGTGCTAGCACATCCGCGCTAGCGTTTTTCCAACTAACTTAAATAAACAAAGAATTTTACGCTACGCTAACGATTTTACGCCAAGTGTAGACAAGGCTTTACTCTGCTTATTTCTCTGCTCTACTTATTTCGGCAATGTGCTTATTTCAGTGCGGTCCTACTTTCACTGCCGAGTTAATTTCAATGCTGTAAGTTCCTTCAGCGCGTGCCCAAAACTTTGACAATATACTGGTACAGCGCGTTTAAATAAACTTTTGGAAATCGCCTTGATACGATATTGTTTAGATTTGGCTAATCAACTGAAAAACGCGATATTAAAATGATTGCTACTATAGTTACAAAGTTGATTTTTCGTTGTTTTTGTCTCAAATTATAATCTTATGATTAATTAGCGGACTAGCGTTAGCTTCCGCTAACGAAAAATTCGTGTTATCGGATTAGCGTTAGCGAAGCTAATCTTTTTGACTATCAGACTAACTGTTAGCGGAGCTAATTTTTGCGTTAGCTGTGCTTACCTATGCTTGAATTGTATAAATACAATGCAGGAATATTTGCTCTTATGCACCGGCGCTGAAAAAAGGAGGAAGACGGGACAAATACCTCGGGGCCCGCGCAGGATTTTTGGGAAAGGGCAACGCCGCGTGTGGGGGGACTTTTTCTTTTCAAGATACAATGCCAAATGCGAGCATGACATAAAAGGCTCAGACCTAATTTTGTATCTTTTGCCCCGGAGCCCGATAAACTTGTTAGCGGCCCTGCTCACATGATACAAAAAGAGCTAAACGTTAAAAATTGTAAGCTGTGATTAAAATTCTATATAAATAATTAAGCTATTCCGCACTTTCCTAATTATTAATATTTTTCAATGTCTTCTCAAAACTCAAACATTTGCTCTACAATCTAACAGATTACGATGTAGACTTACAATGTCTTTTTTCTGATTGGGTGTACGACCAATATTAATAGGAGACGAAAAAGTTTGATTTCTTCGGGTTTCTTAACACCTTCAGAGCTGCTGTTGCTGTCTGCGTGAATGTGCGAAACAACGAGTAGAGGTGTTAAAAATGAAATAATTGAAACGTGATGTACATTTGATGTTTTGATAAGAAAGTACTGGTATTGTAAAACAATTCTGTTTCTCTGCTGCCACTAACAGCTTCACAATCACTTGGGTTTTTTAAGACAGTGATCACGAAATCAAAGTCCAAATCACCAAAAAAAGGACTCGAGTCCAAGTCCCAACTAAAATATACAAGTCCGAGTCCTCAAAACGTGGACTCGAGTTGGACTCGACAACAGCTACCCGTTATATGTCAAACTGTCAAATGCGATCGGCTCCAGCCGTGAATCGAACCCGACACGTAAGATCTGTCACCTGCGCGCGGTATCGCTAGGCGATGTCGGAGGATAAACATCCTATACAATAAATAAAAATAAATTGCTGTTTGGTTAAACCTTTTGATTCAATCGAGTGCTTTCGCCGTTATTGTTTTAGTTTCGCCGAAATGCAACCGCTGAAGAGCTAAAGATGTAACGGATAATTTAAAACATCGTTTTTTATTGATTTAGATACAAGGAACAGCAAACTGAAAGCACGTTTTTTACAATCCTGGAACAAAGCTTGTTTGACACAAAAAACTTCACTTAAAAAACGTGCTGTTGTAATAAAAGTTATTTTCCGTTTGCGCTGCTGTTGCTGCCTTAGTTTTTACACTGCATAAGACGCCAAATGGCATCTAATTCTGGTTGTAACGTTTTTTTGTTTCAAGCCACTTAATTGCATCTTACTTAAGGATTTTTGTAGTAGGGAAGTATATGCATCGTGGAGATGATGTAGTTGAGCATCGACCCGCAAAGCCAGTTTCGGAGCCCGATGCACCAATAACTCGGCCAACTCCATGGGCGATCTGGTTCTTATCTTTTTTTGTTTTGTTTTTTCAAGCCACATAATTAAAGCTTAAGTTTTTATATTAGTGAAGTACATATGCATCATGGAAGATGACCTGGCTGGGCAACATACCCGCAAACCAGTTTCGCAGCCCGATGCACCAACCATTCGGCCAACTTAATGTGCTCTGGTTTTTGTCTTACAGCAGTGGCGTATGGCTTAGGTGCTGGGGCGTCCCCTTGCGGGTGAGTGGAATTGAGATGAATTTTTATTATGTTTACTCCAGCGAGGCAACTAGTTAATAACCTTTTTGGCATTGTACTTTTCGATGCAGCGCTCCTAGAGCTAGGGTTTGCTAAATCCGGATCCTCACGGCTGATGATACTGCGGGGAAAGAGGTTTCGAATTAACATGGATGCGATTGTTGTTGCAGCATCAGGCACATATCTGAAATAAGCTCTGGAAAATATGTGTGTGTAGTAGTAGTAGTGTCTTTTATTTCCGCACCGTCAAAATATATAGAACACAGCTATACAAGAATTCAACTACAAACGGACACAGAAAAGAAGCAACAAAACGATTAACGTTGTAACACGCTAGCGAGAATGAAACTTGAAGATGAGGGATTAGTAGGCATGGTCGCAACACCCGAACCTGATGTGTGAAGTGGTCGGTGAATTCCCAAAGTACAGGTAGTGAATATATATTAGGCGGCTTTGCGCTGCAACATCCTTTCTAGAGCACTTGCTAATCAAGCGCTGAGAGATTCAGATTCAAATTCATTTATTTCATTGCATTCATACGGTATTTAAATAATTATAGTAAATAAAAACAAGAGCAAAATTTAGTTCAACAACGAAACATAACACAATATAGAATAAGAAAAATAAAGTTTACAATGAATGCAATAGGGAAGCTGCGAAGCGACCGTCTAAGGGTCTTCGAGTCAAGCAACCACCCTTGCTATTTAAAAAAAATATAAGAAAATAATAGTTTTTTTCTCAGTTGCTGTGCATTATTCTGCTGATTCGTATAGGATCTGCTGTAATACAAAGAAAAAAAATAAAAATAAAAATACATAAATAAAGATAAAAGAAAGAGGAGATGTTTAGTTGCATTGTAGGTATAATTTGAGGCGTTTTAAGAACTGACTGTAACTTTTAGCTTTGATCCAGGTAGGTATTTTGTTCCATATTTTCACACCAGTAGGCTATATTTTAGGAGCACTGTAGACGAGTTAGTTTATATTGTGGAATGTAGTATGTAAGTCCAGAGGTGTTGCTTCTTGTACGAACTGAATGAATTGCAGCAGTTCGGTTAAAATACTACGAAAAAGAAACAGGTAGTTCATTATTATGGAATTTATGCATGAATGTCGCTGTTTCATGAATGTGAAGATCGTGAAGTTGCAAAATTTTAAGCTTTTCATAAATCGGAGCACTTTTATCAGTACGTTTTGAATTAGCAATCAGCTTTATGGCTTTGTTTTGAAGTCGGGATATTTTATTAGTATATGTTGAATAAGTATTATACCAAATTAATAACCCATACAATAAATTTGAGTGAAATAACGCGTAATAAAGTCTTAGAAGTACAGACGAAGGAAAAAAATGTTTGAGTTTTGATATTATGCCAACTGCCCGAGAAAGTTTAGATTCTAAATATTCAATGTGTGATCCAAAGGTTAACTTGTTATCAATTATTATTAGTCCAAGATACTTGGCTTCTTTAACTACTTCTATTGGCGTTGAGTTGATGGCAACGGTAATGTTATTAGACGCGCGATTAAGTTTTGGTGGGACAAGAAGTATGTTCGATTTTGTCGGATTAATAGTTAATTGATTTGCATTGACCCATTCTGAAATTTTTTTAGTTCCGAATTAATGATGAGTTCAAGGTTTGAAAGTGAGTCTGTGTTGATGTTGAGACAAGTATCGTCAGCAAATAACCTAGGTAGTGAAGATGTACTATTAACAATATCATTTATATAGATCAAAAATAACAATGGCCCCAGTGTAGAGCCTTGAGGTACCCCATATTCAATAGATTCAGTTGTTGATGTGATGTTGTTGTCTGTGACATATTGCTTTCTATCTTTGAGATAAGAACTTAACAGGTTATGTGCCTGTTCTCGAATCCCGTAATGATATAATTTGCCTAAAAAAATTGAGTGGGAAACAGTATCGAACGCTTTTTTTTAAGTCTAAGAACACCAAGCCAGTAAATTCATTTATATTGATATTATCGTAAGTCAGAGTTACAACGCCCGCAATAGCGTGTGTAGTCGAGTGATGTTTTCGAAATCCGTATTGCGTGGAAGAAATTACAGAGTGCTTGTCAATAAAATTCGTTAATCTGTTATATATCAATTTTTCGAGAATTTTTGAAAAACACGTTAGAATAGAGATAGGGCGATAATTTGTAGGTAAAGATTTGTCTCCGGATTTGTACAAAGGAATAATCTTGGCAGTTTTTAGGCAGTTGGGAAAGTAGCCAAGCTCGAAAGAATGATTTGCAAGTATCGAAAGTGCATAAGCTAGTATTTCTGCTACGCTTCGTAAGAAATGCACTGGAATGTTATCACATCCAGGTGATTTGCAAGAATTTAAAGGTGATTTGACTCGTGTTTTTACATATCCAGGTGATTTGTAAAAACACGAGCAGAAGATGAGTAAACAACTAAAGAAAAACTTAAACATTTAGAATCGTCATGTTCATAAGCAGAAGATATGTCGGTATCGATCAAAGCTGAAAGTGACGGGTTTGAAAATTTTTGCATCTATGACACATCAGCAACGTCGCAGGCGCATTGGCTTTATTTTTCTTCAGTTTAGCCCATTCTTTCAACATTTCTTCATTTTACTTCACGACATACTTTTTTAGGCATGTAGGATTAGGAATACTGGCTTTAGCCCATACTTTCATAACATCTTCGGTGGCACAATGTGATGCACCTTGTACTGCTTTTCTTTTTGCCTTTTTATAGAGAAAAAAAAACATTCCTTCTTTGAGGAAAGCTTCGTGGTATGTAGAGTCAGCATCATTTCTTTTCACAGGCTTAGGCCTAAGTTTAGGCTTAGACTTTGCACATGCCATTAGTTTAAATTTATATTTTTGATTCACTTCAAGTAAAAACACGTTTCTGTAAAAACAACCAAGGATCTGAAATGTAGAAGTTAGAACCTCTTATTCTGCAAATTGCCATGGATGGGTGAGGATCAAATAAAAGTCTCAACCGCTAATTTAATAGCGGCAATACTTGAAATTGGATATTGAAATAATGCATGCATGGGATCCCCGATAATTAATCTTTGATATTCATGATGCCACAGATTAACTTGCGATACTATGCAAATCGCGGCGTACGTTGTAACCGTTGCGAAATAAGCTTACTATGGTGTCACAAAGCTCAAGATTGCATTGAGAATTTTCACACAATTTCGTTATTCATCATTTTTTGGCTCAACTACAGTATATTGGTCGCTAGAGACCTCTAATTCTGATTCAAATATTAAATGAAGCAGTGTCGTTGGAAGTACTTTCGAGTAGGGAGCTTCGCCCCCCCAGACCCCCCTGCTTGTTATCGCTACATACATCATGCGTATCATGCACTTCGCTTCAATAAAAGTCACTCGGAGACTGCTTGATAAACTCAAGCTTTCCTCTGGCTGTCATAACACACAGTATCCAAATCGACGTTTGTAAACGTGTTAACCTCCATTAAATGAACTTACTATCCGTTTACAAGCTCCTAGTCTTAGGCTCCTAGGCAAGAGCGTATTAAGGCGGGCATTGTGCCGTGTTTCTCTCTCTTTTTGACTCTGCTTTTTTGTAAAAAAGAGCAAAACTAATGGTGCCTGGTGACTGAGATATGCCAGACTCTTTTGATAGTTTCTGTAGCTTATGGCCAGGTGCGGATCCAGGGGTTGGATGAGGTCATACATCCACCCATCAGCCTTTTCCAAAAGTGTCTTTGATGCATACAATTTTTCCATAATTTCGAACCTCTTCCATTGCAATAAGCCTTACGCCTGAAGCACGCATATTCGAAAATGTGCCAACAAAACGCATCATTATTGGCGAAACACTCAGAATTAGGATCAACAATTTTAAACAAACTTTGCCTGAAAATTACCCAAAAAGCTCTAAAATAGCCATTACAGCATGTAAATTTTCCGAATTTGTTTTGGGGAGCATGCCCCAGATCCACCTGTTTTTCTATCAGCTTCAAATCAATTCTGCCGAAAAAAAACACGCTTGAAAAAATGAGGAAATTATGGCCCCCCTCCTTTAAAATTCCTTGCTACACCGCTGCTCCTAGGATAAAGTGGCTAATTGCAGAGATGGGCAGTACCGGGTAGTATTGTGCCGCGGTCCTTTTTTTAATTTAAAACGGCACTTTTCTTGTTTATGGAATGCAGAAAATGATACTCAACTCCGTTTATTTAATACGCTAAACCAGGGGTGGGCAAACTTTTCGCACAATGGGCCGCATTGTAAAAATTTTTAAAGCCGAGGGCCGCTCTGATTTGTAGAGCAAAATAAAAAGGGTCGTCACGACTGCAGATGTCCTAATTTCCACTCTAAATCCGGTAAAAAGCAAAAAAAGGTCCTCACGTTAGCGCAGATGTCCTAATTTCCACTCTAAATCAAGTGAAGAGCAGAAAAAAAGGTCCTCACGTTTGCAGATGTCCTAATATTTTCTCTGGAACTTCCGCAAATGTCCTAATATTCCCCTCAATATCAGCAAGGTATAGTCGTAGAGATGGCACGGGCTGACTTTTTTGCAACCCGGGCCGCCCATGGCCCGGAACCTCTTGCCCAGTAGCAGTAACCGACCCGGAAACTCATCCCAAAAACAAAGCCAAGCCTGCCCAAGGCCCATTCTTCTAAGAACGTTCAACCACATTTAACAGAAAAATGACAGTCGAAAGGGATTTTAAAAATTGGTAACGGGTCTTTTCGGCCCATGCCATCTCTACAGTAAGGACTAAGGAACAAGGTTTATATTTCTGTAAGTGCCCGCGGGCATCGTAAAATGATCTCGCGGGCCACATGCGGCCCGCGGGCCGTAGTTTGCCTACCCCTGCGCTAAACTCATGGTTCTGTGGGTCATGTGCCGAGTGTGAGCCCATGGTGAGCCTCTACGTGGCGTGGTTAGAGCTTCTTGCCAAATACGTAGCGAATAGTGAGTGGTTAGTGATCAAAGTTGCAGAGCATTATGGTGCTACCTTGTCGCTATTGATACGTAAACACGTTATTGTGCTATTTTAAGTCCAACTGGTCGACTGGTCCAGCTGAAAAAAGTTCCGTAGACTACAGAGTACCGCGGTACTTTTTCTAAAAAGTACCGCTACCGGTACCGACGACACTTGTTTATGCAAGTACCGGTACCGACGGTACTTTTAAAGCATCAAGTGCCCAACACTGGCTAATTGTAATTTGATATTTTGTTATTTCGCTATTTTGCCCAAAAATTGCCTTTAAAATTGGAGAAAAGTTAACTGTGACATCATAACAAAGCTCTAAGAGTTTTGTACACGAAGTTACCACAAAATTCAACAGTTTTTGCGATTTTGTTGACCTTTGTCACAAATGATATCAATGAAGAAAAGAAACGGATGACAAGTGTCGCCATAAGCCATTGTTAAAGTAAAAAAAAACAAAACGTGGCAGTATATAAACAGTCTTCTTGGTGGACCGTCTTTAAACAATGCTACTTCATCCTTTTTTATCAGTGGGAAGAAAACTTGTGACTCTTTACTGATGGCAAATGAGTTTAATGACTATTTCTCTAATATTGCTATTTATCTCGTAAACCAACTTCCTAAACCATCTATACCCTTTCACGAATACCTAGCATCAGCCAATCCTTCTTCCATTTTCTTTTTTCCCACCTCCCCCGATGAAGTAAAGCAGATTATTAACAAAATATCCCCGAAGCATAGCTCATGCTGGGATGAAATGCCACCAGTTGTATGAAAGTATTTGCCTGATAACATCATTAACGCTCTGACGTATATCTTTAATCTGTCCCTCTGTCAGGGTAAATTTGTCACCGCTTCTAGACACGCTAAAGTAGTGCCAATTCATAAAAAGGGTGATGCTCAGAATTTAAACAATTATAGGCCAATTAGTTTGCTGTCAAGCTTCTCCAAAATTCTCGAAAAAATCGTTTACAAGAGGCTGTATTCATTCTTCGATCGCTTCAGCTTGTTTTCTAACTCCCAGTTTGCGTTTAGGAGAGGTCACTCTACTTCCCATGCTAATTGTATGCTTGTTGACAAAGTCGCTGCAGCATTTGAAAAAAAGCTTTGTACTCTCGGAATTTTTCTTAATCTCTCGAAAGTTTTTGATACTATTGACCATAAAATTCTCTTGCATAAACTTAATCATTATGGCGTTAGAGGCACAGCCTTAAACTGGCTTATATTTAACTAGCTGGCTAAATTAAACCTTAAACTGGCTAAATTAAAACAGCACCTTTTAAATGTAGCTACTAGCTCTTCCTTAACCCTGCCTGAATAGGTTAAATTGTTCCGAACAGAAAACTGCTTTTTGCTATTTTTTTTAGGTAACGTACGTCGAGCCCTGTGACTTCACCTAACTTCAAACCACCGCCGCTTTTGGACATTTGTATTTACCTATTAGGCCTAGATTTGGTGAGATGGCAGGATCTATTGTATGCCAAAATGTACGCGATTCTTCTTGCTATGCCTTCGGCTGCCTCTCAAACAGAATACTAGTCTTCTTTTTTTTCGTTGTTTATTAGCTCTTGCCATCTTGAGAGACCACCAGTTTCCTGAAACAGTTTTGCCCCCAGATTTGCAAACAACTTGATCTTGTCAATTATTATTACACAATCTCTGTACAGTCATTAGCAAAAGTTTAAGACCAGTCTTTCAGATTTAAGGTATTTGTAGATTCTATCATTATTATCGCATAGTGAGTTTTATATGACGCAATATCCTAATGAAATTGCATCAGCCATCTGTCCATCACCAACACATGGGTTGTTTTCACGAAGAACCTATTTTACTTCATTTCGATTGGTTTTACAGCGTAATCAGTTGTGTACTAGCTGCTGTTTCAGTTCTTGAAAATGGGCAAAAAATCTTCTCTTTCCGAGACTAAAAGAGCCCAAATTGTGGTTTTAAGTGAAGAAGGCTACTCTGAACGAGAAATCAGTGCGAAGATGCAGTGCAGCAAGACTGCTGTGCACACAGCCCTTAAAAATTTCAATAATTACGGGAGTTACAAAGACTTGAAGAGAAGTGGGAGACCCAAAAAAACATCTCCTAGAGATGATCTGACAATAAAGCGAATTGCTGTACGTTCCCCAACAAGTTCTTTGAAGAAAATTCGTGCTGCGCTGCTTGGGAAAGGGACAGACGTTCACATCACCACAGTTTCTCGGCGTTTGAGGTTTAACTTTGGTCTTAAATCATATAAGCCAGCTCGCAAACCCAGGCTCACTCCTCTTATGAAATCAAAGCGTCTGGCATTTGCAAAAGAACATGCAGCATGGACATCTGAAGACTGGTCTAAGATCATGTTTTCCGATGAGTGTACTCTACAGCAGTTTGTGGTGAGAAAAAAGAACGTTAGAAGGCCTGTGGGTAAAAGGTTTGAGGAAAGATACACAGTTTCAACAATGAAACACCCACCGAGTCAAATGGTCTGGGGGGCATTTTCCAGGTCTGGTACTGCTGGATTGTATTTTTTGCCCCCAGGAAGTACAATGAACGGTTCCAGGTATGTGGATTTGCTAAAAGAAAAACTTGAAATGCATATGAATATTCATCAGTGCACAGTTTTCATGCACGACGGTGCTCCGTGTCATCGCTCGAAGATTGTGAAACAATTCCTTTCAGAAAAAAATGTGGCAACACTGGGCTGGCCTGGAAACAGCCCAGATTTAAACCCAATCGAGAATCTTTGGGAAATACTCAAAAACAAGGTTGCAGAAAAACAACCTTCAAGTGCTGGAGCATTAAACCATGCTATAAAAGAGGTATGGGTCAAAGAAATTTCAAGAGACTATTGTGAGAAACTGATATGCAGTATGCCAAAACGAATCCAGGCGGTGATAAAGAACAAAGGAGGACACACAAAGTACTAAAATTGCGTGTTACTGTTTTACAATTTGTAATTTGAGCATTCACAATGTGTTATACTAAATTTACGAGCAAAATATACCAGCAGTGGCAGTAATTTGTATTCTGGAGAGGATAGACAGCAAAAATACATAATTTCTGATAACTGGTCTTAAACTTTTGCTAATGACTGTATATGCTCTTGCATGAGATGCATCGTCATAGTGCATTGTTAAAATTTTAACAAAAAACATCTCATTACGAGAAAAAAATCTTTTTTTCTCATTTGTGATAGTTGTCGTAAATTTGCGGTCATGCTGGACAGGATTTTTTTAGGTAGGTTTCTTTGCCTGTCAGGCCTTTTGTGGTTACTCTATGGTCTGAACGGCGCTTGGTATGAGGTTAGAATGGGTCTCTTTGTTCTTTCTAGCACTGTGAAGACATTGAGTAACCTCGAAATGCCGTACACTGTTATGGTTCCTACCATTGCACTATGTCATAGCTGTGTTGGAGCTGTGGTCTCTTCAGTGTCTTTTTATATCTCGTCGTCATTTGTCTGCTTTTGTTTTTTTTACCTTATTTCAGTTTAATCGGGTGTTGCGACCATGCCTACTAATCCCCTCATTTTCAAGTTTCACTCTCGCGAGCATGTCACAACGTTGATCGTTTCGTCGCTTCTTCCCTTTTCTGCGTCCGTTTTTATTGGAAATCATAATTTGACGATGCAGAAATAAGACAGTACTACTACTAACTGTTGAAGCCGCGGGCCGCACGCTGATTGGAGAACAAGGTGAAGACCTTTTTTTTGGAGATCACGGCCCACGTACATATAAGATCTCCGAAACAAGTGGTTTTCACCTCGTTTTTTCTTTCAATTTCGCACCGTTGAGACTACTTTTTGAAAATCACTGCCATCCATGATCTCTAAAGGAAAAAAAAGGTCTTCCGCTAAACTCACAATGAAAATTTAAGTTTGTGTAAGTGCCGGCGAGTTAGAATATAAGGACCGGCGGGCCGGACTTGGCCCGCGGGCCGTAGTTTGCCTTGGTCTGTGCTATAGGATGTACTGTAGTTATAACTTTTTAAAAGGGGGGGCTTACGGGGCGTCAAAATTTTTATGAGGAGGCGGAAAAAAACAGGGGGGTTTCAGCCCCCTCAGCCACTACCTTCCAACGCCCTTGAACTAAAGCATTTTTTCATGAGGTGGAACCATATGAGAGGGTACCCATTAAAAAATCGCATTTTTTGAATCACCCTAGCATTGGGCGGTAAATCGGTTTGGAGTTTTCCAAATAGCACTAATATTAGTTTAAACGATGCATTACAACAACTTTTTATTGGCGCGCGCAATTCAAAACAACACAAAAGTGTGAATGCTAGTTGAAAATGAACACAATAGAAAAATCGAAATAGGCACATCGGGAGTTTGAACGTTCACAAAAACTATGCAGAATAAAATAAAAGCTACATGCTGACATCGGAAAACGAACTGACAGTCTCGTATATTTACAACATTTGTGAAAGGATATCTTCCCAAAACATTTATTAAGTACAAATTTTTAACACTCACAAAGTGAAAAAACAAGGAATTTATTTTCTTTCAGGTGAAGAGCAAAAAAAAAAAGGTTATCGCGTTCGCTGATGTCAATATTTTTAAGAAAAAACGTCATTACGTCCGCGGCCGCAAAATTTTTCAAACTATAAGTGTAAGTGGGTCACTGAAATTTCGCACTGGGTCACTCATTGACCCGCGGGTCAGTGGTTCGCCATCCCTGTCATAGACCTTGATTTCTACGCACAGTGCTGATCTTGATCATCAACGACTTTTCTTGGATGGACCAGCTTTTTGCGGTGTTTTTCGTTTCATGGACCCGTTTCCGCTGTGATTGAATTAACAGTACTAGACTTTGAACTTCACGACTACGTATTGAACAAAGTTGCTTACAAGTAGCACTTTGTGGATGTATGCAATCCATCAAAGTACATCAAATTATGGTTCCCCTCAAAGCAAGCTTCAGTATAGTTTCTTCACAGTGTGACGTATATATGTCAAAGGTGGTGGACATGAGTTTACGCTGTAGCACACTACTGGTTGACCTCGATAATCAGATAAGGTCTAAGTCCTACATCTCAGAGACTTGTAGTTGGTGGTGATGATAATCATGGTATAAGCGGTCTTGCCACAGCTCCCTTATTTTATGCCCAGGAATTATTTGTGATGCTGTTTCTCTGTTATTTAATGATTAGAAGCCGCCAAATTATTTTGCGAATGAATTTTTAATTAATCGAATCAGAGCGTAAAAGGCATTCACAAGCATACGATTTTAAACAAACGCAATTCTGGTTCATCCACCGTGTACAGTAATATTGTACGCACGTTTTTTTCACAAATAATAATGCGAAGGCTAGAAATAAGGAAGCAGAAGCAAAACGATAGTGCACTTTAGAATATATGGAATACATAAAATTTGTGTTTAGCCTGCAGTTCTCACCGCAGAGACCTCGATAATCAGATAAAGTCCAAGCCTCAACTCCAAGAGACTTGTAGTTGATGGTGATGATAATCATGGTATAAGCGGTCTTGCCACAGCTCCCATATTTTATGCCCAGGAATTATTTGTGATGCTGTTTCTCTGTTACTTACAAATTATTTTGCGAATGAATTTTTAATTAATCGAATCAGAGTGTAAAAAACATTTGCAAGCATACGATTTTAAACAAACGCAATTCTGGTTCATCCACTGTGCACAGTAATTGTACGCATGTTTTTTTCACAAATAATAATGCGAAGGCTAGAATGATAGTGTGCTTTGGGATATATGAAATAAATAAAATTTTGTGTTCAGCCTGCAGTTCTTACCGCAGAAAAACCGCAAAATATTAAAAACAAAACAAGGTAACACCACTTACGATTTCTCCTTTAATTCAGCCTCGATAGCGGCGTTCATGCTAAGTATCTGCAAAAAAAAAAAAAAACAAAAACAAAACAATTGAACCAACATTTGAATAGGATCAAAACAATCATGCAAAATTGTACATTGCCTTGTCAGCGTTTAGCGTTTAAGTCGCTACGGCTACTGTGCGGTAAACACGATGACAAGTCACTTAGTAGCATATGCCAAACACCTTTCGTTTTTTTTTTCGAAAAAATGCCCGGTCTATAATCCGCCCAAGTGCCTTTACTTAGTGACCACCATTATGAAGTTTTCTGGTCTTCTTACAGCACTGTGAATGGGTCTTGTGGGCATGCGCATAGTGGTTGAGACATGAACCTCACTGCCGAATAACAGCAGCTGGCGGCAATTATTAATTTTTCGATTCGTCTTCTTTCCCAATTAGCTGTCCACTTTTCCCCATTTATGTTCTGCAAAACTTGGTTGGCCTAATCTTAAATTTATCAAGTAGAGACAAACCACTTAGATCTCTTCATCCATAAACATATCAATGGTGTGACTTTTACCAATTTTATTAAACTTTACAAGTTCATACACGTGCAGCTTTACATCACTTTTTGTACAGAAAACTTCGATTTTAAGCATTTTGTTTCTCAAGTAAAGAATGGTGAAAACTTCAACTTCTATCAAGACGAATATTGACTCGCTGAGTGTCACTGAGTTTTAGTTTTCCGTTTTACTGTTTTCTTTTTCGTCTAAAACTACTATTTAGCGAAAGGATTTATCCAAAAACAAGAAAAACAAAGATTAGGAATGACGGGATGAAAAAAAAAAAAAAAGCTATAAGAAAACTGTTCCAGAGCAGATAGCAAATTTACGGTGTTAATGGTTTTTTTCTCACGGTGGCGTGATGCTGCTACACTTCCTATGATATATAGGCCTACAATGTTAAGCAGAGAAAGGGTGATCCATTTGACTTTTCATTCTAATACAGTCACATCATGTTGTCAGTTTAGTAGAGTAGGCACGGGGGGGTTTGGGTGTCAAACCCCCCATTGACGACTGAAAAAGAAGTGAAAACCTCTCTTTTTAGAACGATCCGCCTTTTTTCAGAGAGAAATTGCTGTTATCGGTATGTTTTTCTGTGCTATCCAGCTTGCTTATATAATCATCAAAAACTTTCATTGTGATGCAATAATACCGGTAGTCAAACTTTTCTTGTGCGTTGCGCTTGATGTTGACGATCGGCCACAGCAGAAAAAGTGAAACCTTTTTTTTCAAACGAACCGACTTTTCTTCGAGGGGAGCTTGCCGAAATTGCTGTCATATTTTTTCAGTTCTGTCCCACTTTCTATTTTAATTTCGAGAAACTTTTATTACGATGCGATGCAACAATACCGCTATTCCAACTTTTCGGATGTGTTTCCCTTGAACTGCATTTTTGTCATGGATGCCGCTGTAAAGCATTTGGTAAGTAGGAGTTTCTTTAAATACGTTGTAGGCTATCTGCAGTAACTATGGCCGAACGCGTAAATTAAAAAATATATCAAATCAAACCTTCACTGCACTCGTTTTATTAAAACTCGCTGTAGTACCGAAGCGTGGTAGCGTGCAGTGCTCGAACGAGCTCCGAACCTACCGAGACATCGTAGCTTCGAGACCGAGACAAAACATCATTGCTTCGAGACCGAGACTTCAAAGTTACGAGACACGAGACTTCATAAGCCAAAAATGAGAAAATATAAAAACGATAGTAATACACTGAAATATGGGCTCTACTAAGCCAAGTTATTGAAATATGTTTATAGCAAAATGACATTAGCAAAAACAATACTAGCAAATGAAGCCGTCGCAGTTATGAACTGATGTAGCCTATTATAAATGTGCTATTGGTCACATGTTTTTAGCGATTACAATTAATGATTTAACGAGTTTACCATCATAACAACGAAACAGCTTATCAGTGGCGTACGCACGGGGAGGGGGAGAAGGACGGGTAAAAAAAAAACCATTGATGATGGAAAAAACTAAAAACCACTTTTTTTGGAAACATCAGCCTTTTTTATGCCGAGATTTCCGAAATTGCCGTCATGTTTTTCTGTGCTATCCAACTTGCTTATTAATCTCGAGAAACCTTCATTGTGATCAGTGGCGTATGGTGACCTTTTTGACTGGGTGTTCACTCTTTAAAAATACCTATTATACCCAGGGGGCTTCGCCCCTCAGACCCCTCGTTTGTCGCTGCAATGCTGGCTGGCCCATTGACTATCACTAATGAAGATTAATAATATGGGGATACAACTGAAAATTGTTGGGGCAACTAGTAACCACATTTGTTTTGTATGCCATTAATATGGGTGAAAGCAAGCATATATTAAACAGTAACGCAAATCGTTTTGTACTATAAGGCATCGCTTTTCAAAATGAAAAGCTAATCATTTAATGCTTGGAATAGTACAATATCAAACAATGCACAACACATAAGTATATCAACTTGATGTTTAAAATTCTATAGTTTACAGTTTATTGACACTTAAAAAAAGAAAACAAGCATAACAGAAGATTTGAGAAACAAGGAGCACCGAATAACCCTAGAGTTTTTTAGTCTAGATGCTCCTTGTACACACGCATATAGTGAAGTCATCACATTCAGCAGGCAAAAAGAAAAATATAAATGCAACGCAAATAACCACGAAGGTATAATAGTAAGATGTAATAATTTGTCAGCGACATGGCCTAGCGGTACCCCGCGCAGATGACAGATCCTACGTGACGGGTTCGATTCGCGGCTGGAGCCGATCGCATTTGACATATTTAACAGGTGGCTGCTGACTCGAAGAGCGCAAGCTCACTTCGCAAGTCTCTCTCAATTACTGTTGAATTTTCAGTTCAATATAATTTGAAAATAACCTCAGTTATTTATTTATTTATTTATAGTAACGAAAGCGGTAAAGAGATAGCACGAATATATAAAAAGAAGGCAAGTTACCTAAAGCAGTATCACAATTCCATAATTAAAACGCATATTTACATAAAGATGGTAAAGGTACAGCAACATTACAACATATGAGATAGTACGCACGATTAAATAAAAAGAAGGCAATTTACCTAAAGCAAAAATCACGATTGCGTATTTACGCAAAGACGATAAAGATACAGCTACATAACAACATAAGAGATAATACTTCGCTGAGAGCTAATACTCACCTAGGAGTTTTAAAGTTTTAAATTAAGCAGTTTTAATTTTTAAAAAAAGTTGAATGATTTATTCTTTGATTCCTTACTAATATTATTCCATAACTTAACTCCTCGATATTCGAATTTATGTTGAACAGCAGTTTTGAAAACACGAGGGAGAAAATAGTTAGATTTGTTAGGCCACCTAGTTTCGTAAGCGTGAATTTGTTTAATTTTAGTAAAATTTTGTTGTCATAGTTTCGGTAATTTATTGTTAAAAAGTTTATGCATAAATTTTGCAAATTCTAAGTTATACACATCGACTTATTTTAAAATCTCCAATTGTTTGTGTAAGTGATTGACATGAGAGAATCTTTTATTCCATGTTATTGTGCGAATAATATTGTGCAATAGCCCTTGATTTATTTCAAAATTACCGATGAGATGTCCGAGTGGATATACAGCGTCTGTCTTTGGAGCATGAAACCCGCTAGGTTTGACCATGACTCTTATGACCAGTGTAAGAAAAGCAATTTGATTATCAATCAATCAAAGGTTTACTTATGCTTTCAATTAAAAGACATTCATCAACTACTGATAACTTTGATTGTAAAAAAGCCGCTGAGTAATCAGACAAGTCAACAAAGACAGTATTTCGGATTAACATCACGTCCAAACCCTGCATAAAGGAAAATTCTTTCAAGATAATTCGCATGGCGCGGTCACCAGGCCTAGCGGTAATACGTCAGGCTTGTAGCCTGCAGTGACTTCCAGACTTTATCGCGAGATTGACAACTGAGGAAAGCTGAGATTTTGTAGTAATACTTAGTGTCTCATCTTATACCTTCTATGCAACTACAATTGAGTCTCATCTTAAGTAATAATCACAAGTTCAGATTCTTGAGTTTTTTTTGCAACTGCATCCAGCATAAGATCTGTAAAGCTTTCATTAAATTATTTAAGCTGATAGAAGTTCCTATGAATGTCGTAGCTGCTTGAAGATGAGCATTATAACTGTATCATATTTTTTGTGTACCAGTATTCAAGATGCTCAATATAATTAATTCGATTGAGGGATGATGGTGATTTATCATGTCTTTTAAAAGGCAACTCTTGTGCTGCTTAAAAAACAAGTTGCATGGATTAAAACTTCTATATTTGCTTATTACATTCTCATTGCAACTACAAATCTCTTTCCAATCCTTGACTATCTGGAACTGCATTCACTCTCACAGAACACATCCAAAATATAAAATGCATCAATATATATATATACAGGGTCAGGTAAAATGATCTGACACATTTGAAATTGTCATTGTGACAAGCATGTTGCAGTTAGACTAATGGTTGAAGTAAAATTTCATAGCTACTAACATGCTATTTGTGCTGATTCATGAAACTTTAGAAAATAACTGATGAATAAGGCAAGATCATAAAGTTTGTAATTAGTGTCAAAATTTAAAACGGTTAATGTAGCAATTAAAATTGTCAAAGACAGGCGAACACCGTGCATTTATTTTTTGAATTTTTGTTTTAAATGTGGGGGGAGGTATGGGAGTGTTGGAGGTGTTAGAAAAAGTGAGGAGAAGTGTGGGGAAGTGTGTTGGGTGTGGGTAGAAGTAAGGGGAGATGTGGGGGAGGTATGGGGGTGTGTGAAAATGTGGGGAAGGTGTTCGGAAGTGTTAGAGTGTAGGGGAGGTGAGGGGAAATGTGGGGAGAGGTGTGTGGGTATGAGGACATGTGTTGGGGGGAGGTGAAAAGGGATGAGGGGAGAGGTGCAAGGGAAGAGTGTGGGAGTGTGAGGGGAGTTGTGGAAAATAAGGGGAGAGGTAAAGGGGAAAGTGTGTTGGGGTGTGGGGGAAGTGAGGAGAGATGTGGAGGGAAGTACATGGGTGTTTGAAAATGTGAAAAAAGGTTTGGGGACGTGTGTTGGGTGTGGGGCGAGATGTGGGGAGAAGTGTGGGTTACACGACTTTAGCATCTCGACTTGAACTTTTATCCCGCAATACCGCAAGAAAAAAGCCGTCAAATAATAGAAAACTAAAAATCGCCTGCAATAATTCGTCATACGCGAAGGCGCTATCTAAAGGATTAAACTTTCAACACAACGATAACTAAATTGCATGTTAGTAGCTTCAAAATTTCACTTCAACCATTACTCTAACTGCATCACGCTTGTCATATTGACAATTTCAAATGTGTCAGATCATTTTGCCTGACCCTGTATATGCTTCTTAAGACTTCTTCTGCCATTGTATACCATCAGTCAAATGCACATGATCCAAAAAACCTTTATTCCAAATCGCATAGAACCAAATCTGTGGGAAAACTTCTATATTTGTGGGAAAACTTGTATAGTTCGATCCAGCGACCCTGTTACAATTTGCCACCTAGTACTCAGAAAGCTTACGAATCGTTTTGTGATGCACTGCAAAGCACTGTACAGTATATTGACGTTTGCTCAATACGTACATATTACTAAATAATGACTGACTGATACATAAAATTGAAGTTGGTTGGGCTGCTTTGCTATTGTTTTAAAAAGTGGTAAAAACATCGCGGATTTAGACAAACGACGGAAACATAAACCAATAAACCAGATTCAACAACGCTGCTTCGATACTGGAGCAGCTTTGCCCACCTTTACCGGTTTCGTTTTCTTACCCGTAGGATAGTTCAAGTTCAAGTTTATTTCGTTACATAAGTTAAATCAATCACAAAAAAAAACAAACAAGACAACATAAAGGCACACCGTTAAAGTTATGTGCAGTGTTGTTGAAATTGTGACAGGAAGCTGAAACATAAAACTTGATAACATCATGTCACGTTAGTGAACTAGAGAAATACCAAGATTGATATACTCTGACACAACTCCTTTAAGTAATGCTCTAGCAACACCTAACGTGTTCTTTTATGCTATACTGTCACCGGCAGACAAGGCTAGAGAAATATATTTTCATACTGTATTTGCTTGAAAAGTCTTTCCCTTGCAAAAAAAAATTAGCTTTTTCTTTTCTGCTGTCTCATTACAGAATAACAATTAGTTTCCTGCAGTTGTAGAGAAGCTGAAAGCAAAACCATTTTAAACTTGACCAAGCATTTCCGCTCCAGTGGGCTACTTATCAGTAACCTAATGCTTTCTGCGTGCAAAAACTAGTCTTTGATATTGTGAAAAAAGCTGGATGCCAAAACTGGGCACTGCCTAGACAAGAGTCAGAAGATATGCCACTCGACCATAATGCTACGGTATATGCTGTTTTGTCATCTCAAAGAAACAACCTTTACCTGGCTAAATAAAACTACCACACCCATATCCGATGGCCGAGTAATAAGAGCGTCCGCCGCTGAAGCTGTAGACTCGGATTTGATTCCGAGTCAAGTCAAACCGATGACTTTAAAATTGTTATTCACAGTTTCCCTGCTTGACGCTCTGCATTGAAGGGACAGTGTGAAGAACAAGACGGCAAGTTTACTTGTTGTGCCGTTGGGAAAGGCACTTAGTGGGATTACCCCATCTTGGTGTGGTAGACAGATGGCTGGCAACGCCTAAGCGAGCTCGTATAGCGCATTGATCGCTTTCTCGTGATAGGAGGATAATTATGCAACAAATATAAAAATACAAAACATCCAAAATGTTGGCTACTTCAACAGAAATTTGATGCGCGCTCCGCTTTTTTACAGCTTCCACGAATAACGTATGCTACTAGCTATGAGTTTTACTGACGGTAAATATTCAGGCTCATATATCGTATCTTAAACCCCACTGCAGGCCGACATGTTTCAATCAATTTTATAGACTCCGCAAATAAAAAACAATTCCAAAACGAGAAAAAATCGAAAAAAATCGGTAAAAACAAAAAAAGAACAGGAAGAAAGCAGGAGTTTGGAAAATCATTGCTGTATGTGCTGTATTGAGATAAGATATACCACCAAGAAAAAGATACCCAATGCTTCTATTGCGTAGATTTTGAGCTTTTCGAAGACACCATAACTGGATATCTTTTTTTTATCACGTGATGCAGTAAAGTGATGCTTTTGGGGTATTTTATCATGCACTGATGCTACAGCACCTCAGTTAGTCATCTCTTGTCCTCGAAGAACACCCGAAAACTTTTCCTTGTTTTCAACCATTTTGTTCTTTATGTATTAATTTGTATAACCAAAAATTTGGGACGGTGGTCTTCCTCAGTCTTCCTTGGATTCGTCAATGTTGGGGGCATTCTTCATCGCGTCAAGTAGATTCTTTTCGATAAGCGTTGATAAAGATGGCTGAGACATATAACCTCGGTTTCAGAAAAGCATGTAATACATAATCCAGGTTCATGAACGCTGCAATGGTTTCAATAGCACAGCAGCTGGATCCATGTTCATTGGTTTAGTTTTTGCACAGTATGAAAGCATGTCATGGTGAGATTGGAGAAAAACAGTTTGATTTGCTACAACTCAAATCTTTCTGGTTATGCTGTAGCAACAGCTAACGTGTCTTTTTGAGGTTTACTGTCACCGTTAGTTGAGGCCAGAGAGGTGTATTTTGAAGCTGTCACTGCTTGAAGGATCTGTTTATAAGAATCAACTTTTTGAACTGAATTGCTTCATAAAATCGTGCTTTGTCTGGGTCCGTTTTCGCAGATCAAAAACAACATTAGGCTTCGCCTCAAAACGAGCGATGCATCACACAATGAGCCACATTAGGGTGGCTTTTCTCAGTGCTCTACACAAGATTGTAATAGAGGTAATTGCTATCCGTGGTAAAGCACCGTAAGAAGCGGCTTTCATTTTAAAGTTTTCCCGAGATCAATGCTTTCCATTCCATAAAGCTTATGCCATGGACTGGTAATAAACACTTATTACACTTCGAGTTTTTTTTAGGCTAATAAACGTACCGGTGCATGTGGAACTCGATTTAAAAACTTTTGTTTTCTAACTGGAAGTTGCCAAAACTTATTAGCTTACAATGTAGCCAATTAAGATGCAGTGTATATAGGTTAGTGTTGCCTGTTTACCCATAAAGTTTTCCACTTAGCTTGTTTGCGGTCCAGTAATGACTCAATGAGGTGTTGGCTACTAAAATTAGAAAAACAAGTTCCACAATTCCACCAAATTTTGTTTTTGTACTTTTTGGCCACAACAGAAAAACCTGTAGTCCGGAGAATTTTTCTTTTTTTGTATCATGGCTCAAAAACTAGCGAGCTTGCTAGAAATAACAACTGCAATAGCCTTTTAAAATCTATAAAAATTTTTTTGGCTAAGTCCAGTTTGAAACGCAGTGAGCAAACAAATGCTACAGTAGTCCACATGCAGAAGCCCACTGTTAGTAATGCTGACCAACATTTTTTCACCTAATTTTTTTGAGCGGCTAAAGCATGAAGAAAAATCTTCATGCTTTTACCTTTGGCTACATAATAAGGTGCAGTAGCCCACTGTCAGTAAAGCTGACGAACATTTTTTCACCTAATTTTTTTGAGTGGCTTAAGCACGAAAAAATTTTTAAATTGCTGTACCGGTATTATGAATTAGCAAGATAGACTAGTAACAGAAAAACAACATTGCATTAATGATTACTTACTTGGAAGAAATGATACAGTTTAAGCTACTGATCTTGTGATCTGTCGGTAACAGCAGATATTATCATTCTCTTATTATTAACCGAACACTTTTACGCAAGTATTGTTCAGTATTTATATTTACGCTTCTATTGCTTTTAATAGCGCATCACTTGTGCCAACCGATTTGCATTAGATTAGAGCCTACTACCTAAACAAACATCTCGAAATCAGCTGGAGTTAAAATTCCTGTTTTTTGACACGTTTATGCACGGACTTCTAAATATTCTACTACTTAGAAGTCCATGGTTTATGGCTTCTCAATGTTTGCTGACCAAATATCATCAAACATCTCGCCCTGAACTACAACTAAGCTTTAAAAAAAAGTCCCCACAAGAAGAGTTAAAATAGTATTCTGCCATTGATAACAAATCAAGTGAGTATAGCAGCAGTGCCTTATACAGTTATTCCACACCGTCAAAAGCGTCAATGCAACGAGAAATACAGTAAGATATTAAATACAGGAAGACATTAAAAATGGTACAAGAGAAGCAAGATAGTGACTGACTTTGTAACAAGCAGATACAAAAAATTTGAAAATGATAAAAAGCAAGACTAGGCATCGTTGCAACTCAGACTTACACACAATGGTGGGATTCAACTGGTTCTATATAATCGTCTCACAAAATTTTACTAGATCAGCGAACCGGTCAGCATTACTGTTTATACTTGTGCCATTAGTTGAAACAGAACTGGCTGAAAATATAACCAAGATTATGGAACCGCCTGAGAAAAATTACCCGCACTGAGGAAAATAAAACATAACATGCAACGCATGCCAAAACCAACTTCTTTGACAATAGCAATTCTAAACTAAAATTATATAAAATTCAAAATGTCGCTGTCATTGAAAACCCTAAACTTGAGAACGAAGAAGATTTTGCTGAAGATATAGCTAAGACCATTGAGGAAGCATATTTATTAAGTTGTTATTTTGGTATGCTATATATAAGGTTTATTCTTTTCTTTGATTTTTTTGCAAGCAATTTTTTTCGCAAGGGCTATTTCTATGGGCCCGTACAAATAAGCTCTTTGTTTCTTTTATTAACCCTCGCGCTCAAGTAATATAATAAACCAAAGAGACAAATGTTACGGCCCGTAAAAATATCCACTTCCAATTCCTTAAGCTTATCGTTGCTCACTAGGGCCTCGTTGATCAAATAGCCTAGGGCCTCTCATTGTCTAAATCCGGCCCGGGTTGGAGTGCTCCGTTTCTCAGACACCCCTATCATGTATTTGAGAGTATCTGATAATATCGACGCTGTGATTTGGGTGAAAAATGCATACAAATATCAACGCTGTTTTTGACCTTAATCGCAAGATTAGAGATTCCTCTTGCGCATAATTAAATGTAGTTTAAAAACGTTTCGGTAGGGCGGGCAGTTTTCTCATGCTCCACTCTCTTCAATTTTCAAGACAGATGAAACTGCCCCTTCCATGAGGAGTGCATATTAAATGTTCATATCAAGGTTATTATATGCGTTGTTCATATCAGTGTTGGTTCTTGAAAAAAAGATTTTTTTAGAAGAAAGCAATTGCTTGTTTTACCCCCTGGAAATACTGCTGGTACGCAACATCAGTCAATAATTCAAAACTTTATTCTAAAATCGATTTCGACCCATGTGGGTCATCCTCAGTTAATCTGCACAATAAAACAAACGCTCAATCAATCTGAGGCTCGAGAATTGTAGCTAAAATAAACTAAACACGTAATGGGTATGCACAAACTAAGCTTTGAATAAAACCGTCAAGAACCACAATGCATCCAAGGCTAAAATCAATCAAGCGCAGCACAATGTGGAAAAGCGGAGTGGTAACTACACAAACCAAGAAACCTTATTTATATTTAGGTAGATTTCCTTTAGCTATATTAATTTGAGCGTCCAGTTTATAAATCCATTGGCTTTCATACAGGTCTAGGTTTTGTTTGTTTTTTGGTTGTTGTAAGAAAATTACTTCAAATAAGTCCGGAAGTGTGGTAACTTTACGGAGTGTATTGTGACATTTGATCAAGTGGGCATAAAGAGCCGAGCTGTCATCCACTGTGGGAGTAAATTTGCTCTCCGAGTTGCTGCAAGCTATCCACGAGGCACGATGCCCAGCCCATCGTTTGGAAAACCTATTAATCGTCTGGCCAACATAGAATTGACCACACAAGAGAAACCTTGCTGCGTAAATACCATAGTTTTTACAATTGAGGTTCTGTTTTAGCGTGAAAATGTTTCCATGGGGATTGGTGACAGTATTAGTGTTTTTGACCATATTTTTCCTGTGAACACCAAAATTCCCGCATGGTTTAGCACAGTTCCCACAAGGTTTAAGATTCAATTCCCACAACGTTTTGATTCAATGTCTAAACCCTGTAATAAAACACAGTTCCCACAAGGTTTAGATTCAATGTCTAATCCCTGTAATCTAAACCTTGTGGGAACTGTGCTAAACCTTGCGGGAATTTTGGTGTTCACAGGAAAAATATGGTCAAAAACACTAATACTGTCACCAATCCCCATGGAAACATTTTCACGCTAAAACAGAACCTCAATTGTAAAAACTATGGTATTTACGCCGCAAGGTTTCTCTTGTGTGGTCAATTCTATGTTGACCAGACGATTAATAGGTTTTCCAAACGATGGGCTGGGCATCGTGCCTCGTGGATAGCTTGCGGCAACTCGGAGAGCAAATTTACTCCCACAGTGGATGACAGCTCGGCTCTTTATGCCCACTTGATCAAATATCACAATACACTCCGTAAAGCTACCACATTTCCGGACTTATTTGAAGTAATTTTCTTACAACAACCAAAAAACAAACAAAACCTAGACCTGTATGAAAGCCAATAAATTTATACACTGGACGCTCAAATTAATATAGCTAAAGGAAATCTACCTAAATATAAATAAGGTTTCTTGGTTTGTGTAGTCACCACTCCGCTTTTCCACATTGTGCTGCGCTTGATTGATTTTAGCCTTGGATGCATTGTGGTTCTTAACGGTTTTATTCAAAGCTTAGTTTGTGCATACCCATTACGTGTTTATAGAACGGTTTTATTCAAAGCTTAGTTTGTGCATACCCATTACGTGTTTAGTATACTTTAGCTACAGTTCTCGAGCCTCAGATTGATTGAGCGTTTGTTTTATTGTGCAGATTAACTGAGGATGACCCACATGGGTCGAAATCGATTTTAGAATAAAGTTTTGAATTATTGACTGATGTTGCGTACCAGCAGTATTTCCAGCATTTAGATCCGCCAATGCAAAATCGTCAGACGATCAACCTCTGCTTTGTGGACAAGATATTTCTTTTCCTAACCATGGTTTCGATTTTACCCCCCGGGCTGCACCCTGTTTGTTACGTTGTGAAAGCCAGCCTGCTTTAGTCTGTTAACCTTCTTATGGCCCAAAATGAGGTCAACTAATATTTTTAACCACGGCTTGAATGCTTAAGTTTTTGTGAAACCTTTTATCTCCTTAAATAAAGCGCAAAGAATCAAGCAAAAGTGTGAATGAAATATCTGGATTGTTTCCTTCGTTATGGCATCATATAGTTCAAGCATGGTTAACTGCAATTGCGCAAAAATTTAGACTAGAATCATTACAATCCGATGCATTAAAATTTCTCGGAATTACTGTAATTGTTGCATCTTTACGTCGTCGCGATGTGACGTCACTGATCCCCCCCATTGAAAAATCCTGCGTACGCCACTGTGTCAGTTAGTAACTACAGGTTGACAATTCATATTTTTTTGTACTCACATCTATACTGTGAAAGTCAAGGACAGCGACGAAAGCAGTTTCTCCAAACGAAAACTGATGGACTTCCAATTCAGTAGACAGGTCCAATCCACCCACTTCAACGATTTCAAGCACTGGTTGATATTTATGATGACTGCTCAACGCAATAATCTAAAATATAGCGAGCTGTAAAAGACAAAACATAAAACAATCAGTCACCAGTATTTCAAATATCATAAAAAACCCAACAAGTTGTTTCGCCTCTAAGGCTCTTCAGGGTAGGGGGTCGCCCCCGAAGAGCCTTGGTGGCGAAACAATTTGTTGTAGGTTTTTCAAATATTTTAAATACTGGTGATTGTTTGTTTTATATTAATGCTCTGGCCTTTGCTTTCGAGCTCTCTGTTTGGTGCAACGATGAAACCACGTATTCACGTGAGATGTTAAAGAAATGGCTTAGGTTTTTTAGTGCCTAATAATCATTCAACTGGATTTAGTTCATACGGAAATTGGGTCTCCATGCGTTGCAGCAAATCTCTTACGCAAAGGTCAATTCGTTATACAGGCTGCAACATCTGGAACAATCTACCGCCTGACATAAAAGGTAATTCGCAAATGAGTTTCAACGTCTTTGTAAAAATAATTAAACAAGTTCTTCGGGACAAACAACGCTAAAATAGCTCTTATGGTCTCCTTGCCACTGTAAATTTGGTTATACTCTGTTTACTGAATTATTAAGCAATAATAATAAATACTTCATTATCTCTAGTTCTTGTGACTGTTAGTGTTATAGTGTAGTTCAAAGCTTTTGCAATATTATGGAATAGATTCTCGTTTAAATTTTTATCGCATCAAGTTAGTTTGTGTACTTAGCGCTTAGATCCTTGCTGTATTTTTTATTTTTGAATTTTCCTTTTTTGTATTCTATTGCTTAGTGTAGAAGTGTGAAATTTTTATCATTATTAGGCATTAGTTATATCGTAATTAGAGGTGAGAGGCTGCAGACTCGGCGACCGCGCCAGTTCCTCGGAACAGGACACGTGGTCTTTTCGCAGCCTCTCACCAGAAAGACATTGCGTAATTTTCCTTTTTAACATTTATCGTTTTTTTCATCGTTTTGCATCACGCGTTATGCTCTTTTTGTAAAAAAATAAACTCTCTCTCTCTGTTTCTCCTACTTAGTCTTTCAGATGGTTTTACGCAAAATGCGGTTTTCATTGATTTTTAGTGAGTGAAGTCAACGTTCATTCACAAAACTTTCAAAATCAAGCCATGCCAACCAGGAGCTTAACCAGCGTTAGGGGAAGCAAATTACAGACAGGCCAAAGTTTACCAAGATTGCATTGCTTTATGATTGAATGTTATCAGTTCAGATTACACTTCGTCAAAACAGGACAAGAGTCAGTAGTGTCCGGATGCCTCCCCTGGCTACGTCACTGGTGCCAACAATTTCAGTTTGTAATCTTGCGCGGAACTCATATTAGACGGTAGATTTGAGATCCTGGTGAAGACAGCGTGCTAAACCACTTAGAAACGTTCATCACTATAGTACCATTTTAGAATGCAAAAAAGTACTGAATATTAAAATGAAATCGTTACCTGTTTTTCGCATGAGTCAGAAGTAGAGCTTAACTGAATATCTGAAAACTCTACATCTGACATACTCCAGGTTTCTCCAGATGCAGCAGGAGCTGGGTGTGCGCAAGTTTTTGCAGGACATTCTGGAGGACCGGCAAAATCAAATTTCTTCGTCCTAAACATTTAAAATGTTTGCAATTTTTTCTTAGTTCCTGCACTGTCTGTCAGTGTAAAATTATTTCATACAAAATTTTTGAACAATGAAGCGCAAAAGTTTTAAACAATTAGGTCAAAGTTCTTGAACAAGGGCTGCACGGAAGCCCAGGGTTCCACAAAGCATTCCAAAGAGTTCCATGATGTTTGGCAAAATATAAGGTAAATTTTGAAGTTTTTTTCCGGAATACGTTTTGGTTAATTTTTCTTCTTAAGAAATATTGAGTACATCACTGTATTAGTTTTGATAAACAGGCTTAAGCAATAAGCATTCAAATCATAAGATAACTTTAAATTTAATCTACACTTACCAGACATTCCAGTGCACTTTGTATACAGGTTGAAACTTTAGTCGAAGTTTGTATTGCTTTTCCTGGTGCAAATACACGTCGAAAACAAGAGAGGGAACCATACGTCTGCAATATAATGAGCTAATAATATTGTTCGTTTCAAACCTGACTTCGCAAACGGACAGCTGGACAGTAGCAGGGCTGCACGCTTGCTAGCATTGTTAATAGAATTCAAATTAGACTTGGAGTTTAGTGATTTTTGCTGAGTTTATCCTAAGTTCAAGCAGTTTTTTTTGGTTTCAGGCCAACTTTCAAGCAATTTTTGTCAAGTTTACGATAAGTTCAAAACTCAATCAGCTTTTTTCAAGATAGATTTCAAATTGGAGTTCAGCGAGTTCGAGGTTGCAGGCCTGGACAATAGTGATGCAGCTCATTAAGCTGATGATTACGATAAGTTTGTTTATTTTGCTATTACTACCGGTACATATCTAGCACTATAAGAGTTTTCAGCTCAGTTGCACAAAGCATAAGTGAATCGAGCGTCTGGGTGAGCTTGGAGTTCGATGTTAATTCTGGTCCAATTAACACTCGCTATTGAAAGAAACAGCGTGGAGAACCAGTGTGTGTACTTGTGCCGTTGAAAATGCATTTAATGCTGGGTTTTTTAGGCCATGAGTGAAAGACAAGAGGAGGACAATTCCTAAACCAACACCTCAGTCGCTTTCTCGGGTGAGAGAGACAAAAAATAAAACTAATGGACTCAGTTGGATTTCATATGAAGAAACCAATAATGGCACAATCACGCTTTTTCAGTGCACCCTTGCCGCTGATGGTTATCATTTAAGCGAATACGGCGTACTTTTTACGCAAAGTAAGTTTGCTGGCTAAAATCAAACCAAACCTTAATCTAAGGGCTTGGTTTTGACTGTGGTGCAAAAAATATAACTTTACGGTTATACAGAGGCCAAAGAGTCCATACATTTTGCACAAAAATTATGCAATGTGATTTCATGTGATTAACCAAATGTATTTGCGATAACTATTAATAGATAAAATCACACAAAACTCAGGTGCCACTATACTCGCGGTATTACACGCCGTAGCGTGTAGCGAGTTGCAGGGCCCGATCTCCGCGTTTTAGTGCCCGAGCACTTACACAGCTCGCAAGAAACGTCGCAAACGTCGAGCCGTTGGACATTTCTTCAGAGCTGTGTTGCCCAGGCAATTTGACTGGCCCGGGATCCAAATTCCAGACTTCCCATACCTCTAGTGATACGTTAACAATTGAACTGATTGGCTAGTAGCCATGTTTGCTGAATATTGAAAAAGGATTCCTAATTGTTATGTATCATCTAACTCATAAAACAGTCCCATTTTTCCACTTGTCAAAGTATATTTTTCCCGTCAATGTTGTAAACTATTTTCCAGACCTTTGAAAAAAATAGTTGAAAAATTTTCAAATAATCGCAATGGTGTCACAGCCTTAAAGCTCGTATTCGAGTCTGTAATCGCTGCTACACCGGTAGACTACTTAATCGAAATAATTGACATTACGCAGTGATCATGATATGAACTTGATCTTTTTTAATCAAGTTCACGGCACAATTTTTGAAATCCCACATACAAAAAAACTCTATCTTGTAACCGTTATCAGGCCGAAATCAGGCTTTATTAACCGATACCGATAATAGTAACCGATATCAGGCTTTATTAAACATAAAACGCTATTACATTTCTGCAAAATAAAAAACTAAATCAAACTGCAATACGGTTCTGGCATATCTTACATAACGTGAGAAACTGATTCGTATTTAATAAACTAATAGTAAACTAGCTCTTAACGCCACAACAGCGCATCTGTTATATAAGAACTGAACAGCCACGTAACATAATTACAACGCACAGAACAAATAGTTCGGAGTTCTAGAGGGAATGATTATGCTGGTTCTAAAGGAAAAGATTATGCAGTTCTAGAGAGAATGATGACGCAGGTTCTAAACTGAACACGAGAAGCAGCAACAGGCAAGAATTACTCTAAACGGTTGAACAAGCAAACTGTAACATAGCACATTCTCCCCTCCCTAAAAGTTACTTTTCAAGCAATATTTACACTTCAGAAAACAGAAAAGAAAACAAAAATGGTACAGTTACAAACTTATTCACTCATACGGCACAGCTCCATATATTATTACAAGTCTTCGAGGTCTAGTAGAACGGCGAGGAGCATTGCTTGGTTCTACGTTACTACCAGACGCTTCCGAAACATTTTCACTTATTACGGACACATCGTCCATACTTGCATCATTGTTACATTCATTATTTACATCATTTACACAAAAATCAGGAGGAGCAGCATGTCCCACAGCCGGTTCATCCCTGTTACGTACAGTTTCACTATTTGCAACATCAGAAGCAACACAGGGTGCAATATCACGAATAGATACAGTGGTTTCGCGACCATTTCTAAACCGCACGTGAGCATAAGTAGGATTCGCCTCTATTAAATCGGCTTCCTCGGCTTCAGAATCGTTCTTGTTACGAACATGCTTTTTCACATATATCGGTCCAGGCTTAAGCCAGGATGGCAGGATGGAATAGTTGAACCGTTAACAGATCGACGACAGTGATTAACCATTCGCTCGTGAAGCGTACAATTGATAGAAGTACAAAGCAATGAGCGCATGCTATGCAGAGCATCTGAAAGAACAGCCTCCCAATGAGTTGTGGGCAATTGACGAGATTTCAATGCGGTCAGAATAGTTTTCTAAATGACCCCATTGTACCTCTCGCATTGACCATTTCCCCTAGGGTTGTAGCTGGTGGTACGACTCGTTTAAACACCATGACTATGTAACCACGATTTCAATGCTTGCGATTGAAAAGACATCCAACGATCTGAATGAATATACGAACACATTCCAAAAATAGAAAACAACTGAGTTAAGCACTGGATTATTGTGTTAGGCGTCATGTCAGAGCAAGGAAGGCGAACGGAAACCTACTGTATTCGTCAATCACAGTCAAATTATAGCGATTATTTGATACACTGGGCAATGGCCCTTTAAAATCTATCTTCAATCTTTCGAATACCTGAGTAGCTTTAACAAACTGTGCATCATGTGAGTTCAAAAATTGTGGCTTAACTTCTAAGCATTCTTTGCAACTAGACGTCATTTCACGAATTTCTAATAATGTGTACGGCAAATTTTTCGTGCGCACAAAATGGGCCATTCTTGTAACACCACGATGACAGAGGGCAACATGTAATTCGCGCAATCGATTGGTACTGATCGCTCCACAATACGCTATGCTCAGTGAATCTGGTCCAACGTTTTCTCTTCCTGGTCGGTGAAGTATAGTGTAGCTAAACGGAGCAAGTTCAATTCGCCATCTTAATATCTTTTCATTTTTAATTTTGTTAGCATGTTTGGTGTCAAGCATCTACGAGACACTTTTTTGATCAGTGACCAACGTAAAGTGTCTACCTATCAAAAGGTGCCGCAACTTTTTTAAAGCTTCAACCACGGCGTATGCTTCTTTTTCAACTGCGGAATGTCTCTGTTTACTGGGAGACAAAGTTCGTGAGTGGAAAGCTACAGGGCGGCCGTCTTGGTTCAATGTAGCCGCAACAGCGAAATCAGAAGCATCAGTTTCCACAGTTACGGACAAGGAATCGTCTATACTCTATAGGATGTAAAGTTGCATTTGCCAAGTCATGTTTCAAACCCTCAATGGCTGTCACAACTGTTTTATCGATTAAAGGAAATTACGAAATTTTAATTAAGGGACGGACTTTCAAAGAATAGTTAGGAATCCAGCGGGCGTAGTAAGCAAAGAGTCCTACCATTCTTTGCAATTCTTTGCTTGTTTTCAGAATGGGCATATCCAGTAGAGATTGAACTCTATCAGGGTCCGGCTTGATTGATTGATGTGCAACTTTGTAACCCATAAGAGCTATCTCGGATCTTGATAATTGGGTTTTATTTTCGTTAAAAGCCAAATGCCACGCTGCAGCTGCATCATTGAAAGCTTTTAGGTTAACATCGTGGTTTTCTTGATGAATTCCAGCTATTGTAATGTCATCCAAATACGGAAAACAGCCTTTGAGTTGGTTTTGTTCAACAAACGCGTTGATTGATCGCTGGAATTCAGGTACAGCATTTGTGAGACCGAATGGTAATCGTCGCCACTGATACAAACCATTTCCCGACTGAAAAGCAGTAAATTCTCTATCACCTGGGTTTAACTCAATTTGGTGGTAGGCAGATTTTAAATCAATGGTAGAGAAAACCTTGTATCTAGCAAGTTTAGCAACAATATCTTGAATTAATGGTAATGGATAAGCATCCAGCTGCGTATATCGATTAATAGTCCTGCTATAATCAAACATCATTCGTCTTTTCCCTGACTCTTGGTTTTTCACGACCAAAACTTGAGCTCTCCCCGGGGAGTTGCTGGGCTCAATCATGTCATCATTCAAAAGTCGCCTGGTCTCTTCTCTAATAAACTCTTGGTCATCTTTAGAGTATTTTCGCGGTTTGTCAGCAATAAATCGGCAATCGTTACTTAAGTGTTTGAATGGTTGAGGATAAGGTACGGTCATTTTTGAGAGAGACCTAAGTGTTAGTGCTGGTCGGTTTCCATCAAAGGAAAAAACTACTTTGTCATGCTTTTTGAAAATTGTCTCTCTTATAATAACATCAGTAGCTAAATTGTTTAACCCTTGAAAGAACGATTGACTACATTTTGTAGTCGTCGCGAGTTTGAATTCCCCTGGCTGCCAATTGGGGTTAGCTGAGGAGGTGTCCTCCGACTATGATGAAGGGTTTTATAAGTTGCTTCTTGCGTGTGAAAAAAATTTTTTTCGGTGCAGTGGTTGTTGAGTAATTTCAAAAAGTTACGTGGAAGAACGTTTGACTACAAAATGTAGTCATTTTTTTTCCAATTGAAAATAAGGCAACATGCTTCTATTGTGCAACAGTTTATGATTAAACGCTATTATTACTCAACAACGGGATATTACCAGGTCAGACCAGACAGTTTATGGCTTCATGCTGGCGCTGATCAGATAATTGAACTAGATTTTACCGTCAGAATCCAAACATACCTGGCGAGACAGATATTTACAACTCAGTTACAACAGGTTTTTAGTATCAAGAAAATTGCCAGTATGTAAGTATTGCAGAATTGCAACTGTTAGATGTAGCACCCAGTCAATGAATATGGCCATTATTTGGTAATTATCATTTCAGCAAATTATCACGAACAAGTCATTTTCCATGTGATAATTTCACATGAACTTAGCTTAGTACCTTTTATTAACAGTAGAATACTGCAACGTGATAAATAGGCCTACCCTACAGTTGTCATGGACAAGCCGCTAACATTTCGTGAAACTTGAGTACAGCTTGGTATCACAGATGACGTGTTCAATGATAGTGATGAGAACGAAGAAGAGTTGAATGAAAATTAAGATATTTTAATGGAACCATCAGTGGATGAGGAAGAAGATATTGCAACTGATGAGGATGAACCACTACAGTTGATTGAAAATGAAGATATTTTATCGGAGCCACCAGTAAATGAGGAAGAAGATGCTACTGCTGATGATGAAGGTGATGTTGAAGTGTTTGTAGAAAAAGAAAGTGATAGTTCTGGTAATGATGAAGACTTGGTGGACAGTGAGGGAGAAATGGATCAAGACAATGATCAGATTCTAAGCCCAGGCGGTATTTCTTATACACCTCGTCCTATCCCAAGAAAAAGACATCTTAGAAATGTGATAACGGAGACTGCAAGAGCAGTTGTTCGCCTTCAGAGTGAAAAAGAAAGCTTTAAATGTTTAGTCAGTGAGGAAATATTGCGTAAAGTTCTCATGCACACCTATAGGAAGATGCAACAAATACAAAGTAACTTTCACGCATGCTATTCAACGAACACATTTTCAATGGAAGAGTTAAAAGCTGATATAGCTCTTGTTTTGAGAGCGGGGCGTGATAGAGACAATTTCTCAGATCTAAATGATTTATGGAATCCCAGTGACAGCAGACCCTTCTATCGTACTCTAATGCCTCTGAATCGACTGAAACTTTTATTACGATGCCTTTGTGTTGATAACTGGCATACACGCAATGAAAGAAAGCGGGTTGACAAATTTGTAATTATATCCAAAATATGGAATATTTTTCTTCGAAATGCGAGACGTGTTTATATCCCAGGAGAATGCATCACCGTTGATGAACAGCTTGTTGGATACCGTGGAAGAATTCCTGGGCGAACATATATGCCTTCCAAGCCTTGGAAATATGGGCTAAAAATATTCTGGGCTTGTGAGTCCAGCACTGGTTATGAATTGAATGCAGTTGCATATGGGGGTAGAGAAGGTAATCGTGTTCGTCACAATTTGGCTCAGGATATAGTGCTGAAAGTCGTAGAGCCTTGGAACGGGACTGGAAGCAATGTCTGCACAGGTAATTACTTAACTAGTTACAGTCTTGCACAGCTGTTGCTCCAGCAGAATTTAACCATATTGGGTACCGTACGTCGACATTGTCGGGAAATTCCACTGCCACTACGACAAAAAGACGAGTTATACAGCAGCAGGTTTGTGTTCAGTCACACTGACGGGATATGTCTGGTGGCTTACCAAGCCAAGCGCAACAAAAAACCAGTGATACTCTT
This sequence comes from Trididemnum miniatum, assembly GCA_964006365.1. Lineage (NCBI taxonomy): Eukaryota > Metazoa > Chordata > Ascidiacea > Aplousobranchia > Didemnidae > Trididemnum > Trididemnum miniatum. The sequence continues at coordinate 12,307,513 of OZ023239.1, forward strand.
TAATTCCACCCTCACGGATCCATCCGTGGCTAATGATGAATCAAACAAACCGCTTTTGGTTTTAGATTATAATGAAAGAAAAGGGGGTCTGGATAGGTTTGATTAAAGTATGGAAGAATTTACTTGCCGCCGGAAAACTGTGCATTGGCCTCTCTTATTTTTTTACAATATGCTGGACGCAGTTGCAATCAATGCCAACATAATTATGAAGAAAGCTGGTTACAGAAGTTACAGAAAGGAATTCCTTACAAAACTAACTTTGAAGCTAGCGACGCCTGCCATACACACTCGGTTGAGCAGAAAGAGAACGCGACGTTCTGTGCATGATGCGGCAGCAGAATTGTTTTTTTTTATCGTCGGCTCCTAGAGGACGATTGCAGGTTTCCACAAAGCGAAGTCTACTGAAAAGATGCACTGTGTGCAAGAAAAGCTCTCGCAGGCAATGCGATTCGTGTAAAACAACTGTCTGTCCACAACACTCCATCGTTTTGAAAATTTGCAAATGTCACAATTGTGAAAGCGACTGAAAATAGTTTTGTGCTGTTTTGCATCATGACCAATAGATCAAGTCGAAGTTTATTTGTCTGAAAAAAACCTTCGTTTCAGTTCCGTTTTCAGTGAGTGGTTAGAGAACAATATTGCTCATAATCGCGGCGAAGTGCGAATACTTCTTACTGGTAAACAGCATAGTTTCTTAGGGGAAGAAAGTGTTTCAGTATCCTATGTGTCCAAATCCCAGTCTATAGTACTGAAAACGCTAAGCAACAAATAACAAGTTAGTAAAGACATCGCCAAATAGACACCCAAAAAACAAAATCTTGGCGCAAACATCGTTTACAAACTGTGACTACAAAATGTAGTCAATCGTTCTTTTGCGTATGTAAATTTAAGCGTCCTCATAAGGGTTAACACATTGATTGTTACGTTGAAATATTCGTTGCCTTTAACATTTAACTTTGCGAAGCACTGTCCATGAATAGGCATGCGTACCGATGTCTCGGCTAGAGTTAATTGATTATTAGTTTCTTTTATTTCAAGGGAATGTCTCACAGCAAATTTTTTATTCATGTAGCAGTCTGACGAACCAGTATCCATCAGAGAACTTGCTTGCATTCCATTGATTTTCACATCGCATAACACTTTGTCAGAATTTTGCGTAGCAGTAGCTGAAACCATTGCCAGCTTAGCTCCAGACATCGCGTTCAACTTCGAATTTGTGTTCGATTGTCTGCCATTAGCGATACGTCTTTGACATACTTTAAAAAAATGCCCGATTTTATTACAGTAATTACAAGTAACATTTTTTGCTGGACACAAGTGCCTGGGATGATTCGATTTACCGCAAAAATAACAAATTGTCTTCGTTGATGACGCTTTAAGATGATTATTTACGTTGTCTTCGGATGAAAAACGTTCTTCTGGCCCGTTTGACGTAGATACAGATCTACAATTCAATTCTTTGAACGACTCTGAATTTTTATGTGCCAACTCTTGAGCTCGAGCTTGCTCGTATGCTTGGCGGAACGTTAAATTACGATTTTCTAGTAACCTTTCTTGAATAGATACCGATAGCATTCCTGCAATAAATGCATCGCGTATCAATTCTAAGCGATATTGTTCAGCTGTTACTTCATGACAGTCACATTCTTTACTCAACTTTTCCAACTTCAGTACGAATGGATCAATTGAATCGCCGGGTAACTGTTTACACATCCTAAGCTCGTGTCGGGCTGATATAATGTTTTTGGGCTTCACGTACAAATCTTGTAGCACTTGCATAGCTTGGTCACAATTTTCAATATTTGCAATATGTTGATATACTTTAAACGACACCATGTTAATTAAAACTTGCGATTTGCTGTGCTCAAGACCTGCAGCTTCTAATGCGCTTAGGTAGTGGGTGAAAGTCTTCAGTCAATGGCTAAACTCTGCAGTTGCGTAAGTGGAGCTTGGGTCCACATCCAAGCGCTCGGGCTTGAGAACTTTATACATTTTTCTGTTTAATAAATTGTAGTAACCGATATCAGGCTTTATTAAACATAAAACGCTATTACATTTCTGCAAAATAAAAAACTAAATCAAACTGCAATACGGTTCTGGCATATCTTGCATAACGTGAGAAACTGATTCGTATTTAATAAACTAATAGTAAACTAGCTCTTAACGCCACACAGCGCATCTCTTATACAAGAACTGAACAGCCACGTAACATAATTACAACGCACGGAACAAATAGTTCGGAGTTCTAGAGGGAATGATTATGCTGGTTCTAAAGGAAAAGATTATGCAGTTCTAGAGAGAATGATGACGCAGGTTCTAAACTGAACACGAGAAGCAGCGACAGGCAAGAATTACTCTAAACGGTTGAACAAGCAAACTGTAACATAGCACAATCATGATATGAACTTGATCTTTTTTAATCAAGTTCACGACACAATTTTTTAAATCCCACATACAAAAAAACTCTATCTTGGGAATGAATCTGTGCAGATTCCAAAAGATAAAACATAAGGTCTTACTTTCCTGTTTCAGTAATAACCATTTCGAGTCCGAGTTTCGCCAAATCTTGCCACGTTTTGGTCTCAAGCAAGATCACTCTGTCGTACAAAAACAAAGTCTCAAATGCATGAAAAAACGTTTGAAGCATGTTGTTTAAATCATAACAATTAACTTTTACTTAAACTTAGAAAACTATACCGTTGTGCATCTGGAGTTTTTTATTTTACTCTATCAACCATGTTGTTAGTCTACCACTTAGCAGCATTAAAACAATGCAAAAGCTTTTTTCAACAAAAACGTTCATTCTTAATCAGGGAAAGACAATAACGAGACGAAGTTGGTGACAGAGAGTTATGAGTTAATCAAAAACTTGGGGTAAGCAAAAAATGTGGGTAACAAAGATTAAATCCAAAATACAGTCTACGGTATTGTGGCTTTTGTTTAACGTCAAAATAATTTCAGTAAATTCATCATTAATATTATTTTTCGATTTCTCTGTGCTGAGCTGTGATTTGCAATTTTTAAATACTAACATGATCAAATTTCATTTTTTTAAACTTTATATGAAATGCTAATTCAAAGCAAGAGCGGGCTCATTATTCAGAGCAAATAACACGCAAGCGCAATTCTATCTACCCTAACAGTAGAATAATCCGAATTGCGTTTTGGTTCATTTTCAGTGACAAAAATGTAGCGTTAAGTTGCAAGTCACGAAATGAGATCCAGAACATGTCAGTTCTCTTTAACCTACAACATCGCTGCACGTAATCGTAAATCTTTCACTCGTTCTTTTTGCGATGTTAAGCAGAATAAGGCTTCTCTGATTTTAAACAGAAAATAAATCTTAAACGCTACAAGATGAACTTACTCTATATCTGATTTGATCTGCGTTGCATTAGGCACTTCAAAAATAGGGAGTGGTTGCTGAAACGACTGCGCCATATATGGTTGTACTTCTAACGGGTGAGAATGTTTTGAAGATGATTGAGAAGGCATCATGGACGATTGATGGGGCATCATAGCTGATTGTGAATACATCATGGGCGAGTAATGAGGCATCATGGGCGATTGATGGGGCATCATGGACGATTGATGGGGCATCATGGACGATTGATGAGGCATCATGGATGACTGATGGGGCATCATGGACGAGTGATGGGGCATCATGGACGATTGATGAGGCATCATGGACGAATGATGGGGCATCATGGACGATTGATGAGGCATCATGGACGACTGATGGGGCATCATGGACGAAAGATGGGGCATCATGGACGATTGATGAGGCATCATGGACGGTTGATAAGAGATCATGGACGAATGATGAGGCATCATGGACGATTGATGAGGCATTATGGACGATTGATGAGGCATCATGGACGAATGATGAGGCATCATGGACGATTGATGAGGCATCATGGGCGATTGATGAGGCATCATGGGCGATTGATGAGGTATCATGGGCGATTGATGAGGTATCATGGGCGATTGATGAGGTATCATGGGCGATTGATGAGGCATCATGAACGATTGATGAGACATCATGGACGATTGATGAGGCATCATGGACGAATGATGAGGCATCATGAACGATTGATGAGGCATCATGGACGATTGATGAGGCATCATGGATGATTGATGAGACATCATGGACGATTGATGAGGCATCATGGACGATTGATGAGGCATCATAAAAAATTGAGTCTGTGGGCAATCGATTTATTGTAGTAGCTCTTTCTAAAAGCTTAGCAGCTCCTTCTAAAAGCTCTTTATCAGCTCAGATGGCCGAGTGGTGCAGAGTGTCTGTCTCTTGAGCTGTAGACTCGGGTTTGATTCCGAGTCGGGTCAAACCAATGACTTTATAATGGATATTCACAGCTTCCCTGCTTGACGATCAGTATTGAAGGGACAGTGTGAAGAACAAGACGGCAAGTTTGCTTGTTGTGCCGTTGGGAAAGGCACTTAGCGGGATTCCCCCATCTTGGTGTGGTAGACAAGATGGCTGGCTGGCAACTCCTAAGCGAGCTCGTGTGGCGCTTTGATTGCTTTCTCGTGACAGGAGAATAAATATGCAACTAAATGAATAAAAATAAATTGAAGTCATTTCAAGGAATGTTTAAGAATTAAGGACAGTCAAATTGCCCATAATTTTACAACGATGTTTGAAACTGTGGATAAGCTATTGGTTTATCAATGAAAGCTTTAATCTCAAGGGCAACCGCGGAGTAATGTCGATGCAATGAAACTTTGACGCTGTGAACCATTCAGCGCTGGCCTACTTTAAAAACAATGAAAAACTTATGAAGTAAGAATATCATGTTTATTAGACCACAAACAACTCGCGGAATGTTTTGATGTTACAGCTGGAATCAATACTGTTGCTGCGGGGTCCCTCAGGGTTTAACTTTATAACCTTTGCTCTTTTTGATGTACATCAATGATATAATCCTCTGCACTTATTTCCATGCAAATCTATTAGCAGATGATACTGTTCTTACGCTAAAAACAAAATATAAACAGACTTAATAGTTTTGTCTGTAACAGGGCTGGATAAACTACGGCCCGCAGATCATTTATGCGGCCCGCAGATCATTTTAAACTACGGCAAAATCATTTTATGCGTCCCGCGAGCACTTGCAGAAATATAACCTCCTACCGTGAATCAAGACCTTTTTCCTTTATTTTTTGCTTTTTACTGATTCTCAGTACTTGCCTCTTGGCCATCTGAGCCATGTATAAGCCTACAGCTCACATGACCGAGTGGTAAGAGCGTCCGTCTCTAGAGCGGCAACTTCTGGGTTGATTCCGAGTCGGGTCATACCAACTAGTGTAAAATTGGTATTCACAGCTTCCCTGCTTACCCACTGTCAAAACCCGACACCCACTGTCCAAACCCAACTCGAACCCGACGAAAGAATTAAAAGCCCGATTTCTTTTACGAAGAATTACTACCGTGTAAGACCTTTTTTTGCTTTTCATCGCATTTTTCTTTGCGAATTGGGTAATTCCCATTCATCAGTAGCTCTCGCCCTTGCGACGTTTATTAGAACACAAGCTTATTAAGGCGAGGGGACGATGATGATATACAGAGTACCGTAAAGGGGCAATGGCACAAAAAAGTTTGAGAACCACTGATTTAAAGACTAATACAAGATGGCCCGGTTTTCACCTCTCCGTCTACGCCATTTTGTACTGTTAGCCGTGCTATCCCGCAGTAGAGTTTTACTGTAGCCATGGTAGATATTCGTGATTAGCTTGTCACAAATGACGACACCAACGACTTACTGGTTGATTTACACCACTGGGACCGGGAAGCTCCGATGACTTTGAGAATGCGTGATCTTCCCACCAAGCTTGTTGCCGACTTAACCTACAAATTCATATTTTATTGCTTTTAAAAATATAATTACTGAACATGAAAAAATACAGGAGCATAACATAATAATTAGACCATACGAGTAATTGCTAAGCTACGTCGCTTTAACAAAAAAATGAAGACGGCTTTTGTCGTACCACAAAAACATGCTTGAAATTGGTATTAACAAAAATTTATTGTGTGTATGGACTTGATCTGTTGACTCTCATTCGCGCGGCACATTTGGTTACTGGAGCTAGTCGAAAGTCTTGATATTGAGCTTGAAAATGAAGATATTGATTTCCTCCAGAATACGAACAGGAAGTAGCAAAACTAGCAGACCGTCAGAGATGGGCATGATCTTGATCTTCAAGATCACGTTGCTTTGGTGATCTGATTTTGATCTTCAAGATCACGTATTTCCAGTGATTCTTGATCTTCAAGATCAAGATCACCATCTGCTGTAAAAATTTCTATTAGGACTGTAGGGTAGGCACTGAGCTGTTATATCTTTACCTAGGATATGCGTTGCAGCCACTGATGGGCACGATAAACTTTTTTGTACTTAAGCGATAACGATAATCGATGATTTGAAAAAGGCCGGGGCGATGTGGATAATCGATAAATCTCAATTTCTCACAGCGATATCGGTAGTCGATAAGTTATCGCCGATAACTTTTTCCGATAATCGCTGCGGTAAATTTTCAATGTGTGTGACGAGTGTTTTTCTAGATTTTTCAAGAAAAGAGAGCAGTTCACGGACTCTGCGGTGGCATTAAACAAAACAAAGGGAGATTTTTATAAAATTGCAACAAGACCGTGTATTTTTTTCCATACTAGCGCCAACTTAGGGCCTACTAACTTTGACGTTTGAACACTGTGTGCATAAAGAATGGTTTATCGCAATAATATATCGGCGATAACAAAATATATTACAAAAGCGATATTGGTAATCGATAAATCCAAACTATTTTGAGGAGCGATAACGACAATAAATTATCGCTGATAACTATCGCCTATAAATTATCGCGATAAATGCTCATCTCTGGTTGCAGCATAGTAAAATTGTGGAAAAGGATGGAAAATGTTTTTCATATTAAGAGAAATTCAATTATTTGTAAGATAACTTCAAAATGTCGTAATGTGCTATTAATCATAGTTGTTTGCCAGGAACAAGTTGTACACAATAAATAATCCGAAACAAACATAATCTTTCGTTTAAAAACTACTAAAAGGTAAAACTCGCAATTCTCATAATGCGCTTTTTTGCTACCTCAAACGTTGGATCAAGCCATGTAATTACATTAGTTATTGTTAACTTCTAAACCAATTTCTATTTAGTCCGCGGCATAATAAGTGATCTTGATCTAAGATCGTGATATTGATCTTCAAGATCACTTCGTTTCGGTGATCTGATTTTAATCTTCAAGATCACAAGTTTTAGTGACCTTGATCTTCAAGATCACCAAAACTCGTGATCTTGCCCATCTCTGCAGATCGTCAACCATTATCGTATGTTTTATCATTTGACAAAAAAAGTTGATATTATAACCTTCGAAAGCAAAAGAAATCAAAACATTTTCACGTTCTGCGATGAAAAACCTGCAGCAGCCGAAGCATTAATTAAAACTTAACCCAAAAGCGAAAGCGATTATTCTGAATGGCTAAAGAAATCAGCTTAAGAACTCCATATTACATTTGGACCGACAATGGCAAATCCAACCAGCCGGTTAGCTCAGTGTTTAGCACAACGCTATCAATACGGGAAGTCTGGGGTTCGATTTCCGGGCCGTCCAACGGTTTGCCACCGCTGCGACGTTTCTTCGGAGCTGTCTGCCCAGCAGGGCTAAGCCGCGGAGACGGGCCTCGCCACTCATTATACGCTTCAGCGAAATACCGCCAGAAAATTGAAGATTAATTTTAATGACAAATTCACCTTTTGAAAACGAAAAATACTCAAAAAATTCATGTGAAGTATAAAAGATGGTAGTGAGCAGTGCTGAAACCAGCGGTAGGGCCCCGCACAAAAAGGGGGCCCCGTAAATAGTCAGTACGTAGTACTATTTACTCAACGTATGATAAAAGTGCCTTAAATAGGCCTATTCTAAGATTAAATACTTTTTTTGTCTTAACTCGCGCGATGTGGCCCCCCATACAATGTTTATGCTATTGACCATGGGGGCCCCTGCAAGTTTTTCGAAAAATAGCAGTCGCAAAACTAGCAAACAAACGTTTAGTAGCATACCAAGAGCCCCTCATCCTCAAGTGAAAGGCGCAAAAATAAGCTTAAAAAACGTTTTTTCTTCGCTTAGGTAGCGACATATTAGAGTAGGGTTTGCTTGCAGCATTATCAAAAAGCTCAAAACGCACAAAAAGCCTCTAAATCAAGGTCAAATTCCGCAAGATTTTCTGGGGGGGGGCATGCCCGAAGACCCCCTCAGCTTGGCATCGCCTCTTCGGGGCTCGGTTTTTTTGTATCAACGCCCAAGAAAAAGTTTGGGGGAGCCCCGAAAGATGATTTCGGGGAGATACCGCATTGCCTAGTTTCGGCTCTGGTAGTGAGTGTGTGCTAGAGGTGTCCATATTTACACGATGTTTCAAAAGTTAAGGTTAAACACCCTAATCCCGTGCCTTTATCCTAAAAAACATTTTTGCAAAAAAAGTTTTTCAAATCAGACCACTTTTAAACCCTCCGCAAAGGCCTCGAAGTGATCCAGTAAAAATCGGCGAATTTCGGGGATTCCCATAAACCGATAAACCTGTTTGTTACGTTCTGTTACGAATTGTGTATACTGTTTCGACTTCCGTCGCACAAACATGACAGGCTCCGTCATGTGTGACGTCATGGTCTACGACACAATTCCCAACCAAAATACAAAAAAACAGCGTTGTTTTATGTATTTTAGACGCTTTGCTGCAAATTATGCTTCATGTTTCGACTTTCATTGCACAAATATGACGCTACCGTTACGTTCGACGTCATCGGTTACGTCACAATTTTCAAAGAGGAATTCCCAGCTTGAATTAAATGAAAAACACCAAAGTTTTCTAAAGTGTTTTTATAGCCACTGCATTCGATAGCCGCACTGTAGACTGAAGTAAACAATGTTTCCTTTTCATATCAAAATGTTCTATACCCACGGCTCCCAGCCCAAAATGGTGAAAAAGCCAGAAAAAGTGGGTGGTCAGAAAATGGTAACAGGAAGGTTATGTCGGGGGCGTGGGGCGCATCCCCCGGCCGCCGGAAGCAAGGGGGTGTGGGGCAGAGCCCCCAGCCACTGAAAATTTTTGCAGTTTTTACCTAAAAAAAGCAATTTCTAGTGCGTTTAACTGTATAATATGCTGTAACAATATCTTATGTTCTATGTATTATACAAATGCCAAATGCTCTGATATGTGACAATCACTTTCCAGTAGCGCACTCAGGATTTGGCAATGTGTGGGGGGGCAGCAATCGGGAGTTTGGGGGCGTAGCCCCCAGCAGCCAACGAATTTTTACGGTTTTCATATATATAAACACTTATTCTAACACATTCTTTTTCATCGAAAAAGGGCGTGCGGTGAGCGCAGTCACAATGGATAATGTAAAAGCATTCTCGCAGCTTGTGTCTAAAAGCAGAAGCTTGGCTAAAATAAGTGAAAGAAGGCTGCAACCATTATTAGTTTGAGGAATTATAGACTGAAAGTTAGGTTTTAGTACCTTATCACAAGGCCAAAGAGGGGGTAGGGGGCATGGCACCGTGCCCCCTCTGCGTGTGCCTATGATCACTTCTACCTAAACCGAACCTAGGTCTAATCACTTCCACTTAAACTGAACCGAATCTGAATTTCGCAACCATTTTCATAAGTCCTACCTCCATACCTTCAAAATAAGCTCTTGCTAGTTGGTAATGGTAGCGCGTAAGTGTAATAACCTAAAGTTGCACAGGGATGATACCACGATGCAACATTGTGTGATGCCACAATTATGTTATTTCAACTTTTTGTGGCCTATAACAAGCGAGCTGCTTGTCTGTCAACATGGTTTATGACGTTAAAAATCTTACAATTGTGGGGTTAGTTTCACTGCAGCATGATGAGACCACTTTACAACAGTGCAGATATTAATTAATTAAGTCAATTTTCTTACTCGTTACCTAACGCAAAAAATCCCGGCAGATGGCACGCGAGGGAATTGGGATGGGAGGATAGGTGCTTTTAGAAAGCATTTTTGGAATAATATCGGTAGGTGCCGATTTGAAGTGCAAAATGCCGGAAATCCGGCAAAATCCGGAACTCGGGAAGCCCTGTGTATCAAATAACAGGTAACTACGAGTGTTGTGCATTATGCAGCCGTCTGCAATGTGTTGCAGGCCTCCTCAAACTTATATACAACTAGTAATGCTGGTATGTTGTTGGGCTTGGAAATCGCTGTTTAGTTGGTAGCATTGCGCTTTCCCAACTAAAATCGAAGTGTCGAGTTATCCCTTCACCAACGAAATGTTTGTGGCTTGTTTTACATTACCGATATTTTTTAATGAATACCGTCACGTGACCAGCAACTGACCTTAATACGCTTTCGCGTTCGCTCGCTACTCCAATCTCGATTTTTGGTGTGATAAAAGTGCTTGATCATAAAAGTTTAACGATGAAGTTTAAAATCAATAATTTTTATCAACGAATGTATAAACAGCGTATGAGATTTGCGTTCGATTTTTATCCAAATTTGTAAACATTATACTCGATTACGTGTTACGTCACTATTATCATTGTTTCGTGTTGTTACGCACAATTTTTTCAGGCTAGATAGAGAGATGAAAATTTTTGAGAAATGCTATGGGACGCCGTTTGGAAAAAAACTATTCGTTTTGTGAACCATGTTTTTTGAACATATTTAGACCATAGTTTGTCCGATATGTATATTAGAAATGTCCTACTTATATATCGGACAAAATGTACTCTAAGTTGGACCAAAATACACTCGCAAAATAAGTCGGAAAAATCGTTTTTTCCAAACAGCGCGCCACCCGCCGTTTGGAAAAAAACGATTTTGTGACCCCTGTTTTTCGAGAAAATTTTTGAGAAATGCATTGAACTTTGTTTATGACGCTTTAACAAATTAACAATCACGAGTGGAGTTGATACATTTGCCATCTACTTTTTCAAATTTTTGACAACTTTTTGTACAGAAATGGAGTTCATGGGTTTCGCCACCATAAATAACTCGAAATCGGTTAGAAGCACAAACTCCGAATTTGCACTCAAGAAGGACATTGGTGTAACGATTGAAAAAAATGCAAAAAAAAACGAAATTTTAAAAATTTAGAGTTAATGGGTTTTGCCAAATGACGGCAGTGCGTTTTACGCATACAGATTAGTTGGAAGTTGCATGCAATATCAGCAACATAATATTTATCTGTTGGAGAAGGTTTCAAAAATTTTTTGGTTTTCCCTTCAGTAAAGATGACATTACAAGCGATTAATTTACTTTTAAATTGTTCATGTTTGCTTCATAAAAATAGTTGCAGTTGGATTTATTATAACGGCTAAATCTGCTAAGCTACAGAAGTTAGAAACATATACATCTACGACCACCCGGTCCACCCGCTCTTCAAGCGAATATTTTCTGATTGCTCACTCAAAAGAAACAATTAGCGGATCAAAGTTGCCTACGCTCCGACAAGTTCTTCAATATGTGTTGTATGTACACGAAGTTGCTCCGAAGTCTCAGTCCACTAAATTAAGCATGTCTCATGCAGTGGAGCAGGTATTCTCTTTCTGGTCGATGCCTGATTTCAAGACGATTGGGATACAATACGCCGAAGATAAACTTCTTACAATATGGAAGAAATGGATGGGACTGAAGAAGAGCCAACACAGATCAACAGATCCTGAAGACAACTTTCTGTAAATTTTTGCCCCTTTTCTCCAGGATCTGTTGGTCTGTGTTGGCTCTTTCCTGACTTCTTTAATTTGCTGCTTGCCAAATTTCCCCAAGTGGAGATAATCATCGTGAAGCATCTTATCCTAGGATGCAACCACGAGACTAGGTGGGAGTTGAACCTTTAACCTTGCAATCATGGTCGTTGTGAAAACGACGCTCCGAACTACTGCGCCACGCTGCCGACATGGTAGGAATTACTTGGACATGAAGAAACTGAAGACACATAAAGGGGTCTTCTTTTTTTAGTGTAAGCCAAATTGCAGAACGACAGACTTTTGATACGCTCTACTCTTCTCGTTTAGGGCACATCTGAAATCATTTTAAACACCCACACACAATAGGAAACTAATTTGGTAAAATACTTGAAAACCACAAGTACGTACAGTTGTTTTCTCAGTGGCGTCTTCTGACCGTACCGTTTCCATTTTCGTAGCTAGATAAACAACACCGTTAATTGAAGTTATGTTGTGTGCATTTCTTCACAACTTTGCGTGTTTGTACAGTACCAATCACTTTTGGTGTAAGCAAGGTATCATACAATTATAGTGTAGCAATACTTACTTCATCATTATGTAAGGTAGTGACAGCGATGAACGCAGCTTCATGAAGTTTCGCTGATTTTCTCAATATAGGCTCTGCTGGTTTGCACACTTCCAAAATTTCCACAACAGGTGTGTATTTCACGAAAGTAATCAATTCAATCCTCTAAAATTAAATATCACATTAACATGCCAGGGGATCAACCAGTGAAGAGCAAATTACAAATGTCCAACGATTACTGAAATATACAAAGATATGCTTTAAGCATATTTCCGATTATAAGCGTCATTAAAAAAATGGTAAGGAGCAATGCCCCGGTGACCACAACCTGGCCAGCCCTGATGGCCACTTCTTGGCTTCGCAATTGGGACCGGGTGATGCGCAACGGGTGGCAGAGAAGATAAATCTGACTGGTATTACAGAAGAGCTACAATTAGCGAACGACATGGCTTAGAGCAACGGACGTGGGTTGCTGAAGTTAGTCGCAGCAACTCTATTAGAACAACAGAACAGTCCACGTTTATTTTTTGCCTCCGCCCCACTTTTCCCACAAATTACTGTATAGTCTTCATTTGACTAGGCTAAATTACTACAACGAAACGTACCGGTTAGGTTAACAGTCGACAAAGAAAAAGCAAAAAGATGAAAGAAAATGCAAGACTTTTATCACTTAAATCTCTGAAGACTTTTATCAGCTTTAGTTAAGACCAGAGCTGGACTAACACTTTTATGACCTATTTCAAGCATGGGCCTGAATCTGAGCTACCGGTACGACAAATACGGGGGAGACCGGAACAAGTTGAAACATTTTTCATACTTGAGGTTATAATTTGATAACAAGACGGAATATAAATCCAGTTGAAGCGTCTAGTGCAAACTAACTGTGTTGGTAAGCTATGCTCAAAAAATTTTGCAAAGACGAAGTCGCATCTGGGAGATAATGGATTTTTAATGTTATTGGGGTAAGTTGTAACAACACCCGGAGTACATTGTAACGGTGATGTTTTATCTATTGTTCGGCAAAATACTAAACCATCTTAAATCACTATACCTACCATTGACCAAATTTAATGCTGTCGTATACAACACAACATGTGGTGGCTCATAGTTTAAGTTTTTTTTTTAATGATTTACAGAAACATGGTAAGAAAACAGGAACTTCTTTCGCATTCACAAAATTGAATTGCTTTAAAATAGGGCAGTGGTGTAATGAGAAAGTTTTAACGGGGGGAGGGGGGGCAGGAGCGGTTCTAGAAAATTTTGGTAGGAGATGCAACTTTGAATTAGGTTGAATGTTAACTAAATGCAAAGACGTTAAGCGTTTGATCCGGAAAAGGGCGTAAATAAGCTCTTTGATAATGTTTCATATCAGGAGCGCATTCAAAAACATTTCAGGGTGGTTCACCAAATTTCTACATCGCTTCAAGCGTATTTTTTTCGGCAAATTTAATTTGAAGCAAACCGAGGAACAAAAGCTTTAGGGTTGGTTCTGGGGCATGCTCTCTCAAAAATATTTGAAAACGTACGTACTGTAATAGCCATTTTAGTGCACTTTCATGCTTGCTTAAGGCGTAAAGCTTAATGTAGTCGAAGAGGTTCGCAATTATGAAAAAATTTATTCATGAAAAACATTTTTGAAAGTTGCTGGTGGTGAGGATGCGCCCCCCCACGTCCCCTCCCCCCCCCTGGATCCGCCCCGAAGGAGCATGAATTACAAAAATCATCAAAGATAACTTCCCCCAAAAAAGTGTGTAATAAGAGTTTCCACTGTGTTACTACTTTCCCCACAAAAACTGTTACAACTTACCCCCAGCAGCAGGTATTCAAATAAAATCAAAACATTGGTCTTTGAAAGCAAAGCAATTTCATTAATTATCACAACACGACTAACCTACTCAACAAGATATTTTAGTAATCAGGGCTTCGAATTTGAACCCGAAGGAACTCGATCTTTTTGCCAAACTCGAACTTGAACTCTCACTCAAATAAAGTCTGAGCTGGAAACTCGAACTTAAACTTGAACTCGTAAATATTCTGGGCTAAGAACTTGAATTCGAACTCGAAAATATTTTACTCAATAATTACTTGTTTTTACTCAAAACGACTTGCGCCATGCTCAAGATAATCACTTTTTTTTTAACTTGAAAGAACTTCATAAATTTTCAGTAGATTCAAACTCAAACTTTGAACTCATGTCACCGGATCAGTTAATACAAAATAAAAATTTAAATTTCAAAACTTTTACTTCTATGTACCAAATCCTATCTTTCATTCCACGCCAACAATTTTGCAACTATGAAAACGAAACTTTCCGAATATCTTGCTTTTTGATCAAGTGGTAACCGGAAAGAAATTGAATTAATTTTTTTTTATTTTTAAAGAAAATATTAACGATATTACATATTGAACTTGTTACCTTTAGCTTTGGTCTCCCCTAGTTTGATAATGCTGTGTGGGCTGCATACTCCATGTATGTAGGTAAATCTTCGAAAATATGCTAAAAATAATCTGTTGGTATACTTTTTCGCAGCATTATTTTTTCAGAATTCTTTGTGCGATACCAGCGAATAAGCTGACATGTAGAATTCATTTCAGAAATCTTTAGCATGTACAGTACATATCAACAAGTCTTTCGATGGCTATCTTAATATCGCACTTCGAATCGAATTCGGTTAGAAGTCAAAACGTAAAACGCTGTCAAGTGTCGCACTAATGAATAGGATCTATTGCGTTGCTTCAAACCACAGCTGAGTAGGTCAATTTTATCATGAAAGTGCTCACTTCAACCTTGTGGACTTCAGAGTCTAATATTCCTCGCAAAGCATAACAGCTACTACTTCTTTCACTAATTTTCTTCTCGTGTATAGTCAAATTGAGATGTCCCTGCTACCGCGACGTCATACAGCAGCAACGATATGATGAGAAGATGCAAACTCTATTTCCTAACTATAAGTAGGCTACCCAACACATTATTTCGTCATCAATCATCATCAAATCACCAATGAAGATTACGAAAAAGTCGCTACAACAGTTTCACTGCTTCAAACACGCTAAAGCGTTATTTTAATTTCTGATCAATTCATCAAAAAAAGAAATGTTTTACAATATTTTCTGTAGCTCAAATTTAAATACTTTCCCCAACAAAGTGACCTACAATTTTTCACGCCCACAGAGCACGTGCTTAGCGTGCCTGATGGTCAACCCAGCAGTGGTTTCGATCTTATCGGGTCTCGTCACACGAGGTTTGAAATTGACATCCTAAATTCAAAAACCCCATAAGATTTTCTGTTAGTGGAACCTAGCACAAAACAAAAAACCTTTACCACTTATACATTTTGAAATTTACGAGCTTTGCGAATTGGTAATATGCAGTACAAAAAATAACAGATCAATACAGCAAGAACGTTACCTCTCCAGTATCAAAATCTTTGGGGGTGCACAGTAAAACCTCTTCAAAGCCTATTTTACATCCATTCAAGTCTGATCCCAGTAGGTTTGACGCCCAATGATTGTAAGTTTTCGGAAGAAAATTCAAATAATCATCATCACGAGCACACAAGTTCCATTTCTGGGCGCTTCAAACAAAACTCAACAATTTAGCTGTATTTTATTGCTGATAGTTTTACCACATTTTGTTAACAAGCTGCGAGTTGGGTTTGACAAAAAATGGCTAAATAAAAAATGTGGCAAAAAGCAACTTTTCCACCAAAGTTTGTATTCCCAACCACGCATCAAGTTTTCGCATTGCGTGTTCCATCTCATACTGCCATTTCTAAGCAAACTTTTACGACCACAACTGTTCAGTTTTTAAGATGTGCACTAATTTAAGCCGGCGCTTCCAGATAAATTTTTTTTAACCAGCATTCAATTGGGCTGATGAAGCCCACCGCGTTTCTAACACATTACAGATCTTCACAGATAAGAACTTTAATTTAAACGGACAGATTTTGGTAGCAGATTTTGATTTTGAAGAGTATTTCTGTTTAATTTCGATTTGTACCGCATTTGGATTTACATGCAAAACGATTAGTTGAATTTCGAAAAATAAAATGCATTTTTTTCGGATCATTTAAGTAGTGGATTTTACTTTAGTGAAACTTCGGATTGCGACCGAATTAGATTTTGAAACGTTAAATCCGGACATCTTTGTCATAGGGATCGATTCTCAGGCCAGTTAAACTTAAAAAAGTGTCGTCAACAATCGAGACCGCCGTGGGGTTTCGTCGGAGTTTTGAGCTGTGTTATCCCAGCGCCAAGCCGCGGAGATGAGCTACGTCATTTGTTATCCATATTTGGTTTGATTTTCGTGGATATCATTGAGTTAATCGATAAACCAAAGAACATCAAACAAAACCTAACAATAAAATTTAAAATTACACTAAACATACTGTAAGAATAATCTAACTTACGATTTGTCCCAAGTGTATTTATCTTTCGGCTGAAATTTAAGTCGAATTACATAACTCTTACAAGGGTCTAGACCATGAATAATGACTTCGATTGGAGGGTCAAGTCGTCTGGAAATTAAATTGGTGATCAGATGACAGTATTTAATACCTTTCTTGTAGCCAAATCTAAGATTTCAGTCTACGTAAATTGTTCATTTCTTAGGATCGTAAAATCCTCTCATTGCTCATTAGTACTTGGAATTGATTATTTTTTTGTCATTGCACGCAAACTACTCCATAAAATTTTACAAATCTCTAAGACAATTCTTCGAAGTTGTAAATACAAAAATGAAAACCAAACAATCAAGCTCGTTTTTAAATGATGCTGCATCATCAAAAATTGTCATGTTTTAATCTGACAGACGTAGTAGGGATCGACATTCTCGTAGCGAGTTTTACTGCTGCAATTTTCTTAGGAAGATACGGGGGAAGGGAAATTAACGAGAATCAATCCACAAAAAAAATTTAGTCAGATATCTACACTAAACTTTTAGATGCACAAAACTACAAGACAAGTATTTTTGGATTCTGAGCCTCCTTCCCGGTAAAAGATTTGGGATATATCCTAGTTTGGTTAATAGTCTAAGCTTTAAGGGAACGAAACATTGTTTATCCTTAATAGAGTAATCCAGCAATAGTATCTTAGGAAGTAATTATAACGTGTAAACTTTATCACTCTTCAGTAACGCAGCCATGAGTGGGGAGGGCACCGGGACGCCTATCTCGAAATGGTTCTACAATAAAAGATAGGGCTCAGTCGAGATGACCATGTCCATAAATAAAAAAATTGTACGCTAACTGACAACAGCGACGTGGTGTAGTGGCCAGTATGCTGGACTGCCCCTCATAGGGTCTGTGTTCGAAGCTACTCTAGGTTTGGATTTTAATACAACGTATTTGGTTTTTCAAGTGTAATTCGGGATGTGGTAGAGGGGTGGTAAATAGAATAAACAAAAATTTTTCTGTAGAACCATTCCGAAATATGCCACCAAAACACTCGTCACATTTTTAATCCGAAATGTGTTCAAAACATTCTCATAAAATAAATAGCGCAATATTTTATTTTTTTGCGCCCTACCACTCTTTACCTCCATCGAAAATATTTTCGGTGCTTACCTGCCATAATTACCATGTATAAGCATTTCGGTTTCTAGCTTCGCCATCTGTTGCCATTTGTCAGACTCATCCAACACCACTTTGCTGAAAAACAGAGCAGAAAAATCAAAGTATAGATTTATCTCACCATCATAAAATGAATACACATAGCCTGCACAAAAGTATACAATAAATTACAGATTGTCAAATTAATCATTTCAGACGTATCTACAGAAAAATTCGGCATGCTTGTTTATGTTTTTCATTTACTCAATTGGAAAAACCATTCAAATATTTTGACTTCAAACATACGGCCCCACAGGGTCGTCAGTCCGGCAAAAATTACAAAATGACGTAGATGAACTCACATAGTGTTTAATTCGTAGGACCTCGTAGACATTCCAAGCGCAGAAGACTCTGGTTGACTCTGCGTCACAAAAGAGCGTTTACGAACTACTATAATTCATCAAAAGAAAATCAATTGAAAGGGCTAAAGTTACAAATACACAACATCGCCAAATAACAAAACTTAGGTACCATTACTATAGATGCATAACCAGCTGAAAACTTAAAGGGTTGGGACAAAAATAATAATACACTGAAGGTTGCCATGATTACAGCCGTTTACAATACGTTTTTAAGCACATTATAGTGCCCCGGTGACCGCCCCTCCGTCTACGCCACTGGGTACTGTAACCTAGGTACCACGCTATTATAGAGTTCCACTGGAGACGAGGTAGATATTTGTAGTTGTCACAAATGACGATGCTAAAACGACTTACTGGTTGATTTGAACCACTGGGATCGGAAGACTCCAATAACTTTGAAATATCGTCAACTTGACTGGTTTGTTCTGGACGTGATCTACAAATTCAAGTTTAAACTTTCTAAGCTAATGAAATAGATACGAAAAATGTAAGAGCAATGGACTTGGTAATAATGAGTAATCGCTATTCGCTAACATGCAGTGTTTTACCGTAACGAAAAAGAAAAGTTGGCTCTATTTAGTCATCGACTGGCATTGATACCACAAGAACATCTTTTGTAATGTTTTTAGAAAAATTTATCAATTTTTGACTTTCATTTTTTGTTTGAATATACCTCTTATTATATTTTATAATGAGCTTTAAAACTTTTAATGCATTTTATGGAAAACCATGATTTCGGACACAGCCAGTTCTGGCCACAAGCCCTCGAAGTGCACCTAGTGACCTATAGATGCGCCAATGATACAAGTTATGATAATAATTTCAAGTATTATATCAGTCTAGAATTCGCAAGATAAAACATGAAAATTCCAATTCGCAAGATAAAACATGAAAATTCCAGGCAGAAAAACTAGAAGTTTACGATGATAAGTTCATAGGCTGATTGGTTTGATGTATCTTACTTTGGCTCGAGATTTGGATTTCCAAGGGATGATGTAGAAGTTGGTGATATCTGGCTGGGGTTATGCCAGCTCGGATGAGCAAGGTCATACACTTTTTTGTCCTAATAAAAAAGCAAAATTGAAAACACAGCAGCCGAACTGAGCAGATTTGTCTCATGAAATTAAAAAAAAATAGCTGTTAGTCGAAAAGCAGCAATCCCATCTTGAAGCAAATTTCTTACTTTCTTGGATTAAACCATAGTAGGTCTATAGGTTTGCGCACTGTTAAACAGCATGTCACGAGTAATTGCAATGTCAATATGACTAAAACCAGAGCCGGATTAAGCAATGGTCAAACTGGGCAGTTGCCCAGGGCTCCGCACCTTGAAGTCTCCCGCGCTTTTGCTATATTTTTAGCGCTATTAAAAATTGAATTGAAATAGATTTACAGCTTTATAACCTACATTGTTAGCAAACCTGATCTGAGAAATCAAAATATTACGTACCGGAACAGTAGGCCTATTGACCTGAACAAAAAAAACATTGAAACTGATTTCCAGTGACAAAGTGACTGCAGCATGTCACACTGCAGACTGGTCCAATAGCACTTGAATTAATGGCTGCGAACGGATGTGAAATGTTTTAAAAACCTTAGGACTTCTGGCATTTATCCAAGTTATAGCAGACCGCAGACTAATCTAAGTTTGTAGAAATTTACGAGCTATTTCATTTCAAAAATATCAAATAATTTTATAAGCTTTAATTTCATTAAAAGCTATATCTGGAATCGCTGGAAACTTAATGAGCTATGTAGGCAATAAAGTATGATATTAGAAAATTAGAGTGATAACTTGAAAGGATTCGAGATCTCAGATCTTCACACTTGGCTCAAAATTAGCTAAATTTTGGAGTTGCAAAAACTAACCGGTACTTTAGCAACACTTAAAGTTTATTTGAAGAGGTTGAGATTGTTGAGTTTCTGTGACTACTGCACAGAGTGTTATATGTTTAGAAGTGCTCATGACTGGAAAAATTTGTGAATTAGGCCGAAAATTTGCCTGTAAGAATGGAAGTCAAAAATGAAAAACTGGAAGTCAGAGACAAAATCAAAAGAAGTTGAAAACAAGTGTAAGAAAATAAGTCAGTTTGTTCCTAATGTAAACGAGCAGTTAAATGATCCTACATCCATTCAATCTTTGATCAATGACAATCAAGCCGTTGAAGCTATGAATCTTGAGAGTACAGCAGAGCAACGTGTCTTTGCTTTTGTTTTTGCTGTACTCTCTGTGTTGTTGATCATATTTTCTGTGTTGTTATTATTTGTTCCTTCAATGAAACAGTGCGAAAATTTTATGCTATGTTCGACCTTTTAATCAAAACATTTTATTCTTTTTAATAATTCAAATAACAAATTAGACTCAACCTCTTTGATCTACGTTAGGGGTTCTTAACCTTTTTTGCATTCTTTACCCTTTGCCGATTGAAAAAAAGTATAATTTACCCCCAGTGCAACACTTTCACCTTTTTAATACTGAAAATTTAAGTTTGTTTTAGTTTGTAACCTCGGAAAAATTACCCCCTAGGTAGGCAAATGTTACCCTCAGGGGTAAATTTACCCCCGGTTAAGAACCCCTGATCTAAGGTAATAATAATAAAAATAACAAATTGTTGTCAGCATTAATACTTTTGGAGCGCGATTAAAACCTGAGTTTGACAAATTTTTATAAAATTTGCGATTGATTGTGAAACTTAATATCAAATCTTCGTCATGCTCGCGCAATTACACCGAAGCGTGTAACTGGTCTTGTCTCCACGGCTTAGCACCTGGGCAACACAGCTCCGAAGAAAAGTCGCAGCGGTGGCGAGCCGTTGGCGCCATTAGAGTCAGATTTGACCGACCCGGAAATTGAACCACAGACTTCCACACCCATAGCTGCAATGTCTTAACAGCTGAGCTAACCAACCGGCACAAAAAGATATTAGTTGCTTTCGTCTTTCATAATTTAGGGGCCCCACACTCTTATCTGCCCCGGGTCCCGCGATCTCTTAATCCGCCCCTGACTAAAACTTGCTGATTTTTTTCGTATCAGCTGTTAACTCAAATCGACACCGTATCATTAGCCTTATTTATGCAAAACACATACACTGTCTTCCGTCAGCAATACTGTACACAACGCCAATAAGGAAAAAAAACACAAAACAATGCAGCAGCATCAAGGCTCAGTGGATATGGAGAATTAGCTGCATGTTTTGCGGATTGCGTGATTTTATACGCTCGTCCATACTCAGATGTTCAGGTATATCAATAATTAGCATGCACTGACAATAATATTAGGCTAATCAGACACAGCTCTGTAGCCTTCCCAAGATTTATTTGACGTGACAGAACAAAACAATACTGGACAAATCTAGCCTACTCGTGTTGTGCAGCAAAAAAAAAACGCCTAGTCCTACTCAATACTCCACTGGTTTCAGCAAGAGATTTTGTTCCAAAAAGCTATTCAGGCTTCTCATAGGCCACGAGCATGGCGTAGTAGGCCTACATATTGCACGCCATGCTCTGCGATACCATCACCCTGTTTACATATCCAATTTTAGAGGATTTTAGGCTCACTGCTCTTGGTTCTAGTTTCTGAATTATAATCAATTTTTTGATATCATAATATTTTTTAACTATGACATCAATATATTGATTAAGATGCAAAAACGAGAATAAAGAATCGCGGGCCTAAAGCCCACTATAATCGGACGTGTGGACACTGGACAGGTTATACATATAGTTATATTACGCCATGGCCACGAGTGACAGTCTATGCCTTTGCTGCTCACCATTTGTGAGGGTTTATTTGTAACACTGGTACCACGTTGCTTTGTCGCAGAACTTGGCCGTGTGATTAAATTCTCATCTTTGTCTCGTGATTTTGACCTGTAAAAATTGAAATCTGAGTTATAATCAATCCTCAAGTCTTTCAAAGCTTTTTAAACTCACAAGTTTGTTTATTGTTCGCCTATCGCACAAAAACACAGGAAAAACGAATTTCGCATTGTTGAGCAGCCAGTACAAGCAAAGGAATAGAAAAAACATGTTGTTAAAGTGTTTTTTCGTACAATTATTTATCGGACCGTCATTGTAGTGCTGATGAGAACTAATTAAGTGTTTTGGCTGTGCCCCTTACCGCTAAAGGCACATTTAAGCAACCGGTACAATTTACATCTACCGGTATATGAAAATCTTACAATGGGTTTTACGTACTCTTGAGCAATGCTTCATCGATGATATCAATTACACAACCTAGTGGAAACTCTGTAAATATCACGGTACACCCGAAAAAACTTGAAGCAGTTATAAAATCTAGAGGCTCATGACGTTCTCTAGAGGTCCTTGCATTCTCATTATGGTACAGGTTACTCATTATGGTACAGGTTGCATTCTCAATATGGTACACTCTTCTTGTGTATGGAACAGGGAGTACTTGAAAAGGGCATCAAGGCTTTGTAGTGATTGCAAAATATGCTTCGCATAGTTGCAATGCTTTGTGCAGTCGCAATGCCTAATTATTCATCGCATAATTATTCAGCTCATGACTACGACATTCGACTTTAGAGCTTAGGCCTATTCGCTATACAATCTCGTAGTTGATGATTTGCTCTATTGGCTGACTTTGTATTATCCGCTTTAGTTTAATGATTTGTTTTGATGATTACTATTTACCGCTTTCGCACAACAGACAGGAAATACGCTTATATATTTATGGATTCTGATTCTGCCTAAAAGATAGTTCAGAGATGTAAAGCAAAATGTACTCCCGCGTTTGTAAAATGTTGTTTGTTGTATCTCAATAAACGGACAAAAACCGTCTGAATAAACGGACAAAATATCAATAAACGGACAAAATATTGCAGTACCAAGTTGGGCAGCTTTAGGGAAACATGAAAAGCCGTTAAAAACAGGAACAATTATTCAGCCTGTTGTCGGTCTTTATTGGCTCCGAAAAACATGCGTGATAGGCTGTAATCCAAAGCACTCTCTTTAAATTTGTTAGGCTAATTACTGCTGGGTCTAGGCGGGCTAAAGCCTACTACCTCCTAATTTTTAGTTATGCATATTAATGCGTCAGTACTCTGACACTTCCATAGACCAATGATAATAATTATTTTTTATTCTCAGCCACCCCTTAAAAATTTCAGCTTCTGCCCCTATCAAAACATGAAGATTTTCTCTGTATAGGCCTACTGTATAATGATACATTGCCAGTGGAGAGCAAATGAAAACTACTTGCAAAAAAAATTCACTTTCATTAAATAAGTTAATAAAGAAAAATATGCTGCATCCCGAAAACTTACTGATCTGGGGGTAAAGTCGTATCTTCATTTTCGATTTCACGAGATGACATTGTGTTCACCGAGCTGAGTAACGGAGAAAACTCCAGGAAATGCAGAAATAACTTCGTATACCGGCACAAGCAAAAACAGCACTTCGTTAACTTATCCAGTCAAAATTTCAAGCTCGTTAATAAAAACTCGGCGTAGTTGCTGAGTAAGTTCAAATTTAAAAACAGTTTTGACAAATCTGTTTCAAAAACAATTTTAGGAAAAACAAATACCGCATGTGCGAAAAAATGTGAGAAAGTCTTTTAATTGTAAACGCTCGTGTACATGATTTCCCGAGATGGAATAAGCTGAGGTATAATTGTTTCGCAAATGGAATATCACCGGTATGCACTTTCAGTGGCGTAGGCAGGAGTTTTCAAAGGAAGGGTTGAAACTCTAAGCCGGATTTTAACTTCAATGTCGTCACTTGTCACCTATGTTGGGATTGCGCAGTTCGCAAACCGCAGGCCAGCGGTATAACCGTCGTAGGGCGGAAGTCTTTAGCCTTCGTTAACCATGCTAACTACTTGAACTTTCTACAACTATGTCATAAAATACAAACCCTAAAACTTTTTGGTATCTACAACATCAGCTGCAGTTGGTCTCAATTTACCAACAGCCATGCATGAACACCGGCCAATATTTCTCGTTGTGCCAGAGAGCTCAACAATTCTGTGACGCAGTAATCACACTTCGCGATTGACCAACCGTAGTGGCAAAGAGCGTAAGCTTTGATGTTACAGTACTACAAGCGCAGATCAAGCAAGAACTAAATTATTATCGCTTGTTACGCTAAATCAATGAATGAAAACAGGGCATAAAGTGCAAAAGTTGCCGAAACATTGGGGGGTTAACCCCCGAAATCCTATCCTTACCTACGCGCTTGTGCGCTTTTGCTGACGACTACAAAGCTGTACAACATGAAATTAGTAAAAGACAAACTTTACGTTGTCCCGCTCTGAAAATTAGAGTGAACTCGCTTTAACTAAGGCTAACATGAAGGGCTAACTCTTTCCAACTTCATTTTTCAACTACACTTTTGGCGTTCAACGTTTAGCTCAGAAGCTCTATCCATAAGCGATTTTCAATTCTAAAACACCCTTTGTTGCTTACAATTTCGTTACTGCAGAAATATACTGAATACTCAAATTTTTTCTGCGCGTTGCAAGAACTGTAGTTTTGTGGTGCCATAGACTGACAACATGTTGATTTCTTTCAATCTTTTTGAAGTTTGAAATACTATAATCGTAGCAATTTTGCTTTCAAAGGTAATGCCTGTGGCTTTGGTGCCAAGCTGCGCGCACGCCGGCAAAGTTTTCAATTACGCAGTGGTTCAAGCGTTCATATGCATTTGAACGACTGGGTTCGATATTTGGTCAAGTTTACTACTTTTATCTGATTAGGTTTTCTACTCGGACGTTCGTAAAGCTACAAATCTAAATAACAGAACTTTTTTCAATTGCTCTGTGTATTTGTTTTTACGCATCTAAGGCTTTAATTTTGATTTAATTTTACATTTCTCTTATGACAATTAATTCGCTTATCGCGCTGAGAGCAGAGATGTAAGACATTTAAGCGTTAATTGGACGGCGTATGAGGTAAGTTGGGGTAAGTTTGCCAATGGCCTAAGCCTTTTTTTCTCACAAAGTCATGGTCAAACTTAGTATAATTCACTTCGTTTACAAGATCTTCCTGGAACTAATTGTGGAGGGCTAGTAGAGGGCAATTATGTTTTGATGTTATGCCAAAGATAGACGGCGCAGTTAAAAGAGTAAAAATTGCACTCTCTCTAATGAACTTGATAACCGTAAAAAGAAATTTGGCCAGCAATTTTTTAAAATTACAGTTACGCTAAAACAAAAGATCTCATTAACAATTCGCCAACATGAAAAACTGTAATCAATTATTTTCAATTACAATTGTAATTGACCCAAAATGAAAAAGAGTATTACAATTGTAATTGACCCAAACGAATAGTGGGACGCTTGAACTTTCTTATGGATGATCATTTAGACTACTGATCTTGCTTATTAATACAAGTCTCACTCTTAAATTTCGTCTACCTGGGTTAGACTAATAATGTACAAAATTTCGTAAGACTATGCTACTCATTCTTTTTCCTTAGCTTTTTCGACAGTATGTGAAATTCCGCTGTGTCAATGAATTAGATATTTTCAATGGTAGTCGCTTGACTCGAAGACCTTTTGATCCCTTCGCGGCCTTCCTGAGTACATCTGTAAGTCTACTTCATGTGCCGTCACTAACAGAGAAATAATCGGCCTTATTATGTTACCATTTGTATGTGTATCCTAATATGCTGTATTCAGTGATAAACCTTTCTGTACTAAAGCAATACCGATGATCGATAATTTCAAAAAAGCCCTGGGCGATACCGATAATCGATAAATATCAATTACGAAGCGATATCGGTAATCGATGATATATCGCCGATAAATTTTTCCGATAAATGTAACGGTAAATTCTCAATGTGTTTCACGAAGTTTTTTTTTGTGAGACATATTGCAGAAATGTTTTTATGGATTTTTCAAGAGAAGGGAGCAGTTTACGGACTCTGTCGAGGTATCAAACAAGCAAAGAGACATTTTTTAAATTACTGTAACAGGACTTTATGGACACAGCTAGTGTATTTTTCCATAGCGCCAACTCACCCACTTTGAACACTGTGTGCATAAAAAATCGTTTATCGCGATAATTTATCGGCGATAACAAAAGGTATTATAAAAGCGATATCGGTAATCGATAAACCCAAACCATTTTGAGCGATAACGATAATCGCTAATAAATTATCGCCTATAATTATCGCCGATATATTATCACGATAAATGCCCGTCTCTGACGGTATTCAATGTTGGTAGTATGTTTGTTGTAATTGTTGAGCACGGTAAACTTTCAGATACAAACAACTCTGGTGGCCGGGTGGTAAGAGCATCCGCTTCTGGAGCTATAGACTAGGGTTTGATTCCAAGTCGAGTCAAATCAATGACATAAAAGTTGGTATTCGCAGCTTCCCTGCTACACGATTAGCATTAAAGGGAAGTGTGGAGAACAAGCCGACAAGTTTATTTGTTGTGTGTTGGGAAAGGTACCTAGCGGGATTTCCTTATCTTGATGCAGTAGACAGGTGGTCGGCAATTTTTAAGGCGCTCGCTTTGTTATAGCGCTTTATGGTGATAGTAGGTTATTTCAATTTATATTGAGCTGAAAATTCAACAGATTGAGGGAGACTGCAAAGTGAGCTAGCGCTCTTCGAGTTAGCAGCTACAGTGTCGGGTAAATGTGATTTTAATGCGAGTCCAAGTACGAGTCCAGCAGTGTCGAGTCCAAGTCCGAGTCCGGGGATTAAAACAAATTCTAATAAATGTCGAGTCCGTATGTACTAATTTTATTAAATTTTAATGTGACAATGCTCAAACTAGGTTGGGCCAGTTTAGGTTTTATATTCTGTCTTTACTTGGGGGTGCAGACTCGGCGACCGAGCCACTTCTTTGGAAGTAGGCTATGGTCTTTCACATGCCCCTTAGGCTACCTGTGATTTTTGTCTTAAATATTTTGCTCTTTTGTCCGCCTTTAAGTGCGGATCTGCAAAAAGGTGTAACATAAATCAAATCGGCCACTGTTTTTTTTTAGAGAACAAATCTGTAAAACAATTCAAATGCAGCAAACGCACTACAACAGATAAAAATTAAAAAAGAAGAGCAAAACATAATAAAAAATACAGGACTCAAAAAAACTAAGGGAAAAATCAATTATATAGCTAGATTGCTTTGCCATTTTTCACTTTATAGAAATGAACGATGATTTGGAAACAATCAATGACAAAAAAATTGTCTTGTATGTTCAAAACTAGTTTGAAAAGAGTGCTTGTTGCAGGAACCCACGGCAAAATTTCACAAATGGCATTAGCGAGTTAAATCTTCGCCTTTTTTTTCACTGCTGACAATGACGTAAGCAAACGTCAAAAATGATGTAATAAAAGCGCAATCTCGTAATGCTTAAATTCATTGGTGGGCACAAATCGCTAATCCGCTATTCCACTAATTAGCGAAGCTAATTTTCTTAGCTAACGTTCAAAAATGTTAGTGGACTGGTTATCGAAGCTAATTTTTTCAGCCAATCCGCTGATTCACTAGAATAAGAGTAGTTGCTATCGCGGTTTTAATAAAAAAAAGCCTTTAAGTTGCCGTATTTTCCCGTTTTTGTGCCAGAGAAATATCTACCGGTGCTCTTCTATCTAGACGCTTAGATCAAGCATTAATAACCTAGTCAATGACATCATAATGCTGAGCTTGCGCAATCACTCTTTCAACATGTAGGAGCTAAGAAGTTGCGGAGAGGGGTTAGCACACCTTTTCTAGATACCAATAACTAAGCATTTTGCGACCTACTACGTCAAAAACCATCGGCGAAAATTGATTTCTGCCGGGTCAGATTGGATGCGTTCGGCCATAATAATGGGGCCCAAAGACCCCAAAAAACCGCTAGCATATCTTTTCTAGGTACCACATGAAACCTAGTGGAAACGAAAGCTTACATTGACCAGATCACGAAATGGTATGTGACAGAAATTTTTTTGGCTGCTTTACCCCCGACAGAAGCCCTCAAAATTCGAGTGATGACATCACAAAGGTATGCTAGCTTACCTTCTCTAGGTACCACATGAAACTTAGTGCAAACGAAAGCTTACATTGCTACGAAATGGTATGTGACAGAAATTTTTTCGGCTGCTTTACCCCCGGCAGAAGCCCCCAGAGTTTGAGTTTTGACGGCATATGACTCATAGCGAAAAAATTTTGACTAAGAGTCACGTGAAAGTTAGTGCAAACAAAAGCTTACATTGCACTGATTACGAAATGGTATGTGACAGACATTTTTTCGGCTGCTTTACCCTGGAAAAAGCCCCCGATTGAATTATGACGACATAGCGAAAAAATTTTGACCATGAATCACATGAAACTTAGTGCAAACGAAAGCTTGCATTACACTGATTACGAAATGGTATGGGACAGACATTTTTTCGGCTGCTTTACCCCCAGCGGAAGCCCCCAAAGTTCGACGTATGACGTCACAGCAAATTATGACGTCACGGCAAAAATGACGTCACGATTCAAACTTTAAAGCTTTTGCCGGGGGTAAAGCAGCCGAAAAAATTTCTGTCACATACCATTTTGTAGCAATGTAAGCTTTCGTTTGCACTAAGTTTCATGTGGTACTTAGAAAAGGTGCGCTAGCATACCTTTGTGATGTCATCACTCGAATTTTGAGGGCTTCTGTCGGGGGTAAAGCAGCCAAAAAATTTTCTGTCACATACCATTTCGTGATCTGGTCAATGTAAGCTTTCGTTTCCACTAGGTTTCATGTGGTACCTAGAAAAGATATGCTAGCGGTTTTTTGGGGTCTTTGGGCCCCATTATTATGGCCTAACGCATCCAATCTGACCCGGCAGAAATCAATTTTCGCCGACGGTTTTTGACGTAGTAGGTCGCAACAGAGATGGAATCGGGCCGTGTTGGTTGAGCCCGAACCCGACCCGAACCCGAAGAAGTTAGCCCGAACCCGACCCGAGGCCTCATAAGGAAGCCCGATTCGGCCCGACAGTAGTTTTTCCGGTTCATTAAGTAGGCCATGCTAGATAATTGATTGGTAATGTGCTGCAAAACAGTTTTATTGTTTAAAAAAAAACAAAACAAAAACACACAAATAAATCAATGGCAATGATTGATTTATTTACTGATACGCAGAATTCAGTAGTTCTATCACCTCCACGGTTTCTGGAGATAGCAATGTCCGTCTTGCTGTTATTGTCAGTCCGCAGGAGGAAAAGTCGCGTTCCGACTGAGCGCTAGAGCACTGCGCTGCCAGCAATTTTCTAGCGACTTTGGACAGCGTTGGAAATTCACCTTCGTTTGCTCTCCAAAAACTCAATAGGTTGGTAGTGGTGCATGCCCCTCTGTTGTACACTTTATATGCCTGTAGCTCCTATGAAAAAGAAGAAGGTTGTTTGTTGTATTGGACTGTAGGAGGCTTATTGAAACAGGTTAAGTTACATTACCCTATATCATTTTTAATCTCAGTATCTGCTTACAGTGTACTCTATACGCTACAGAAAACAGTCAGTCAAAATTGACTTTGTCCCATAAAGTTTTACATATCTTAGATATAGAAGAGTAACACTCACGATACTCACCTGACGTAACTCTACCTCCGTTGCATCATTCTGAATCTGTCCGTTTCCGGATTGTGGTTGTGCGCCGTCAAGCTCTCGGAAGTCGGAAAATGGATTGTCATTCCTATCCAGTCGTTGGCGCTTTGTAGGGCAGACATCCGCTGGACTCGATGCGACCTTTGCCCTTTCCATATGCTCCAGCGCCCAGTCGTCAATGTCACGGAGCAGCCGCTGCTTAAAACAGTTGTCCTCAACGCTTTGGCATGGCAAAAATCGGAAACCTATGAAATCAGGATGAAGGAAGGTGGCGAGCCAGTGGTGCGCTTTCAGAGAACCATAGTATTTTTCATCCATTAACGATCGAAACTCGTCTTTCAAGGTCGATATGACTGGGCTGTCATTGGTTGACCTTTGCGACAAAACCATCGCTTTGTAGTACGTGAGGACAGCAAAGTTTATCGTTGGTTTCGTGTTGTATTGCAACGTTTCGAACAACTTGCGAAACGGCTCCATGTAATTCAAGATTTCAGCATTCAGTTGGCGATTTACCGACGCAATAAGCATTGCGCGATCTCTGTGCGGCTCGGACAGAATGAGCACTAAATCTTCGTAGCTTTCTTTGATGGAGTGGGCTCGGTCAATTAACCCTTCCCACCGCCGAGTAGTGCTTCCTTTCTTGACAGACACTCGTAACTCTTCTTGTACTCCAGCAGCTTGGTTGCAGTACTTTGCCAATGCTGCAGATCCAGTGTCATACTGAAGAAGTTCAGGTTTGACACTGCATGCTCGGGTCCACATTGACGAAAAACAAGTATGCAAACGATGAGTCAGACAATCTAATCGTCCTGTATCGTGTAGCGCATTGAAAGCAGCAACTATGTTGGCACCATGGTCAGTGGTTGCTGTTACTTTGCAGGGGTCAATATTATACTCTGAAAATATTGCTTTGACGGCGTTAGCTATATTTTCAGAAGTGTGGCGCTCAATCCCAAAATGCCGTACTGCCAAGATACGATGCTTTAGTTCAAAATTGGTGTCAATCCAAAACGCGTGAGCATCCAGGTACGACATTATGCTTGAACTCGTCCGTCCATAAGTCAAGTGTAACCGCTAATGAGTCTGCCTCCTGAGGTTCAGTTAGTTCGATTTTTAGTTTTTGCTTTAATTCTTCAGCTTTCTGTTTGCTGAATTCAGAAATAATCTTTCTTCCATATAAAATATCTTTGACGTCAAAACGCCCATGCTTTGCAGCAATGTTAACCATTGTTTGCAACAAGGAATGGAGGCCTTCGTTCTCTAAAGACTTGAAAGAATGATGATCTCGAACACAGTACTGCAGCTGTGATTCTTTTATGCCTTGCTTTTCGGCATCAGTCAATTTAATCTTTCTGTTAAAAAGAGTCTTTACCTGCGATTGAATGGTCTTGGTTTGTGGTCGCTTGCACGTCTGAGCATGCCGGTTCAAGTGAGAAGAGCCTGTTGCCTTTGCGTCGTATCGTAGCACAAGTTTACAAATATTGCACTGCACAAATCCGTTGATAGGTTACCAATCTGGACTGTCCGAATTTTCACTACCACCAGATGATAAATACTGGCTGATACTTCGAAAATTATTCCAGAAGTACGCTTTTCCTAATGCTGGCTTGAAATCATATTTACCAGGGTTTTTCTTAATATCGCTTGTTAGTTGTTAAGCTTTTAACAATAGATTGGAATTCGACATTCTGGCAATATGCTTTGCAACAACCCAGTTAAAATATTATAATTCGTGCTGCACATCCATCTACTAGCAACACAACCGCATAAAAAGAACAACCATGTGAAAAGCACAGAAATGCCTAAACCATGCATTGTGACTCGGCTGACGTAACAATGCTTAGGGTTACGATACCAGCGTTGTTAGCAACGCATAATGCAGTGTCTTTTGTTAATGATCTTAGTGCAGAAGAACTTCTAATTATTACTAAATCTGTAGTACACTACCAGCTAGTCACTTCGGCCGTTCGGCGCACAAAAATCTAGTCTTGAGAAATATCCTAATGAAAAAAAATTATTAGCTAGTGTGCCCTCGATTGAGCTCGACTGAGCCCGATTTCTCTTTGGAAAGTTAGGCCCGAACCCGGCCCGAACCCGACCCGACCCGACCCGACTTCCATCTGTGGGTCGCAATATACTTAGTTATTGGTATCTAGGAAAGGTGTGCTAACCCCTCTCAGCTGCTGGTCTATCAACCTTGCATTTCGCAAAGGCGCGATAGTCAGACATGGTCAGATTGATTAGACCGACGTTTTATTAGTAGGCTTACTGTGCTTATTTCTCTGCTTTACTTATTTCGGCAATGTGCTTATTTCAGTACGGTGCTAATTTCACTGCCGAGTTAATTTCAATGCTGTAAGTTCCTTCAGTGCGTGCCCAAAACCTTGACAATATACTGGTACAGTGCGTTTAAATAAACTTTTGGAAATCGCCTTGATACGATATTGTTTAGATTTGGCTAATCAACTGAAAAACGCGATATTAAAATGATTGCTACTATATAGTTACAGAGTTGATTTTTCGTTGTTTTTGTCTCAAATTATAATCTTATGATTAATTAGCGGACTAGCGTTAGCTTCCGCTAACGAAAAATTCGTGTTATCGGATTAGCGTTAGCGAAGCTAATCTTTTTGACTCTCAGACTAACTGTTAGCGGAGCTAATTTTTGCGTTAGCTGTGCCCAACTATGTTTGAATTATATAAATACAATGCAGGAATATTTGCTCTTATGCACCGGCGCTGAAAAAGGAGGAAAACGGGACAAATACCTCGGAGCCCGCGCAGGATTTTTGGGAAAGGGCAACGCCGCGTGTGGGGGGACTTTTTCTTTTCAAGATACAATGCCAAATGCGAGCATGACATAAAAGGCTCAGACCAAATATTGTATCTTTTGTCCCAGAGCCCGATAAACTTATCAGCGGCCCTGCTCACATGATACGAAAAGAGCTAAACGTTAAAAATTGTAAGCTGTGTAATTAAAATTCTATATAAATAATCAAGCTATTCCGCACTTTCCGAACTATTATTTCTCAATGTCTTCTGAAAACTCAAACATTTGCTCTACAATCTAACAGATTACGATGTAGACTTACAATGTCTTTTTTCTGATTGGGTGTACGACCAATATTAATAGGAGACGAAAAAGTTTGATTTCTTCGGGTTTCTTAACACCTTCAGAGCTGTTGTTGCCATCTGCGTGAATGTGCGAAACAACGAGCAGAGGTGTTAAAAATGAAATAATTGAAACGTGATGTACATTTGATGTTTTGATGATAAAGTACTGGTATTGTAAAACAATTCTATTTCTCTGCTGCCACTAACAGCTTCACAATCACTTGGGTTTTTTAAGACAGTTTTCACGAAATCAAAGTCCAAATCACCAAAAAAAGGACTCGAGTCCAAGTCCCAACTAAAATATACGAGTCCGAGTCCTCAAAATGTGGACTCGAGTTGGACTCGACAGCAGCTACCCGTTACATGTCAAACAGTCAAATGCGATCGGCTCCAGCCGTGAATCGAACCCGACACGTAAGATCTGTCACCTGCGCGCGGTATCGCTAGGCGATGTCGGAGGATAAACATGCTATGCAATAAATAAAAATAAAATGCTGTTTGGTTAAACCTTTTGATTCAATCGAGTGCTTTCGCCGTTATTGTTTTAGTTTTGCCGAAATGCAACCGCTGAAGAGCTAAAGATGTAACGGATAATTTAAAACATCGTTTTTTATTTATTTAGATACAAGGAACTGCAAACTGAAAGCACGTTTTTTACAATCCCGGAACAAAGCTTGTTTGACACAGAAAAACTTCACTTAAAAAACGTGCTGTTTTAATAAAAGTTATTTTCCGTTTGCGCTGCTGTTGCTGCCTTAGTTTTTACACTGCATAAGACGCCAAATGGCATCTAATTCTGGTTGTAACGTTTTTTTGTTTCAAGCTACTTAATTGCAGCTTACTTAAGGATTTTTGTAGTAGGGAAGTATATGCATCATGGAGATGATCTAGTTGAGCATCGACCCGCAAAGCCAGTTTCGGAGCCCGATGCACCAATAACTCGGCCAACTCCATGGGCGATCTGGTTCTTATCTTTTTTGTTTTGTTTTTTAAGCCACATATTTGAAGCTTAAGTTTTTAAATTAGTGAAGTACATATGCATCATGGAAGATGACCCCATGGCTGGGCAACATAGCCGCGAAACCAGTTTCGCAGTCCGATGCATCAACCATTCGGCCAACTTAATGTGCTCTGGTTTTTGTCTTACAGCAGTGGCGTATGGCTTAGGTGCTGGGGCGTCCCCTTGCGGGTGAGTGGAATTGAGATGAATTTTTAATATGTTTACTCCAGCGAGGCAACTAGTTAATAATCTTTTTGGCATTGCACTTTTCAATGCAGCGCTCCTAGAGCTAGGGTTTGCTAAATCCGGATCCTCACGGTTGATGATACTGGGGGGAAAGAGGTTTCGAATTAACATGGATGCGATTGTTGTCGCAGCATCAGGCACATATCTGAAATAAGCTCTGGAAAATATGTGTGTGTAGTAGTAGTAGTGTCTTTTATTTCCGCACCGTCAAAATATATAGAACACAGCTATACAAGAATTCAACTACAAACGGACACAGAAAAGAAGCAACAAAACGATTAACGTTGTAACACGCTAGCGACAATGAAACTTGAAGATGAGGGATTAGTAGGCATGGTCGCAACAAACGAACCTGATGTGTGAAGTGGTCGGTGAATTCCCAAAGTACAGGTAGTGAATATATATTAGGCGGTTTTGCGCTGCAACATCCTTTCTAGAGCACTTCCTAATCAAGCGCTGAGAGATTCAGATTCAAATTCATTTATTTCATTGCATTCATACGGTATTTAAATAATTATAGTAAATAAAAACAAGAGCAAAATATAGTTCAACAACGAAACATAACACAATACAGAAAAAGAAAAATGAAGTTTACAATGAATGCAACGGGGAAGCTGCGAAGCGACCGTCTAAGGGTCTTCGAGTCAAGCAACCACCCTTGCTTTTTAAAAAAATATAAAATATAAAAAAATAATAGTTTTTTTCTCAGTTGCTGTGCATTATTCTGCTGATTCGTATAGAATCCGCTGTAATACAATGAATGAAAAAAAAAAAAAAATACATAAATAAAGATAAAAGAAAGAGGAGATGTTTAGTTGCATTGTAGGTATAATTTGAGGCGTTTTAAGAACTGACTGTAACTTTTAGCTTTGATCCAGGTAGGTATTTTGTTCCATGTTTTCGCACCAGTATATTTTAGGGAGCGCTGTAGACGAGTTGTTTTATATTGTGGAATGTAGTATGTAAGTCCAGAGGTGTTGCTTCTTGTATGAACTGAATGAATTGCAGCAGTTCGGTTAAAATACTGCGGAAAAGAAACAGGTAGGTTATTGTTATGGAATTTATGCATGAATGTCGCTGTTTCATGAATGTGAAGATCGTGAAGTTGCAAAATTTTAAGCTTTTCATAAATCGGAGCACATTTGTCAGTACGTTTTGAATTAGCAATCAGCTTTATGGCTTTGTTTTGAAGTCGGGATATTTTATTAGTATATGTTGAATAAGTATTATGCCAAATTAATAACCCATACAATAAATTTGAGTGAAATAACGCGTAATAAAGTCTTAGAAGTACAGACGAAGGAAAAAAATGTTTGAGTTTTGATATTATGCCAACTGCCCGAGAAAGTTTAGATTCTAAATATTCAATGTGTGATCCAAAGGTTAACTTGTTATCAATTATTAGTCCAAGATACTTGGCTTCTTTAACTACTTCTATTGGCGTTGAGCTGATGGCAGCGGTAATGTTATTAGACGCGCGATTAAGTTTTGGAGGGACAAGAAGTACGTTCGATTTTGTCGGATTAATAATTAATCGATTTGCATTGACCCATTCTGAAATTTTTTTAGTTCCGAATTAATGATGAGTTCAAGGTTTGAAAGTGAGTCTGCGTTGATGTTGAGACAAGTATCGTCAGCAAATAACCTAGGTAGTGAAGATGTACTATTAACAATATCATTTATATATATCAAAAATAACAATGGCCCCAGTGTAGAGCCTTGAGGTACCCCATATTCAATAGATTCAGTTGTTGATGTGATGTTGTTGTCTGTGACATATTGCTTTCTATCTTCGAGATAAGAACTTAACAGGTTATGTGCCTGTCCTCGAATGCCGTAATGATTTAATTTGCCTAAAAGAATTGAGTGGGAAACGGTATCGAACGCTTTCTTTAAGTCTAAGAACACCAAGCCAGTAAATTCATTTATATTGATATTATCGTAAGTCAGAGTTGCAACGCCCGCAATAGCGTGTGTAGTCGCGTGATGTTTTCGAAATCCGTATTGCATGGAAGAAATTACAGAGTGCTTGTCAATAAAATTCGTTAATCTGTTATATATCAATTTTTCGAGAATTTTTGAAAAACACGTTAGAATAGAGATAGGGCGGTAATTTGTAGGTAAAGATTTGTCTCCGGATTTGTACAAAGGAATAATCTTGGCAGTTTTTAGGCAGTTGGGAAAGTAGCCAAGCTCGAAAGAATGATTTGCAAGTATCGAAAGTGCATAAGCAAGTATTTCTGCTACGCTTCGCATGAAATACACTGGAATGTTATCATATCCAGATGATTTGTGAGAATTGAAGACATTATTGCCTTATACACTTCCGATACTTGTGTAGGATGTAAAAATATGGACGACGATATAGAGTGTTTTAAGTAGGTTGTATACTTTATTTCGTTAAGATTTTGTACTTTCTGCGCTAGCTTTTTACCGACACTACAGAAGTGTTTGTTCAGACAGTTTGCTACTTCTGTTGGGTCATCGATTATACTCTCGTCAACTTTAATTTCAGATGGAAATTCAAGAGATTTTGTTTTCTGATATAAAAGGGAGTTAATAGTTTACCAGATTTTGCGTGGGTTATGATTATTTTCCTCAAGCTCTATGTTCAGATAAATTTTCTTCGAAATATGTTTTCATTTGTTAAGTTTATTTGCATAATGTCTGTAAAAATTTTTTTCACTATACCACTTCTTTTCAAAAAATATGTCTTATATATATTTTGCTGTTTACGAATCGAGGTCATCAAACCTCTAGTAATCCATGGTTTTTTATTTAATTTGCTTGTGTGCGAGTGGCAATTTTTAAAGGTGCATGCTTATCAACAACGGATTTTACAATGCGAACAAATTTTTGAAATGCTTGTTCATAATTAGTGTTTAGATTAAACGAGCTAGGTAAGTTTTGTAAGTAAGTTTGCATCATTAAATTTAGCTCTTGGGAATAGGAATCGATTTTAAAATTACTCAAGTCTCTGATACATCTTTTTTTCGTGATTTTGGTTTCATGGTTTATATCAATCTTGCAAGGTTGAGAGGTTGAGCAGGATTTGTAGGCTGCGAATTTTTGGGCTCGTTTTAACACTTCTAACAAACCGTTAACAATGTAGGGAGAATGGTTTCTCAATCGTGTACGCTTTTTCGCTAAAACTTTTCGTAGAAGTGTGAAAAGCCCTGTGGCTGTAATTCATTATATATCGAAACCACGCCGTAGCAGTTGTATTGTCGCTTTTCCGGTTTCCATATTCCTTTCGAAATTCGCAGTAGTGTCAGTACGGTATTTAGTAGATAAATCAATGAGCTTAATTGGTAACTGATATAAAGCTAAAAAACGGTTGAGAGGTCGTTTTTAACTGCATGGTGTTAACATTGATCCGGCTTAGAGTTGAAAGACTCTTTCTTCTAACCATTAAAATAGGCTAAGAGCAGATGCCTGAACAAACGTTTGTACTGAGTAAGCTGATCAAAACTAACACCTCAAAGCTCTTAACCGAAATAGATTTTTTTGCTAAGGTCAACTATGCGCATGTTGGTATCGAACATCGCTGGTGCAGTGTCCTCTGATCTCTGAAGCAGTGTCCTAGATTTGACTACGTTGCTTGAAGTTTGGCGCCAGATATGGTGTATGTACTGTATTATCTGGAAACTGTTTGTAATTAATATACCCATCCATAAAGGGATCATAGCAAGTGGAAAACTTCGAAATAAACATTTTGTCAAATAAAACTCATCCCTACCAAACTATTCCTTCTAAAAAAATGAAACGTCAAAAAAAAAACAAGCTTTTGACAAACAGCGGTAAAAAAAATTGTTTTTGCATCACTATGTAGGTTAGGCTATGGGTGGTTAAAAAAACATCGACTTTCGATTTTTCTATGGGGCATCCTTTCATATGGTTCCACCACGTGAAAAAATACTTCAGTTAAATTTTATGAAATTTAAACAAAAATTAGAGGTTGCTACCGACCATTATAGTTGAGCCGAAAAATGGTAAATAATCAAATCGTATGTAAATCCTCCATGATGCAACCTTGAGCTTTGTGACATCATAGCATGCTTGCTTAGCAACGATTATGAAATAAGCCAGCCGCGATTCGCATAGTATCGCAAGTCAACGATTATCCGGAATCTTAACATGATCCATGTCATGCATGCATTATATCGTTCGCAATCCAATTTCAAATTATACCAGCGGTTGGGACCAAGGGCATCGGCAGAAAGTTTTCTAGGGAGGAGGGGGGCAGTCAAGATATTATAAAAATTGATATCAACAAACTAACATTAATCCATGACAAAAAACATCTTCATGCTGTTTACTCCTCGAAAAAACAATCTCACACAAATTTGCTCTAAATATGCACAACTTTAAGAGTGTTAATAAAACAAGTGTGGCTAAACACTTGGGTATTTATGTCAATGATGATTTAAAATGGAATGACCACATAAAGCATCTTTGCAAGAAGGTATCTCAAGTCCGCGAACTGTTTTGCTATTTTCGTCATTATATTTGCCAGAATACCCTACTCATGTTATACAATATATAGTTTTGTACGCTCCCATTTACTGCATGGTATATTAACGTGGGGTTCAACAAACAACCCTGTAGTTCTTCAGCCCTTACAAGTTCTACAAAATAAAATCGTACAAATCATTTTCAACACTGAAGTGTACAAAATTTATGCACCAACATCTACACAACGAGTTACCAAATTAGTGTATTTTTTATTTTACCCCAACAGCGTTAATTCACGAATACAACATTTAGAAGCACAAGCCACAATAACCTCTCCCTGAGTTCAATTAACAGTAATGCAGCAAAGAACGCAATACAATTCACTGGCGTTCAGATTTGGAACAGTTTGTCACCAGAATGGAAGAATTTCCATTTTCAAAAATTTCCAGCGATTTGTGAAAGATCACTGAATTTCAAAGTGCTAACACCGAAACAAATAGGACTGATTTATTTTATCTCTGGTCACCGGTCTGGCTTATTTAAATTTTTCTTGTTCAATTATCATACCGAACAAAACGCTGTAATACCTGTGCGTAGGATTATTATTATTACTATTATTATTATTATTTTTATTATTATTATTTATGAGTTTAGGTTTTCGTTGCCTTTCGTTTTATTTTACGTTATTATTTTGATTTACGAAAGTCAGACGAATGCGGTTGAATAATAATGGATATTGGATAGCCATGACTCGGTGAGCTTTTGCTCTGTTATGGTCTCCTAGCGTGTGCCCTTGCATCAACTTTTACGCTATATTCATTTTTTTGGCATCGTTGAAATTTGTACTGACTTGATAAGAAGTTTTGTACACGAAGTTACCACAAAATTCAACAGTTTTTGCGATTTTGTTGACCTTTGTCACAAATGGTATCAATGAAGAAAAGAAACGGATGACAAGTGTCGCCATAAGCCATTGTTGAAGTAAAAAAAAAAAAACGTGGCAGTATATAAACAGTCTTCTTGGTGGACCGTCTTTAAACAATGCTACTTCATCCTTTTTTATCAGTGGGAAGAAAACTTGTGACTCTTTACTGATGGCAAATGAGTTTAATGACTATTTCTCTAATATTGCTATTTATCTCGTAAACCAACTTCCTAAACCATCTATACCCTTTCGCGAATACCTAGCATCAGCCAATCCTTCTTCCATTTTCTTTTTTCCCATCTCCCCCTATGAAGTAAAGCAGATTATTAACAAAACATCCCCGAAGCATAGCTCATGCTGGGATGAAATGCCACCAGTTGTATTAAAGCATTTGCCTGATAACATCATTAACGCTCTGATGTATATCTTTAATCTGTCGCTCTGTCAGGGTAAATTTGTCACCGCTTCTAGACACGCTAAAGTAGTGCCAATTCATAAAAAGGGTGATGCTCAGAATTTAAACAATTATAGGCCAATTAGTTTGCTGTCAAGCTTCTCCAAAATTCTCGAAAAAATCGTTTACAAGAGGCTGTATTCATTCTTTGATCGCTTCAGCTTGTTTTCTAACTCCCAGTTTGGGTTTAGGAGAGGTCACTCTACTTCCCATGCTAATTGTATGCTTGTTGACGAAGTCGCTGCAGCATTTGAAAAAAAGCTTTGTACTCTCGGAATTTTTCTTAATCTCTCGAAAGCTTTTGATACTATTGACCATAAAATTCTCTTGCATAAACTTATTCATTATGGCGTTAGAGGCACAGCTTTAAACTGGCTTATAAGTTACCTGACTGGACGCACTCAACAGGTTTGTTACAACGGTGTTGCTTCTTCCAATATTAATGAGATAAATTTATCAGTGACTCAGGGCTCTATTCTTGGCCCTTTATTATTTACGTCAATGACTTCCCTAATTGCTTAAAATACGGAACTAGTTTGTCGTTCGCGGATGATACGAGTATTTTTACCAGCGGCAAAACGGCCCAAATGCTTTTCGATAAAGGGATTGACAAACTCTGTAATATCGATAATTGGCTGGTCGCCAACAAGCTCTCCCAAAATGCAAACAAAACAAAGTGTGTATATTTCAAGACTGCCAACTCCAAGACTCTCCCCAGTGATCTAAATTTAGTAATAAGAAACATTCCAATTGAAAGAGTGTCGTCAGTGCGAGTGTTAGAAACAATAATTCATGAAAATCTATCTTGGAAGGAGCATATGCTAGCTCTTAAGAGTAAATTGCGTGCTACCTTGGGTGCCGTGGTTCGAGTCAAACTTTATCACAGTAAACATTCTTTATTATCGAATTATCATTCACTGGTAATAAGTCGTATTCGCTATTGTATAATTAACTGGAACCATGGTAATTCGACAATCCTAAATCAACATCAGGGTATATGTAATAAATTTATTCGACTGACTTTAGGGCTAAGCCGTAATGAAGACGTCTTGCCACTGATGAAACAGCATAACTTACTAACAATTAAAGATATATTTAATAATGAAATGGCTGTACTTATGTTTAGATTCCATAACCGTACTCTACCATCTGCTTTCGATCCTATTTTCCAATCCAAGTTTACTTCAATTACAACTCGAAGCAATAATCGCGTAATCCCAATAAGCTGTCGTAGTGCTGTCAGTCAGCAATCAATTAGATATATCGGTCCCAAAAGATGGAATAATATTCCGCTACCTATTAGAGAATCTAAGACAATCGCCGCGTTCAAGAAAAAATTAAAACAGCACCTTTTAAATAACTACTAGCTCTTCCTTAACCCTGCCTGCATAGAATAAATTGTTCCGAACAGAAAACTGCTTTGTGCTATTTTTTTTTAGGTAACGTACGTCGAGCCCTGTGACTTCACCTAACTTCAAACCACCGCCGCTTTTGGACATTTGTATTTACCTATTAGGCCTAGATTTGGTGAGATGGCAGGATCTATTGCATGCCAAAATGTACTCGATTCTTCTTGCTATGCCTTCGGCTGCCTCTCAAACAGAATACTAGTCTTTTTTTTTTTCGTTGTTTATTAGTTCTTGCCATCTTGAGAGACCACCAGTTTCCTGAAACAGTTTTGCCACCAGATTTGCAAACAACTTGATCTCGTCAATTTTTATTACACAATCTCTGTATATGCTCTTGCATGGGATGCATCGTCATAGTGCATTGTTAAAATTTTAACAAAAAACATCTCATTACGAGAAAAAAATCTTTTTTTCTCATTTGTGGATAGTTGTCGTAAATCTGCGGTCATGCTGGACAGGATTTCTTTAGGTAGGTTTCTTTGCCTGTCAGGCCTTTTGTGGTTACTCTATGGTCTGAACGGCGCTTGGTATGAGGTTAGAATGGGTCTCTTTGTTCTTTCTAGCACTGTGAAAACATTGAGTAACCTCGAAATGCCGTACACTGTTATGGTTCCTACCATTGCACTATGTCATAGCTGTGGTCTCTTCAGTGTCTTTTTATATCTCGTCGTCATTTGTCTGCTTTTGTTTTTTTTTTACCTTATTTCAGTTTAATCGGGTGTTGCGACCATGCCTACTAATCCCCTCGTCTTCAAGTTTCACTCTCGCGAGCATGTCACAACGTTGATCGTTTCGTCGCTTCTTCCCTTTTCTGCGTCCGTTTTTATTGGAAATCATAATTTGACGATGCAGAAATAAGACAGTACTACTACTAACTGTTGAAGCCGCGGGCCGCACGCTGATTGGAGAACAAGGTGAAGACCTTTTTTTTGGAGATCACGGCCCACGTACATATAAGATCTCCGAAATAAGTGGTTTTCACCTCGTTTTTTCCTTCAATTTCGCACCGTTGAGGCTACTTTTTGAAAATCACTGCCATCCATGATCTCTAAAGGAAAAAAAAGGTCTTCCGCTAAACTCACAATAAAAATTTAAGTTTATAAGGACCGGCGGGCCGGACTTGGCCCGCGGGGCGTAGTTTGCCCTGGTCTGTGCTATAGGATGTACTGTAGTTATAACTTTTTAAAAGGGGGGGCTGACGAGGCGTCAAATTTTTTATGAGGGGCCGAAAAAAACAGGGGGGTTTCAGCCCCCTCAGCCACTACCTTCCAACGCCTTTGAACTAAAACATTTTTTCACGAGGTGGAACCATATGAGAGGGTACCCATTAAAAAATCGCATTTTTTGAATCACCCTAGCATTGGGCAGTAAATCGGTTTGGAGTTTTCCAAATAGCACTAATATTATGGGTTGCTTGCATGCGATTTTGGTTTAAACGATGCATTACAACACTTTTTATTGGCGCGCAATTCAAAACAACACAAAAGTGTGAATGCTAGTTGGAAATGATCACAATAGAAAAATCGAAATAGGCACATCGGGAGTTTGAACGTTCACAAAAACTGTGCAGAATAAAATAAAAGCTACATGCTGACATCGGAAAACGTACTGACAGTCTCGCATATTTACAACATTTGTGAAAGGATATCTTCCCAAAACATTTATTAAGTACAAATTTTTAACACTCACAAAGAGAAAAAACTAGGAATTTATTTTCTTTAAAATTCGTTCAACAGCGAGAAGCACTAGAACGATGCATTGTATTATAGGTACCAAGGAGAGTCTCAATGCAATGTGATTATTCAAAAATTGCAAAGTAGTGGAATATAAAAATAAAATGCTTCGGTTCGTTACACAAATGAAGTAAGACTATTCAGAGTGCGTTATAAAGTACACACGATTTCACATGAATGCACCTCATAGACCAGCGATGGCGAACCTTTTTGAGTGGTGGGTCACATTTAAGCTCGTAGACCGGAAAAAGGAAATTCGTGGGTAACGGCAGAGAATGATGTCCAATTTTCCCGGCCAAATTCAGGTGAAGAGCAAAAAAAAAAAAGGTCATCACGTTCGCTGATGTCAATATTTTTCGCCCAGAATCGCAGAATCGGTTGAAGAGCAAAGATAAAAGAAAAATCGTCATTACGTCCGCGGCCGCAAAATTTTTCAGACTATAAGTGTAAGTGGGTCACTGAAATTTCGCACTGGGTCACTCATTGACCCGCGGGTCAGTGGTTCGCCATCCCTGTCATAGACCTTGATTTCTACGCACAGTGCTGATCTTGATCATCAACGACTTTTCTTGGATGGACCAGCTTTTTGCGGTGTTTTTCGTTTCATGGACCCGTTTCCGCTTTGATTGAATTAACAGTACTAGACTTTGAACTTCACGACTACGCATTGAATAAAGTTGCTTACAAGTAGCACTTTGTGGATG
This sequence comes from Trididemnum miniatum, assembly GCA_964006365.1. NCBI lineage: Eukaryota > Metazoa > Chordata > Ascidiacea > Aplousobranchia > Didemnidae > Trididemnum > Trididemnum miniatum. The sequence continues at coordinate 12,351,373 of OZ023239.1, forward strand.
TATGCAATCCATCAAAATATATCAAATTAAAGTTTCCCTCAAAGCAAGCTTCAGTATAGTTTCTTCACAGTGTGGCGTATATATGTCAAAGGTGGTGGACATGAGTTTACGCAGTAGCACACTACAGGTTGACCCAGATAATCAGATAAGGTCCAAGTCCTACATCTCAGAGACTTGTAGTTGGTGGTGATGATAATCATGGTATAAGCGGTCTTGCCACAGCTCCTATATTTTATGCCCAGGAATTATTTGTGATGCTGTTTCTCTGTTATTTAATGATTAGAAGCCGCTAAACTGAAAATTATTTTGCGAATGAATTTTTAATTAATCGAATCAGAGCGTAAAAGGCATTCACAAGCATACGATTTTAAACAAACGCAATTCTGGTTCATCCACCGAGTACAGTAATATTGTACGCACGTTTTTTTCACAAATAATAATGCGAAGGCTAGAAATATGGAAGCAGAAGCAAAACGATAGTGCACTTTAGGATAAATGGAATACATAAATTTTGTGTTTAGCCTGCAGTTCTCACCGCAGAGACCTCGATAATCAGATAAGGTCCAAGCCTTAACTCCAAGAGACTTGTAGTTGATGGTGATGATAATCATGGTGTAAGCGATCTTGCCACACCTCCCATATTTTATGCCCAGGAATTATTTGTGATGCTGTTTCTCTGTTACTTACAAATTATTTTGCGAATGAATTTTTAATTAATCGAATCAGAGCGTAAAAGGCATTTGCAAGCATACGATTTTAAACAAACGCAATTCTGGTTCATCCACTGTGCACAGTAATTGTACGCACGTTTTTTTCACAAATAATAATGCGAAGGCCAGAATGATAGTGTGCTTTGGGATATATGAAATAAATAAAATTTTGTGTTCAGCCTGCAGTTCTTACCGCAGAAAAACCGCAAAATATTAAAAACAAAACAAGGTAACACCACTTACGATTTCTCCTTTAATTCAGCCTCGATAGCGGCGTTCATGCTAAGTATCTGCAAAAAAAAAAAAACAAAAACAAAACAATTGAACCAACATTTGAATAGGATCAAAACAATCATGCAAAATTATACATTGCCTTGTCAGCGTTTAGCGTTTAAGTCGCTACGGCTACTGTGCGGTAAACACGATGACAAGTCACTTAGTAGCATATGCCAAACACCTTTCGTTTTTTTTTTCGAAAAAATGCCCGGTCTATAATCCGCCCAAGTGCCTTTACTTAGTGACGATTATATGGAAGTTTTCTGGTCATTTTACAGCACTGTGAATGGGTCTTGTGGGGATGCGCATAGTAGTTGAGACATGGACCTCACTGCCGAATAACAGCAGCTGGCGGCAATTTTGTTCAGTTTGAATTTTTCGATTTGTCTTCTTTCCCAATTAGCTATCCACTTTTCCCCATTTATGTTCTGCAAAACTTGGTTGGCCTAATCTTAAATTTATCACACAGAGACAAACTACTTAGATCTCTTCATCCATAAACATATCAATGGTGTGATTTTTACCAATTTTATTAAACTTTACAAGTTCATACACGTGCAGCTTTACATCACTTTTTGTACAGAAAACTTCGATTTTAAGCATTTTGTTTCTCAAGTAAAGAATGATGAAAACTTCAACCTCTATCAAGACGAATATTGACTCGCTGAGTGTCACTGAGTTTTAGTTTTCCGTTTTACTGTTTTCTTTTTTGTCTAAAACTACTATTTAGCGAAAGGAATTATCCAAAAACAAGAAAAACAAAGACTAGTAATGATGTGATGAAAAAAAAAAAAAAAAAACTAAAGAAAACTGTTCCAGAGCAGATAGCAAATTTACGGTGCCTATGGTTTTTTTTCTCACGGTGGCGTGATGCTGCTACACTTCCTATGATATATAGGCCTACAATGTTAAGCAGAGAAAGTGTGATCTATTAGACTTTTCATTCTAATACAGTCACATCATGTTGTCAGTTTAGTGGAGTAGGCACGGGGGGGTTTGGGGGTCAAACCCCCCATTGACGACTGAAAAAGAAGTGAAGACCTCTCTTTTTTAACGATCCGCCTTTTTTCATAGAGAAATTGCTATTATCGGTATGTTTTTCTGTGCTATCCAGCTTGCTTATATAATCTTCAAAAACTTTCATTGTGATGCAATAATACCGGTAGTGAAACTTTTCTGGTGCGTTGCGCTTGATGTTGACGATCGACGACAGCAGAAAAAGTGAAACCTTTTTTTTCAAACGAACCGACTTTTCTTCGAGGGGAGCTTGCCGAAATTGCTGTCATATTTTTTCAGTTCTGTCCCACTTTTTATTTTAATTTCGAGAAACTTTTATTACGATGCGATGCAACCATACCGCTATTCCAACTTTTCGGATGTGTTTCCCTTGAACTGCATTTTTGTCATGAATGCTGCTGTAAAGCATTTGGTAAGTAGGAGTTTCCTTAAATACGTTGTAGGCTATCTGCAGTAACTATGGCCGAACGCGTAAATTAAAAAATAAATCAAATCAAACCTTCACTGCACTCGTTTCATTAAAACTCGCTGTACAGTAGTACCGAAGCGTGGTAGCGAGCAGTGCTCGAACGAGCTCCGAACCTACCGAGACCGAGACATCATAGCTTCGAGACCGAGACTTCAAAGTTACGAGACACGAGACTTCATAAGCCAAAAATGAGAAAATATAAAAACGATAGTAATACACTGGAATATGGGCTCTACTAAGCCAAGTTATTGAAATATGTTTATAGCAAAATGACATTAGCAAAAACAATACTAGCAAATGAAGCTGTCGCAGTTATGAACTGATGTAGCCTATTATAAATGTGCTATTGGTCACATGTTTTTAGCGATTACAATTAATGAGTTAACGAGTTTACCATCATAACAACGAAACAGCTTATCAGTGGCGTACGCACGGGGAGGGAGAAGGGCGGGTCAAAAAAAAAAAAACCATTGATTATGGAAAAAACTAAAAACCACTTTTTTTGGAAACATCGGCCTTTTTTTATAGTGAGATTTCCGAAATTGCCGTCATGTTTTTCTGTGCTATCCAACTTGCTTATTAATCTCGAGAAACCTTCATTGTGATCAGTGGCGTATGGTGAATTTTTTGACTGGGTATTCACTCTTTAAAAATACCTATTATACCCAGGGGGCTTCGCCCCTCAGACCCCTCGTTTGTCGCTGCAATGCTGGCTGGCCCATTGACTATCACTAATGAATATTAATAATATGGGGATTGGGGATACAACTGCAAATGTGGGGCAACTAGTAACCACATTTGATTTTTATGCCATTAATATAGGTGAAAGCAAGCATAAATTAAACAGGTAACGCAAATCGTTTTGTACTATAAGACATCGCTTTTCAAAATGAAAAGCTAATCATTTAATGCTTGGAATAGTACAATATCAAACAATGCACAACACATAAGCATATCAACCTGATGTTTAAAATTCAATAGTTTACAGTTTATTGACACTTACAAAAAGAAAACAAGCATAACAGAAGATTTGAGAAACAAGGAGCACCGAATAACCCCAGAGTTTTTTAGTCTAGATGCTCTTTGTACACACGCATATAGTGAAGTCATCACATTCAGCAGGCAAAAAGAAAAATATAAATGCAACGCAAATAAGCACGAAGGTATAATAGTAAAGTGTAATAATTTGTCAGCGACATGGCCTAGCGGTACCCCGCGCAGATGACAGATCCTACGTGACGGGTTCGATTCGCGGCTGGAGCCGATCGCATTTAACATATTTAACAGGTGGCTGCTGACTCGAAGAGCGCAAGCTCACTTCGCAGTCTCTCTCAATTACTGTTGAATTTTCAGTTCAATATAATTTGAAAATAACCTCAGTTATTAAAGTTGCTTATTTACGCAAAGATGATAAAGATACAGCTACATAACAACATAAGAGATAATACTTCGCTGAGAGCTAATACTCACCTAGGAATTTCAAATTGAAGTGTTTTTTAAAAAAGTTGAATGATTTATTTTTTAATTCTTTACTAATATTGTTCCATAATTTAACTCCTCGATATTCGAATTTATGTTGACCAGCAGTTTTGAAAACACGAGGGAAAAAATAGTTAGATTTGTTAGGCCGCCTAGTTTCGTAGGCGTGAATTTGTTCAATTTTAGTAAAATTTTGTTGCCATAGTTTCGGTAATTTATTGTTAAAAAGTTTATGCATAAGTTTTGCAAGTTCCAATTAGTACACATCGACTTACTGTATTTTAAAATCTCCAATTGTTTGTATAAGTGATTGACATGAGAGAATTTTTTATTCCATGTTATTGTGCGAATAATATTGTGCAATAGCCCTTGATTTATTTCAAAATTACCGATGAGATGTCCGAGTGGATATACAGCGTCTGTCTTTGGAGCATGAAACCCGCTAGGTTTGACCAGTGTAAGAAAAGCAATTTGATTATCAATCAATCAATCAAAGGTTTACTTATGCTTTCAATTAAAAGACATTCATCAACTACTGATAACTTTGATTGTAAAAAAGCCGCTGAGTAATCAGTAAAGTCAACAAAGACAGTATTTCGGATTAACATCATGTCCAAACCCTGCATAAAGGAAAATTCTTTCAAGATAATTCGCATGGCGCGGTCACCAGGCCTAGCGGTAATACGTCAGGCTTGTAGTCTGCAGTGACTTCCAGACTTTATCGCGAGATTGACAACTGAGGAAAGCTGAGATTTTATAGTAATACTTAGTGTCTCATCTTATACCTTCTATGCAACTACAATTGAGTCTCATCTTAAGTAATAACCACAAGTTCAGATTCTTCAATTTTTTTGGCAACTGCATCCAGCATAAGATCTGTAAAGCTTTCATTAAATTATTTAAGCTGATAGAAGTTCCTATGAATGTCGTAGCTGCTTGAAGATGAGCATTATAACTGTATCATATTTTTTTGTGCACCAGTATTCAAGATGCTTGCTCAATATAATTAATTCGATTGAGGGATGATGGTGATTTATCATGTCTTTTAAAGGGCAACTCTTGTGCTGCTTAAAAAACAAGTTGCATGGATTAACGTTGTAAAAACTTCTATATTTGCTCATTACATTCTCATTGCAACTACAAATCTCTTTCTAACCTTTGAGTATCTGGAATTGTATTCACTCTCACAGAACACATCCAAAATATAAAATGCATCAATATATATATATACAGGGTCAGGTAAAATGATCTGACACATTTGAAATTGTCATTGTGACAAGCATGTTGCAGTTAGACTAATGGTTGAAGTAAAATTTTATAGCTACTAACATGCCATTTGTGCTAATTCATGAAACTTTAGAAAATACTGTAACTTATGAATAAGGCAAGATCATAAAGTTTGTAATTAGTGTCAAAATTCAAAACGGTTAATGTAACAATTAAAATGGTTGAAGACAGGCGAACACCGTGCATTTATTTTTTGAGTTTTTGTTTTAAATGTGGGGGGAGGTATGGGAGTGTTGGAGATGTTAGAAAAAGTGAGAAGTGTGGGGAAGTGTGTGGGTGTGGGTAGAAGTAAGGGGAGATGTGGGGGAGGTATGGGAGTGTTTGAAAATGTGGGGAAGGTGTTCGGAAGTGTTAGAGTGTAGGGGAGGTGAGGGGAAATGTGGGGAGAGGTGTGTGGGTATGAGAACACGTGTTGGGGGGAGGTGAAAAGGGATGTGGGGAGAGGTGCAAGGGAAAAGTGTGAGGGGAGGTGTGGAAAATAAGAGGAGAGGTAGGGGGGAAAGTGTGTTGGGGTGTGGGGGAGGTGAAGGGAAAAGTGGGGAAGTGTGTTGGGGTGTGGGGGAAGTGAGGAGAGATGTGGAGGGAAGTGTAGGGGTGTTTGAAAATGTGGGAAAAGGTTTGGGGACGTGTCTTGGGTGTGGGGCGAGATGTGGGGAGAAGTGTGGGTTACACGACTTTAGCATCTCGACTTGAACTTTTATCCCGCAATACCGCAAGAAAAAAGCCGTCAAATAATAGAAAACTAAAAATCGCCTGCAATAATTTGTCATACCCGAAAGCGCTATCTAAAGGACTAAACTTTCAACACAACGATAACTAAATGGCATGTTAGTAGCTGCAAAATTTCACTTTAGCCCTGCATCACGCTTGTCATATTGACAATTTCAAATGCGTCAGATCATTTTGCCTGACCCTGTATATGCTTCTTAGACTTCTTCTGCCATTGCATACCATCAGTCAAATGCACATGATCCAAAAAACCTTTATTCCAAATCGCATAGAACAAAATCTGTGGGAAAACTTCTATATTTGTGGGAAAACTTGTATAGTTCGATTCAGCGACCCTGTTACAATTTGCCTCGTGGTACTCAGAAAGCTTACGAATCGTTTTGTGATGCACTGCAAAGCACTGTACAGTATATTGACGTTTGCTCAATACGTACATATTACTAAATAATGACTGACTGATACATAAAATTGAAGTTGGTTGGGCTGCTTTGCTATTGTTTTAAAAAGTGGTAAAACATCGCGGATTTAGACAAACGACGGAAACATAACCAATAAACCAGATTCAACAACGCTGCTTCGATACTGGAGCAGCTTTGCCCACCTTTACCGGTTTCGTTTTCTTACCCGTAGGATAGTTCAAGTTCAAGTTTATTTCGTTACATAAGTTAAATCAATCACAAAAAAAATACAAACAAGACAACATAAAGGCACACCGTTAAAGTTATGTGCAGTGTTGTTGAAATTGTAACTGAAAGCTGATACATAAAACTTGATAACATCATGTCACGTTAGTGAACTAGAGAAATACCAAGATTGATATACTCTGACACAACTCCTTTAAGTAATGCTCTAGCAACACCTAACGTGTTCTTTTATGCTATACTGTCACCGGCAGACAAGGCTAGAGAAATATATTTTCATACTGTATTTGCTTGAAAAGTCTTTTTCTTGCAAAAAAAATGAGCTTTTTCTTTTCTGCTGTCTATTCTTATTTCTGTAATGATTACAGAATAACGATTTGATTCCTTGCAGTTGTAGAGAAGCTGAAAGCAAAACCATTTTAAACTTGACCAAGCATTTCCGCTCCAGTGGGCTACTTATCAGTAACCTAATGCTTTCTGCGTGCAAAAAGTAGTCTTTGATATTGTGAAAAAAGCTGGATGCCAAAACTGGGCACTGCCTGGACAAGAGTCAGAAGATATGCCACTCGACCATAATGCTACGGTATGCTGTTTTGTCATCTCAAAGAAACAACCTTTACCTGGCTAAATAAAACTACCACATCCATATCCGATGGCCGAGTAATAAGAGCGTCCGCCGCTGAAGCTGTAGACTCGGATTTGATTCCGAGTCGAGTCAAACCGATGACTTTAAAATTGTTATTTACAGTTTCCCTGCTTGACGCTCTGCATTGAAGGGACAGTGTGAAGAACAAGACGGCAAGTTTACTTGTTGTGCCGTTGGGAAAGGCACTTAGCGGGATTCCCCAGTCTTGGTGTGGTAGACAGATGGCTGGCAACGCCTAAGCGAGCTCGTATAGCGCATTGATCGCTTTCTCGTGATAGGAGGATAAATATGCAACAAATATAAAAATACAAAACATCCAAAATGTTGGCTACTTCAACAGAAATTTGATGCGCGCTCCGCTTTCCTGCAGCTTCCACGAATAACGTATGCTACTAGCTATAAGTTTTACTGATGGTAAATATTCAGGCTCATATATCGTATCTTAAACCCCACTGCAGGCCGACGTGTTTCAATCAATTTTATAGACTCCGCAAATAAAAAACAATTTCAAAACGAGAAAAAATCGAAAAAAATCGGTAAAAACAAAAAAAGAACAGGAAGAAAGCAGGAGCTTGGAAAATCATTGCTGTATGTGCTGTATTGAGATAGGGTATACCACCAAGAACAAGATACCCAATGCTTCTATTGCGTAGATTTTGAGCTTATCAAAGACACCATTACTGGATATCTTTTTTTTATCACGTGATGCAGTGAAGTGATGCTTTTGGGGTATTTTATCATGCACTGATGCTACAGCACCTCAGTTAGTCATCTCTTGTCCTCGAAGAACACCCAAAAACTTTTCCTTGTTTTCAACCAATTTGTTCTTTATGTATTAATTTGTACAACCAAAAATTTGGGACGGTGGTCTTCCTCAGTCTTCCTTGGATTCGTCAATGTTGGGGGCATTCTTCATCGCATCAAGTAGATTCTTTTCGATAAGCGTTGATAAAGATGGCTGAGACATATAACCTCGGTTTCAGAAAAGCATGTAATACATAATCCAGGTTCATGAACGCTGCAATGGTTTCAAATTATATTGAACAGAAAATTCAACGGTAATTGAGGGAGACTGCGAAGTGAGCTTGCGCTCTTCGAGTCAGCAGCCACCCATTAAATATGTCAATTGCGATCGGCTCCAGCCGCGAATTGAACCCGTCACGTAGGATCTGTCACCTGCGCGCGGTACCGCTAGGCCATGTCGCTGACGGTTTCAATAGCACAGCAGCTGGATCCACGTTCATTGGTTTAGTTTTTGCACAGTATGAAAGCATGTCATGGTGAGATTGGAGAAAAACAGTTTGATTTGCTACAACTCAAATCTTTCTGGTTATGCTGTAGCAACAGCTAACGTGTCTTTTTGAGATTTACTGTCGCCGTTAGTTGAGGCCAGAGAGGTGTATTTTGAAGCTGTCACTGCTTGAAGGATCTGTTTTTGTTGGAAAGAAGAATCAACTTTTTGAACTGAATTGCTTCATAAAATCGTGCTTTGTCTGGGTCCGTTTTCGCAGATCAAAAACAACATTAGGCTTCGCCTCAAAACGAGGATGCATCACACAATGAGCCACATTAGGGTGGCTTTTCTCAGTGCTCTACACAAGATTGTAATAGAGGTAATTGCTATCCGTGGTAAAGCACCGTAAGAAGCGGCTTTCGTTTTTAAGTTTTCCCGAGATCAATGCTTTCCATTCCATAAAGCCTATGCCATGGACTGGTAATAAACACTTATTACACTGCGAGTTTTTTTTAGGCTAATAAACGTACCGGTGCATGTGGAACTCGATTTAAAAACTTTTGTTTTCTAACTGGAAGTTGTCAAAACTTATTAGCTTACAATGTAGCCAACTAAGATGCAGTGTATATAAGTTAGTGTTGCCTATTTACCCATAAAGTTTTCCACTTAGCTTGTTTGCGGTCCAGTAATGACTCAATGAGGTGTTGGCTACTAAAATTAGAAAAACAAGTTCCACAATTCCACCAAATTTTGTTTTTGTACTTTTTAGCCACAACAGAAAAACCTGTAGTCCGGAGAATTTTTCTTTTTTTGTATCATGGCTCAAAAACTAGCGAGCTTACTAGAAATAACTACTGCAATAGCCTTTTAAAATCTATAAAAATTTTTTTGGCTGAGAGATTTTAAAACCTAAGTCCAGTTTGAAACGCAGTGAGCAAACAAATGCTACAGTAGTCCACATGCAGTAGCCCACTGTTAGTAATGCTGACCAACATTTTTTCACCTAATTTTTTTGAGCGGCTAAAGCAGGGGTGGCCAACCTGTGGCGCATGCGCCATACGTGGCGCATTGGCTACCTAAAAGTGGCGCATTGCACCTTTTTGATGACAAGCCACTTCTACTCACTAATTTTTTTTCATTTGCCCTCCACCGATATTTTTCAGGGAAAACAGAACATCTGAGGGCGTGAAGACTTTTTTTATTTTTTGCTCACCATCGACATTGTCAGTGGAAAACAGGACGTCTGAGGGCATAGGCGCACGCTGGGAAGCCATGGTGCCATGCCCCCCCCCCCCCTTTGGCCCTGTAATAAGGTGCTAAAACCTAACTTTCAGTCTATAATTTCTCAAACTAATAATGGTTGTAGCCTCCTTTCACTTATTTTAGCCAAGCTTCTGCTATTAGACGTAACTGCACTCACTGCACATCCTTTTTCGATAAAAAAAGTGTGCTAAAATGAGTGTGTTTTTGTATGAAAACCGTAAAAATCCGTTGGAGGCTGGGGGTTTCACCCCCAGACCCCCGGTTGTGGCCCCTCTTTACCAAATCCTGAGTGCACCACTGTCTGAGGGAGTGAAGTGAAGACCCTTTTTTTGCTTTTCATCGACATTGCACGCGCTTGTTTTAAAGAACCTACCTTTCAGTTTTAAAAGAAATGGATGCTTGATGTGGCGCATCTAAATTAAGGTGAAAAAATATTGGCGCATGGAATCAAAAGGTTGGCCACCCCTGGGCTAAAGCATGAAGAAAAATCTTCATGCTTTTACCTTTGGCTACATAATAAGGTGCAGTAGCCCACTGTCAGTAAAGCTGACGAACATTTTTTCACCTAATTTTTTTGAGCGGCTAAAGCACGAAAAAATTTTTAAATTGCTGTACCGGTATTATGAATTAGCAAGATAGACTAGTAACAGAAAAACAACATTGCATTAATCATTATTTAATTGGAAGAAATGATACAGTTTAAGCTACTGATCTTGTGATCTGTCGGTAACAGCAGATATTATCATTCTCTTATTATTAACCGAACACTTTCACGCAAGTATTGTTCAGTATTTATATTTACGTTTCTATTGCTTTTAATAGCGCATCACTTGTGCCAACCGATTTGCATTAGATTAGAGCCTACTACCTAAACAAACATCTCGAAATCAGCTGGAGTTAAAATTCCTGTTTTTTGACACGTTTAAGCACGGACTTCTAAATATTCTACTACTTAGAAGTCCATGGTTTATGGCTTCTCAATGTTTGCTGAGCAAATATCATCAAACATCTCGCCCTGAACTACAACTAAGCTTTAAAAAAAGTCCCCAGAAGAAGAGTTAAAATAGTATTCCGCCATTAATAACAAATCAAGTGAGTATAGCAGCAGTGCCTTACACAGCTATTCCACACCGTCAAAAGCGTCAATGCAACGAGAAATATAGTAAGATATTAAATACAGGAAGACATTAAAAATGGTACAAGAGAAGCAAAATAGTGACAAACTTTGTAATAAGCAGATACAAAAAATTTGAAAATGATAAAAAGCAAGACTAAGCATCGTTGCAACTCAGACTTACACACAATGGTGGGATTCAACTGGTTCTATATAATCGTCTCACAAAATTTTACTGGATCAGCGAACCGGTGAGCATTACTGTTTATACTCGAGCCATTAGTTGAAACAGAACCGGTTGAAAATATAACCAAGATTATGGAACCGCCTGAGAAAAAAAATTTATCCCACTAGGGCCTCTCATGGTCTAAATCCGGCCCTGGCTGGAGTGCTCCGTTTTTCAGACACCCCTATCATGTATTTGAGAGTATCTGATAATATCGACGCTGTGATTTGGGTGAAAAATGCATACAATTATCAACGCTGTTTTTGATCTTAATCGCAAGATTAGAGACTCCTCTTGCGCATAATTAAATGTAGTTTAAAAACGTTTCGGTAGGGCGGGCAGTTTTCTCATGCTCCACTGTCTTCAGTTTTCAAGACAGGGGAAACTGCCCCTTCCATGAGGAGAGCATTGTAAATGTTCATATCAAGGTTATTATATGCGTTGTTTATATTAATGTTGGTTCTTGAAAAAAGATTTTTTTAGAAGAAAGCAATTGCTTGTTTTACCCCCTGGAAATACTGCTGGTAAGCAACATCAGTCAATAATTCAAAACTTTATTCTAAAATCGATTTCGACCCATGTGGGTCATCCTCAGTTAATCTGCACAATAAAACAAACGCTCAATCAATCTGAGGCTCGAGAATTGTCGCTAAAATAAACTAAACACGTAATGGGCATGCACAAACTAAGCTTTGAATAAAACCGTCAAGAACCACAATGCATCTAAGGCTAAAATCAATCAAGCGCAGCACAATGTGGAAAAGCGGAGTGGTGACTACACAAACCAAGAAACCTTATTTATATTTAGGTAGAATTCCTTTCGCTATATTAATTTGAGCATCCAGTGTATAAATCCATTTGCTTTCATACAGGTCTAGGTTTTGTTTGTTTTTGGGTTGTTGTAAGAAAATTACTTCAAATAAGTCCGGAAGTGTGGTAGCTTTACGGAGTGTATTGTGATATTTGATCAAGTGGGCATGAAGAGCCGAGCTGTCATCCACTGTGGGAGTAAATTTGATCTCCGAGTTGCCGCAAGCTATCCACGAGGCACGATGCCCAGCCCATCGCTTGGAAAACCTATTAATTGTCTGACCAACATAGAATTGACCACACAAGGGACACCTTGCGGCGTAAATACCATAGATTTTACAATTGAGGTTCTGTTTTAGCGTGAAAATGTTTCCATGGGGATTGGTGACAGTATTAGTGTTTTTGACCATATTTTCTGTGAACACCAAAATTCCCGCAAGGTTTAGCACAGTTCCCACAAGGTTTAGATTACAGGGTTTAGACATTGAATCTAAACCTTGTGGGAACTGTGTTTTATTACAGGGTTTAGACATTGAATCAAAACCTTGTGGGAATTGAATCTTAAACCTTGTGGGAACTGTGCTAAACCTTGCGGGAATTTTGGTGTTCACAGAAAATATGGTCAAAAACACTAATACTGTCACCAATCCCCATGGAAACATTTTCACGCTAAAACAGAACCTCAATTGTAAAATCTATGGTATTTACGAAGCAAGGTGTCCCTTGTGTGGTCAATTCTATGTTAGCCAGACGATTAATAGGTTTTCCAAACGATGGGCTGGGCATCGTGCCTCGTGGATAGCTTGCGGCAACTCGGAGATCAAATTTACTCCCACAGTGGATGACAGCTCGGCTCTTCATGCCCACTTGATCAAATATCACAATACACTCCGTAAAGTTACCACACTTCCGGACTTATTTGAAGTAATTTTCTTACAACAACCCAAAAACAAACAAAACCTAGACCTGTATGAAAGCAAATGGATTTATACACTGGACGCTCAATTTAATATAGCTAAAGGAATTCTACCTAAATATAAATAAGGTTTCTTGGTTTGTGTAGTCACCACTCCGCTTTTCCACATTGTGCTGCGCTTGATTGATTTTAGCCTTAGATGCATTGTGGTTCTTGACGGTTTTATTCAAAGTTTAGTTTGTGCATGCCCATTACGTGTTTATAGAACGTTTTTATTCAAAGCTTAGTTTGTGCATACCCATTACGTATTTAGTTTATTTTAGCTACAGTTCTTGAGCCTCAGATTGATTGAGCGTTTGTTTTATTGTGCAGATTAACTGAGGATGACCCACATGGGTCGAAATCGATTTTAGAATAAAGTTTTTAATTATTGACTGATTTTGCTTACCAGCAGTATTTCCAGCATTTAGATCCGCCAATGCAGAATCGTCAGACGATCAACCTCTGCTTTGTGGACAAGATATTTCTTTTCCTAACCATGGTTTCGATTTTACCCCCTGGCTGCACCCAGTTTGTTACGTTGTGAAAGCCAGCCTGCTTTAGTCTGTTAACCTTCTTATGGCCCACAATGAGGTCAACTAATATTTTTAACCACGGCTTGAATGCTTAAGTTTTTGTGAAACCTTTTATCTCCTTAAATGAAGCGCAAAGAATCAAGCAAAAGTGTGAATGAAATATCTGGATTGTTTCCTTCGTTATGGCATCATATAGTTTAAGCATGGTTAACTGCAATTGCGCAAAAGACTAGAAACATTACAATCCGATGCATTTTAATATCTCTGAATTACTGTAATTGTAGCATCTTTACGTCGTCGCGATGTGACGTCACTGACCCCCCCCCCCATTGAAAACTCCTGCGTACGCCACTGTGTCAGTTAGTAACTACAGGTTGACAATTCATATTTTTTTGTACTCATATCTATACTGTGAAAGTCAAGGACAGCGACGAAAGCAGTTTCTCCAAACGAAAACTGATGGACTTCCAATTCAGTAGACAGGTCCAATCCACCCACTTCAACGATTTCAAGCACTGGTTGATATTTATGATGATTGCTCAAGGCAATAATCTAAAATATAGCGAGCTGTAAAAGACAAAGCATAAAACAATCAGTCACCAGTATTTAAAATATCATAAAAAACCCAACAAGTTGTTTCGCCTCTAAGGCTCTTCAGGGTAGGGCAGGGGTGGCCAACCTATGGCGCATGCGCCAAACTTGGCGCATTGCATGATTAAAGGTGGCGCACTGCATCTTTAAGATGAAAATAAATGAAGTTTAAATATTGATACTAAAGGCCTGTTGTCACAATATTACGCCTAGCTTTACTTGTTAATCGTACTTATTACTTAATATAACTAAGACAGAATGCGTTTTCTCCTACTTTCAGGAAGGCTGTAGTTTTAATAGAAGTATGACGTCACAATGTTCCCTGTTTCATATTCAATCGTAATCTGTTGATCGAAAAGTGCTCGAATTTTCCATGGATACGAGAATTTTCGTTGAGTTAACTATGTATATGCGGCTGTCATTGAAATTTTTTCATTCAGTGTTTAATTTAGTGATTCCGGTAACTCTCTAAATGAGTGGTTTTCTGTGGATTTATGTATTAGCAACACGAAGTGGACATTAGGTGTGGGGATACAAAAGATTAATGGCGCATTCGAAACATTATGTTAAAAACGTGGCGCATGGTATGTGAAAGGTTGGCCACCCCTGGGGTAGGGGGTCGCCCCTGAAGAGCCTTGGTGGCGAAACAATTTGTTGTAGGTTTTTCAAATATTTTAAATACTAGTGGTTGTTTGTTTTATATTAATGCTCTGGCACTTGCTTTCGAGCTCTCTGTTTGGTGCAACGATCAAACCACGTATTCACGTGAGATGTTAAAGATATGGCTTAGGCTTTTTGGTGCCCAATAAACATTCAACTGGATTTAGTTCATACGGAAATTGGGTCTCCATGCGTTGCAGCAAATCTCTTACGCAAAGGTCAATTCGTCATACAGGCTGCAACATCTGGAACAATCTACCGCCTGACATAAAAGGTAATTCGCAAATGAGTTTCAACGTCTTTGTAAAAAAAAATTGAACAACTTCTTCGGGACAAACAATGCTAAAATAGCTCTTATGGTCTCCTTGCCACTGTGAATCTGGTTATACTCTGTTTACTGAATTATTAAGCAATAATAATAAATACTTCATTATCTCTAGTTCTTGTGACTGTTAGTGTTATAGTGTAGTTCAAAGCTTTTGCAATATTATGGAATAGATTCTCGTTTAAATTTTTATCGCATCAAGTTAGTTTGTGTACTTAGCGCTTAGATCCCTACTGTATTTTTCGTTTTTGAATTTTCCTTTTTTGTATTCTATAGCTTAGTGTAGAAGTGAAAAATTTTTATCATTATTAGGCATTAGTTATATCGTAATTAGAGGTGAGAGGCTGCAGACTCGGCGACCGCGCCAGTTCCTCGGAACAAGACACGTGGTCTTTTCGCAGCCTCTCACCAGAAAGACATTGCGTAATTTTCCTTTTTAACATTTATCGTTTTTTTCATCGTTTTGCATCACGCGTTATGCCCTTTCTGTACAAAAATAAACTCTCTCCCTCTCTTTCTCCTAATTAGTCTTTCAGATGGTTTTACGCAAAATGCGGTTTTCTTTGATTTTTAGTGAGTGAAGTCAACGTTCATTCACAAAACTTTCAAAATCAAGCCATGTCAACCAGGAGCTTAACCAGCGTTAGGGGAAGCAAATTACAGACAGGCCAAAGTTCACCAAGATTGCATTGCTTTATGATTGAATGTTATCAGTTCAGATTACACTTCGTCAAAACAGGACAAGAGTCAGTAGTGTCCGGATGCCTCCCCTGGCTACGTCACTGGTGCCAACAATTTCAGTTTGTATCTTGCGCGGGGCTCATATTAGACGGTAGATTTGAGATCCTGGTGAAGACAGCGTGCTAAACCACTTAGAAACGTTCATCATTATAGTACCATTTTAGAATGCAAAAAAGTACTGAATATTAAAATGAAATCGTTACCTGTTTTTCGCATGAGTCAGAAGTAGAGCTTAACTGAATACCAGAAAACTCTACATCTGACATACTCCAGGTTTCTCCAGATGCAGCAGAAGCTGGGTGTGCGCAAGTTTTTGCAGGACATTCTGGAGGACCGGCAAAATCAAATTTCTTCTTCCTAAACAAACATTTAAAATTTTTGCAATTTTTTCTCAGTTCCTGCACTGTCTGTCAGTGTAAAATTATTTCATACAATTAAGTCTCTTCATGCAAAATAATCTTATTTCATACAAAATTTTTGAACAATGAAGCGCAAAAGTTTTAAACAATTAGGTCAAAGTTCTTGAACAAGGGCTGCACGGAAGCCCAGGATTCCATAAAGCATTCCAAAGAGTTCCATGATGTTTGGCAAAATATAAGGAAAATTTTGAAGTTTTTTTCCGGAATACGTTTTGGTTAATTTTTTTTCTTGAAAAATATTGAGTACATCACTGTATTAGTTTTGATAAACAGGCTTAAGCAATAAGCATTCAAATCATAAGATAACTTTAAATTTAATCTACACTTACCGGACATTCCAGTGCACTTTGTATATAGGTTGAAACTTTAGTCGAAGTTTGTATTGCTTTTCCTGGTGCAAATACACGTCGAAAACAAGAGAGGGAACTATATTTCTACAATATAATAAGCTAATAGTATTGTTCGTTTCAAACGTGACTTCGCAAACGGACAGCTGGACAGTAGCAGGGCTGCACGCTTGCTAACATTTTTAATAGAGTTCAAATTAGACTTGGAGTTTAGTGATTTTTGCTGAGTTTATCCTAAGTTCAAGCAGTTTTTATTGGTTTCAGGCCAACTTCCAAGCAATTTTTGTCAAGTTTACGATAAGTTCAAAACTCAATCAGCTTTTTTTCAAGATAGATTTCAAATTGGAGTTCAGCGAGTTCGAGGTTGCAGACCTGGACAATAGTGATGCAGCTCATTAAGCTGATGATTACGATAAGTTTGTTTGTTTGCTATTACTACCGGTACATATCTAGCACTATAAGAGTTTTCAGCTCAGTTACACAAAGCATAAGTGAATCGAGCGTCTGGGTGAGCTTGGAGTTCGATGTTAATTCTGGTCCAATTAACACTCGCTATTGAAAGAAACAGCGTGGAGAATCAGTGTATGTACTTGTGCCGTTGAAAATGCATTTAATGCTGGGTTTTTTACGCCATGAGTGAAAGACAAGAGGAGGACAATTCCTAAACCAACACCTCAGTCGCTTTCTCGGGTGAGAGAGACAAAAAATAAAACTAATGGACTCAGTTGGATTTCATATGAAGAAACCAATAATGGCACAATCACGCTTTTTCAGTGCACCGTTGCCGCTGATGGTTATCATTTAAGCGAATACGGCGTACTTTTTACGCAAAGTCAGTTTGCTGGCCAAACATCTAATCTCAGGGCTTGGTTTTGACTGTGGTGCAAAAAATATAAACTTTACGGTTATATAGAGGCCAAAGAGTACATACATTTCGCACAAAAATTATGCAATGTGATTTCATGTGATTAGCTAAAAACTATGTTTGCGACAACTACTAATAGATAAAATCACACAAAACTCAGGTGCCACTATACTCGCGGTATTACACGCCGTAGCGTGTAGCGAGTTGCAGGGCCCGATCTCCGCGTTTTAGTGCTCGAGCACTTACACAGCTCGGAAGAAACGTCGCAAACGTCGAGCCGTTGGACATTTCTTCCGAGCTGTGTTGCCCAGGCAATTTGACTGGCCCGGAATCCAAATTCCAGACTTCCCGTACCTCTAGTGATATTCTAACAATTGAAATAATTGGCTAGTAGCCATGTTGGCTCAATATTGAAAAAGGATTCCTAATTGTTATGTATCATTTAACTCATAAAACAGTCACATTTTTCCACTAGTCAAAGTATTTTTTTCCCGTCAATGTAGTAAACTATTTTCCAGACTTTCGAAAAAAATAGTTGAAAAATTTTCAAATAATCGCAATGGTGTCACATCCTTAAAGCTAATATTCGAGTCTGTAATCGCTGCTACACCGGTAGGCTACTTAATCGAAATACTGTAATTGACATTAAGCAGTGATCATGATATGAACTCGATCTTTTTTAATCAAGTTCACGGCACAATTTTTCAAATCCCACATACAAAAAAACTCTATCTTGGGAATGAATCTGTGCAGATTCCAAAAGATAAAACATAAGGTCTTACTTTCCTGTTTCAGTAATAACCATTTCGAGTCCGAATTTCGCCAAATCTTGCCACGTTTTGGTCTCAAGCAAGATCACTCTGTCGTACAAAAACAAAGTCTCAAATGCATGAAAAAACGTTTGAAGCATGTTGTTTAAATCATAACAATTAACTTTTACTACTTAGAAAACTATACCGTTGTGCATCTGGAGTTTTTTATTTTACTCTATCATCCATGTTGTTAGCCTACCACTTAGCAGCATTGAAACAATGCAAAAGCTTTTTTCAACAAAAACGTTCATTTTTAATCAGGCAAAGACAATAACGAGACGAAGTTGGTGACAGAGAGTTATGAGTTAATCAAAAACCTTGGGTAAGCAAAAAATGTGGGTAACAAAGATTAAATTTAAAATACAGCCTACGGTATTGTGGCTTTTGTTTAACGTCAAAATAATTTCAGTAAATTCATCATTAATATTATTTTTCGATTTCTCTGTGCTGAGCTGTGATTTGCAATTTTTAAATACTAACATGATCAAATTTCATTTTTTTAAACTTTATATGAAATGCTAATTCAAAGCAAGAGCGGGTTCATTATTCAGAGCAAATAACACGCAAGCCCAATACTATCTACCCTAACAGTAGAATAATCCGAATTGCGTTTTGGTTCATTTTCAGTGACAAAAATGTCGCGTCAAGTTGCAAGTCACGAAATGAGATCCAGAACATGTCAGTTCTCTTTAACCTACAACATCGCTGCACGTAATCGTAAATCTTTCACTCGTTCTTTTTGCGATGTTAAGCAGAATAAGGCTTCTCTGATTTTAAACAGAAAATAAATCTTAAACGCTACAAGATGAACTTACTCTATATCTGATTTGATCTGCGTTGCATTAGGCACTTCAAAGGTAGGGAGTGGTTGCTGAAACGACTGCGCCATAAATGGTTGTACTTCTAACGGGTGAGAATGTTTTGAAGATGATTGAGCAGGCATCACGGACGATTGATGGGGCATCATAGCTGATTGTGAATACATCATGGACGATTGATGAGGCATCATGGACGAGTAATGAGGCATCATGGGCGATTGATGAAGCATCATGAACGATTGATGAGGCGTCATGAACAATTGATGAGGCATCATGGACGATTGATGAGGCATCATGGACGATTGATGAGGTATCATGGACGACTGATGGGGCATCATGGACGATTGATGAGGCATCATGGACGAATGATGATGCATCATGGATGATTGATGAGGCATCATGGACGATTGATAAGACATCATGGACGATTGATGAGGCATCATGGATGAGTGATGAGGCATCATGGACGATTGATGAGGCATCATGGACGATTGATGAGGCATCATGGACGAATGATGAGGCATCATGGACGATTGATAAGGGATTATGGACGAATGAGGAGGTATCATGGACGATTGGTAAGGCATCATGGACGATTGATGAGGCATCATGGACGACTGATGAGGCATCATGGACGATTGATGGGGCATCATGGACGATTGATGAGGCATCATGAACCATTGATGAGGCATCATGGACGATTGATGAGGCATCATGGATGATTGATGATGCATCATGGATGATTGAGGAGAAGACATCACGGAAGTTTGAAACGGCATCATGAAAAATTGAGTCTGTAGGCAATCGATTTATTGTAGTAGCTCTTTCTAAAAGCTCAGCTCCTTGTAAAAGCTCTTTAACAGCTTCGATGGCCGAGTGGTGCGGAGTGGTGTCTCTTAAGCTGTAGACTTGGGTTTGATTCCGAGTCGGGTCAAACCAATGACTTTAAAATGGGTATTCACAGCTTCCCTGCTTGACGTTCAGCATTGAAGGGACAGTGTGAAGAACAAGCCGGCAAGTTTGTTTGTTGTGCCGTTGGGAAAGGCACTTAGCGGGATTCCCCCATCTTGATGTGGTAGACAAGATGGCTGGCTGGCAACTCCTAAGCGAGCTCGTGTGGCGCTTTGATCGCTTTCTCGTGACAGGAGGATAAATTAGCAACTAAATAAGTAAAAATAAATTGAAGTTATTTCAAGAAATGTTTAAGAATTAAGGACAGTTAAATTGCCCATACTTTTACAACGATGTTTGAAAATGTGGATAAGCTATTGGTTTATCAACGAAGGCTTTAATCTCAAGGGCAACCGCGGAGTAATGTCGATGCAATGAAACTTTGACGCTGTGAACCATTCAGCGCAGGCCTACTTTAAAAAACAACTAACAACTTATGGAGTAAGAATATCGTTGCATAATCTGTTATGCAGTTGTTTATCAGACTACAAACAACTCGCGGAATTTTTTGATGTTACAGCTGGAATCAATACTGTTGCTGCGGGGTCCCTCAGGGTTTAACTTTAAGACCTTTGCTCTTTTTAATGTACATCAATGATTTAATCGACTGCACTTATTTCCATGCAAATCTATTTGCAGATGATACTGTTCGTACGCTAAAAACAAAATATAAACAGACTTAATAGTTTTGTTTGTAACAGACTGGGTAAACTACGGCCCGCAGATCATTTTAAACTACGGCAAAACCATTTTATGCGGCCCGCGAGCACTTACAGAAATATATCCTCCTACCGTGAGTCAAGACCTTTTTCGTTTATTTTTGCTTTTTACTGATTCTCAGTACTTGCCTCTTGGCCATCTGAGCCATGTATAAGCCTACAGCTCACATGACCGAGTGGTAAGAGCGTCCGTCTCTAGAGCGGCAACTTCTGGGTTGATTCCGAGTTGGGTCATACCAACTAGTGTAAAATTGGTATTCACAGCTTCCCTGCTTACCCACTGTCCAAACCCGACACCCACTGTCCAAACCCAACTCGAACCCGACGAAAGAATTAAAAGCCCGATTTCGGCCCGAAATAATGTTACCGAAAGGCAGTGCCCTTTGTTAAGTCACTATTATGCCATTATTGCAAAATATAGAAAAAATCCAATCGAGTTCTTGCTACAGAATACAGACTCAGATAAAAAATAGTGCAAAAATATTGATAAAAAATATTTTTTGTTGACATGCTGACTATCAACCCGAAAACAAAAACCAAAATGAGTTGAAAATCACGGCCCGAACCCGGCCCAAGCCCGACCCGAGACAACTTTGGCTCGTTACAACGCTGCGATGGCTTTCTCGTGATAGGAGGATAAACATGCAACCAAAAAAACATCAGAAAACAGGCCATTTAAGAACGTGAAGACCTTTCTTTGCTCTTTCAATCCGTGCGGCTCTTAGCCTCAAAATTTTTTCAAATGTGGTCTTTCGTGTGAAAACTTTGTCCACCCCTGGTCTATAACGAAATGTGCATCGTAGAAGAATGGTTGAATAATATAGCTTTGTCTACCCTCATCTAAAGAATGAAATTTATACCTGTAAAAGCAGTGTTTCTCAAAGGGGACAATATTGCCTCCTCGGGGGCGAAACAGAAGCACCAGGAGGTGAAAACCAATAGGGGGTAAACGCGGTGAAGGGAGACGATTGCCCATTACCGTGTAAGACCTTTTTTTGCTTTTCATCGCATTTTCCTTTGCGAATTGGGTAATTCCCATTCATCAGTAGTTCTCGCCCTTGCGACGTTTATTAGAACACAAGCTTATTAAGGCGAGGGGGCGATGATGATATACAGAGTACCGTAAAGGGGCAATGGCACAAAAAAGTTTGAGAACCACTGATTTAAAGATTAATACAAAATGGTCCGGTTTTCACCTCTCCGTCTACGCCATTTTGTACTGTTAGCTGTGGTATCCCGCAGTGGAGTTTTACTGTAGCCATGATAGATATTCGTGGTTAGATTGTCACAAATGACGACACCAACGACTTACTGGTTGATTTACACCACTGGGACCGGGAAGCTCCGATGACTTTGAGAATGCGTGATCTTGCCACCAGGCTTGTTGCCGACTTAACCTACAAATTCAAATTTTATCGCTTATAAAAATAAAATTTCTGAACATGAAAAAATACAGGAGCATAACATAATATTTAGACCATACGAAAAATTGCTAAGCTACGTCGCTTTAACAAAAAAATGAACGCGGCTTTTGTCGTACCGGTACCACAAAAACACGCTTGAGATTGGTATTAACAAAAATTTATTGTGTGTATGAACTTGATCTGTTGACTCTCATTCGCGCGGTACATTTCGTTACTGGAGCTAGTCGAAAGTCTTGATATTGAGCTTGAAGAAGAAGATATTGATTTCCTCCAGAATACGAACAGGAAGTAGCAAAACTAGCAGACCGTCAGAGATGGGCATGATCTTGATCTTCAAGATCACGTTGCTTTGGTGATCTGATTTTGATCTTCAAGATTACGTATTTCCAGTGATTCTTGATCTTCAAGATCAAGATCACCATCTGCTGTAAAAATTTCTATTAGGACTGTAGGGTAGGCACTGAGCTGTTATATCTTTACCTAGGATATGCGTTGCAGCCACTGATGGGCACGATAAACTTTTTTGTACTTAAGCGATAACGATAATCGATGATTTGAAAAAGGCCGGGGCGATGTGGATAATCGATAAATCTCAATTTCTCACAGCGATATCGGTAGTCGATAAGTTATCGCCGATAAATTTTTCCGATAATCGCTGCGGTAAATTTTCAATGTGTGTGACGAGTGTTTATCTAGATTTTTCAAGAAAAGAGAACAGTTCACGGACTCTGCCGTGGCATGAAACAAAACAAAAACAGATTTTTTAAAAATGCAACAAGACCGTGTATTTTTTTTCCATACTAGCGCCAACTTAGGGCCTACTAACTTTGACGTTTGAACACTGTGTGCATAAAGAATGGTTTATCGCAATAATACATCGGCGATAACAAAATGTATAACAAAAGCGATATTGGTAATCGATAATTCCAAACTATTTTGAGGAGCGATAACGATAATAAATTATCGCTGATAACTATCGCCGATAAATTATCGCGATAAATGCTCATCTCTGGTTGCAGCATAGTAAAATTGTGGAAAAGGATGGAAAATGTTTTTCATATTAAGAGAACTTCAATTATTTGTAAGATAACCTCAAAATGTCGTAATCATAGTTGTTTGCCAGGAACAAGTTGTACACAATAAATAATCAGAAACAAACATAATCTTTCGTTTAAAAACTACTGAAAGGTAAAACTCTCAATTCTCATAATGCGCTTTTTTGCTACCTCAAACGTTGGATCAAGCCATGTAATTACATTAGTTATTGTTAACTTCTAAACCGATTTCTATTTAGTGCGCCGCATAATAAGTGATCTTGGAAGTGATCTTGATCTTAAGATCACGATCTTGATCTTGATCTTGATTTTCAAGATCACTTCGTTTCGGTGATCTGATTTTGATCTTCAAGATCACAAGTTTTGGTGACCTTGATCTTCAAGATCACCAAAACTCGTGATCTAGCCCATCTTTGCAGACCGTCAACCATTATCGTATGTTTTATCATTTGATAAAAAAAGTTGATATTATAACCTTCGAAAGCAAAAGAAATCAAAACATTTTCAAGTTCTACGATGAAAAACCTGCAGCAGCCGATACATTAATCAAAACTTAGCCCAAAAGCGAAAGCGAATATTCTGAATGGCTAAAGAAATCAGCTGAAGAACTCCATATTACATTTGGACCGACAATGGCAAATCCAACCAGCCGGTTAGCTCAGTGTTTAGCACAACGCTATCAATACGAGAGGTCTGGGGTTCGATTTCCGGGCCGTCCAACGGTTTGCCACCGCTGCGACGTTTCTTCGGAGCTGTCTGCCCAGCAGGGCTAAGCCGCGAAGACGGGCCTCGCCACTCATTACACGCTTCAGCAAAATACCGCCAGAAAATTGAAGATTAATTTTAATGACAAAAAATATTTACATTTTGAAAACGAAAAATACTCAAAAAATTCATGTGAAGTATAAAAGATGGTAGTGAGCAAAGCCGAAACTAGCGGTAGGGCCCCGCAC
The DNA here is from genome assembly GCA_964006365.1 of Trididemnum miniatum. Lineage (NCBI taxonomy): Eukaryota > Metazoa > Chordata > Ascidiacea > Aplousobranchia > Didemnidae > Trididemnum > Trididemnum miniatum. The sequence continues at coordinate 12,375,445 of OZ023239.1, forward strand.
AAAAAGGAGGCCCCGCTTACTCAACGTATGATAAAAGTGCCTTAAATAGGCCTATTCTAAGATTCAATATATTTTTTGTCTTAACTCGCGCGATGTGGCCCCCCATACAATGTTTATGCTATTGACCATGGGGGCCCCTGCAAGTTTTTCGAAAAATAGCAGTCGCAAAACTAGCAAACAAACGTTTAGTAACATACAAAGGGCCTCTCATTCTCAAGTGAAAGGCGCAAAAATAAGCTTAAAAAACGTTTTTTCTTCGCTTAGGTAGCGAAATATTAGTGTAGAGTTTGCTTGCAGCATTATTTAAAAGCTCAAAACGCACAAAAAGCCTCTAAATCAAGGTCAAATTCCGCAAGATTTTCTGGGGTAGAGGGGCATGCCCGCAGACCCCTTTAGCTTGGCATCGCCCCGTCGGGGCTCGCTTTTTTATATCAACGCCCGAGAAAAAATTTTGGGGAGCCCCGAAAGATGATTTCGGGGGGAGGCCGCATTGCCTAGTTTCGGCTCTGGTAGTGAGTGTGTGCTAGAGGTGTCCATATTTACACGATGTTTCAAAAGTTAAGGTTAAACATCCTAATTCCGTGCCTTTATCCTTAAAAACATTTTTGCAAAAAAAGTTTTTCAAATCAGACCACTTTTAAACCCTCCGCAAAGGCCTCGAAGTGATCCAGTAAAAATCGGCAAATTTCGGGGATTCCCATAAACCGATAAACCTGTTTGTTGCGTTCTGTTACGAATTGTGTATACTGTTTCGACTTCCGTCGCACAAACATGACAGGCTCCGTCATGTGTGACGTCATTATCCACGTCACAGTCTTCAGAGGGAAATTCCCAACCAAAATACAGAAAAATAGCGTTGTTTTATGTATTTTAGACGCTCTGCTGCAAATTATGCTTCATGTTTCGACTTTCATTGCACAAACATGATACTTCCGTTACGTTCGACGTCATCGGTTACGTCACAATTTTCAAAGGGGAATTCCCAGCTTGAATTAAATGAAAAACACCAAAGTTTTCTAAAGTGTCTTTATAGCCATTGCATTCGATAGCCGCACTGTAAACTGTAGTAAACAATGCTTCCTTTTTGTATCAAAATGTTCTATATCCAGGGCTCCCAGCCGAAAATAGTGAAAAAGCCAGAAAAAGTTGGTCAGAAAGTGGCAACAGGTGGGCTATGTCGGGGGCGTGGGGGCGCATCCCCCAGGCGCCGGAAGCAAGGGGGTGTGGGGGCAGAGCTCCCCCCAGCCACTGAAAATTTTTGCATTTTTTATCTAAAAAAAGCAATTTCTAGTGCGTTTAACTGTATAATATGCTGTAACAATGTCTTATGTTCTATGTATTATACAAATGCCAAATGCTCTGATATGTGACAATCACTTTCCAGTAGCGCACTCAGGATTTGGCAATGTGTGGGGGGGCTGCAATCGCGGGTTTGGGGGCTACAGCCGCCAACGAATTTTTACGGTTTTCACATAAATAAACACTTATTCTAGCACATTTTTTTTCATCGAAAAAGGGCGTGCAGTGAGCGCAGTCACAATGGTTAATGTAAAAGTATTCTCGCAGCTTGTATCTAAAAGCAGAAGCTTGGCTAAAATAAGTGAAAGGAGGCTGCAACCATTATTAGTTTGAGGAATTATAGACTGAAAGTTAGGTTTTAGTACCTTATCACAAGGCCAAAAAGGAGGGGACATGGCATCGTGTGCCTGTGATCTGCGTGTGCCTATGATCTTCTCTGCGTGTGCTTATGATCACTTCTACCTAAACCGAACCTAGGTCTAATCACTTCCACTTAAACTGAACCGAATCTGAATTTCGCAATCATTTTCATAAGTCCTACCTTCATACTTTCAAAATAAGCTCTTGCTAGTTGGTAGCGCGTAAGTGTAATAACCTAAAGTTACGCAGGGATCATACCACGATGCAACATTGTGTGATGTCACAATTATGCTATTTCAACTTTTTATGGCCTATAACAAGCGAGTAGCTTGTCTGTCATCAACATGGTTTATGACGTTTACAATCTTACAATTGTGAGGTTAGTTTCACCATAGATTACTTAGTGGATAGGAAGAGGCGTTACGCATCAGTGATTTCACTTTTTTTAGCATGCTATTACTCTGTTGTTTGGAAACCAATTTGCATAAAATTTTTAACATAGTCATTTATTGATTTTTAATTATTTTTAGTAATTTTTGTTTATACAAATAGGCGTAGCTAAAAAAGTTCAAAAACAACAGTGAAATTTTGCAAAAAGTTCAGTCACGCTTGAGTGATGGTGCCAATTTCTCTTCAGCTACCATTGAAAATGCTAGTCTGATGCTGGTCTGCAGGTAGTAATTGAGGGTTGTTTAGCCTTCTGCAGCACATCAAGCACTTTAAGGGGACTAATGGATTTGTATATGGGCAAAACATTGTTTATAAGTAACATTAAGTATCTGGGTATGGTTTATTGCAGGACTTCCCAAACTTTTTCGCTCGCGACCCTTTTTAATCTTTTGAAATTATTCGCGACCCTTCACGGTTAAAATGAGAAATATGCATTTGCAAAATATGCATTTGTGATAATTATTGGAAGACGAAAACTAAAAATAAGCTACCGCTACTCAATTATTTATTTATTTATTGATTTTTCATTTTTGTAGCATATTTATCCTCCTATCACCAGAAAGCGATCAATGCACTTTACGAGCTCACTAAGGAGTTGCCAGCCATCTGTCTATCACACGAAGATGAGGGAACCCCACTAAGTGCCTTTCCCAACGGCACAACAAGTAAACTCGCCCGCTTGCTCTCCACACTGTCGCTTTAATGCTGAGCGTCAAGCAGGGAAGCTGTGAATACCAATTTTAAAGTCATTGGTTTGATCCAACTCGGAATAAAACCCAAGGCTGCAGTTACCGTGGCGTACGCTCTTACCTCTCGGCCACCTGAGCTGTTGATGTCTGCAATGCCTACTAGTTTACACTTAAGTAGCTTATTAAAACCAAAAACAAAAAAGCAAACACATTTATGTAATGTGATGGGTGCGATTGCTTTCGCCTACAAACCAAATCCCGCTGCGGCTCAATATTTGTTAATGCCGGTCTCGACATGGTTTGAATGTTGCTTTGTTGCTTATGCCGGAACGATGTTTTGCCGTCAACGTTAAACATGCAGACTCGCACAGATACGTCGAGACAATCGGCCGGAGTGTGGTTGCTGCCGAGTCCGATAATGGTGGATATTCGGCTTTAATGCTAACCATTGATTAACCAGCTATCCATTGCTTAAAATAGTTTTTAATTACCGGTGCTAGCCTCTCGCCAGCAGTGTTCTACATGGCGTCGCAAACCGAAGCGATGAAACAAAAAGATGCGTTCAGCCGCGTCACGTGATACCGATGTGACGAAGCAAAACAATTTATACATAAGCTACAGCACTCATCTGCTGCCTCACTATTTCGTACTAGCCTAGAGATAGGCCAGAATCTACATTCTACAGCTAAGTTAAGAATGATGTTTGCGCAATTACACCAGTTTAAAAAGCTCAACAGCATACTATACATAATACGCAATACTTTGCTTAAAATTTGTATACTCCCTGCGCCCCCTGAAGTTTGTTACGCGACCCCTCGCGGGGTCGCGACCCCTAGTTTGGGAAGCCCTGGTTTATTGGTTTAAAAGTGACTGGTTTTTAGGCTTGATAACCAAAGCTGAGCACAAATCCGTAAAACTGATTTTCTTTTAAACTCTAATCCATCATTATACGTCTACTTGCGGGTTGAGCCTATCTCCGCGGCTAAGTTGATGCCTGAGCCACAACTTCAAACTGCGAAAAATATGCGTAGCAGTGGTGAGAAGTGTGTCCGACTTGACCGACGCGGAAATTTAACCCATAACCTTGCGTACACATTGCCAACAAGCACCGGTATTTTAATAAGAGATCTGTGGCTTTTTAAAGAAAAATCTAAAAATCTTAATTGGTTTTCAATGGAATTAAGTTTAAGGAGCAACTAGGTGCAGCGACCGTGCATTTTTTATTTTTCAGGCTGTGTCTATTTTTATTTACGCATGGTAGCCTATAACATATATCGTTTTGTTGCTGTAGCCTTCTTTTCGGCCACTGTTTTTGTTCTTTTTTGAGTTTTTCTCTGGCCGTTAAATAAAAATAAACTACTACTACTAACGTATACTACTACTACTATTATCTTTATCGATATGGCCTAATTTTCTGCAACTTGCATTAACCAAAACTCTGCCATCAGTATAATGTAGCCTACCGTCTCGATAATGATGAAACATAAATCCAATTCTTCTTGCGACATGTCCTCCCAGAGTTCCATTTTTAAACGGGCAAGAGAGTGTCGAAAACGTAGGTAAAATTTGTATTGTACTGGTTAAACTACTATAGCCTATTACGCTACGCAACAGTGAAAACCTGTAAAATAATTGTACGGTTCAACCGGAAGGTCTACGCTACGGTTTACGATGATATTCCCTCGCTTATCGTAACCTTGCAAAGCTCGTAAGTTTAAGCTCGGTGTGCCTGAACATTACGGCAATCTTAGACTCAAATATGCTAAAAAAATTTGAACTAAGATGCAATATGCATGAAGATAAAGACTCTTTTCTGGCATTTTTAAGCATCAGATATGCACTTTTCCATTGTAGCTGAAAAAAAATTGGCACTATCGTTCAAGCGTGACTGAACTTTTTACGTCACAATGCAGGGTTCAATCCACTAAGTAATCTATGGTTTCACTGCAGCATGATGAGACCACTTTACAACAGTGCAGATAATAATTAATTATGTCAATTTTCTTACTCGTTACCTAACGCAAAAAATCCCGGCAGATGGCACGCGAGGCGATAGGGGGGGGGAGGTGTGGGTGCTTTTAGAAAAAAAGCATTTTTGGAATATTATCGGTAGGTGCCGATTTGAAGTGCAAAATGCCGGAAATCCGGCAAAATCCGGAACTCGGGGAGCCCTGTGTATCAAATAACAGGTAACTACGAGTGTTATGCATTATGCAGCCGTCTGCAATGTGTTGCAGGCCTCCTCAAACTTATATACAACTAGTAATGCTGGTATGTTGTTGGGCTTGGAAATCGCTGTTTAGTTGGTAGCATTGCGCTTTCCCAATTAACATCAAAGTGTCGAGTTATCCCTTCACCAATGAAGTGTTTGTGGCTTGTTTTATATTACCGATATCTTTTAGTGAAAACAGTCACGTAACCAGCAACTGACCTTAATACGCTTTCGCGTTCGCTCGCTACTCCAATCTCGATTTTTGGTGTGATAAAAGTGCTTGATCATAAAAGTTTAACGATAAAGTCAGTGCCGTAGCAGCTCAACTTTGGGCCCCCCCAAAAAACCCTTTCAAGTCCCCAATACTTAGCTTTCGTTATGAATTGTTTTTGGTTTTTCCAGGGGTAACAACTCAGTTTCTCACCACCATGCGAATACTGTGGTAAAATTAAAACATATAACGCGTTATCACTGTGTAAAAATAAAAGGTGTAAATTTAAGACAAGTTTGTTACACCCAATTCATTTTCCATTAAAATCATTTAGCTCAGGGTTTTTCTACCTTTTTCTGCTCATGGCCCACTAAAATGATAAAATATGATGGTGGCCCAATAACTTTTGCTAAAAGGTACAAAGTCAACGTGATGGCATGATTAGGGAATGCTGATGTCGCTCTCTAGTCAAGCTCTGTGGCCCACTGTTGGGCCATGGCCAATAGGTTGAAAACCTCTGGTCTAGCTAGAGCGCACTTTTTCGTACACAGATGTTCTTTTGACAGCATCATAATCTGGAGATCGGGCGCATTAACTTTCGATTGACAACATGGCCAGCGAAGAACCAATCGGATGGCCGAGTGGATAGAGCGTATGCTTCTGAGCCTGAAGGAGTGAATAGACTGAGGGTTTGATCACTAGTCAAGTCAAACCAATGACTTAAAAATTGGTATTCACAGCTTTCCAACTAGACATTCAGCATTAAAGGGATAGTGTAAAGAAAGCCGTCAAGTTTGCTTGTGCCGTTGGGAAAAACACTTAACGAGATTCCCCCATCTAAGTGCGGTAGGTAGACAGATGGCCGGCAACTCCTAAGGGAGCTCGTGTAGCGCCCCATTGCTTTCTGTGATAGGTGGATAAAAATGCCAACAAATGGAAAGAAAAACGATAGTCTGCTGTTTGCCATATTAGATGTAATAAACGTTTTAATAAATTTCAGTTTTCTGAAGCTTTGTTCAGCACTGGTAACAGTAACAACGCATTTTGTAAACTCGAGAAGCAAGGCAAGCGAGCACTTACAGGTATTACTATTGAATTAAAAGTTCAACGGTGTTGAAGGGAGACTGCCAAACGAGCTTGTGTCGTTCTAATCAGCAACCATCTGATATAAATATCAAATGCAATAGATTCCAGCCGTGAATCGAACCCGTCGCAAAGAATCTGAACCTGCGTGCGGTATTGCCAGATCATATTGCTGACAATGGCTGTTCATGCACGAAGCTGCTGGGTGTAAACAGCAATGCAAAGACAGAAGCGACATCACATGTCAGCTTAAAACTTTCTAGTATCGACATAATAGCCTGGTCCACCAGTAGTTTCAAAAAGTTTGCTTTGAATCTCTTCCTCAGAAGCTGTACAATATACTGTAGATTTGCATCGTAACTAAACATTCTCTTTTTCTATTTTCATTCTCTTTTTTTTTACTTTTTGATTGAGGAAGACCGGACCAATGTCCAATTCCTGCGCTATTTCAAAAGCACACGTTTTCAAACTAGCAAATCCTTTTTCAATGGACTTTTGTATTCGATGTCAGATTATGGTTGCTGACACAGAAATAGGGTAGGATTGAATTTAATTTACCGATCGGATGGCCGAGTGGATAGAGCATCTGCTTCTAGATTGGTGGACTCCGGGATTCAATTCCGTGTCCGGTCAAACCAATGACTTGAAAATTGGTATTCACAGCTTTTTTGGTTGACGTTCAGCATAATGGATAGCGCGAAACAAGCGGCAAGTTCGCTTGTTGTGCTGTTGGAAAAGGCACTAAACGAGATTACCCCATCTAGGTGTGGTAGACCGATGGTCGGCAATTCCTAAGCGAGCTCGTATAGCGCCCCGTCGCTTTTTCATGATAGGAGAATAAAATTGCGAATAAATAAAAAATAAATAGATAAAATTTTAAATCTGCTCACAAGGTGTTAATGAATTTGAATTTAATTTTTTCAAGAGGAATGAATTTGAATTTAAGCTTTGAAAAATGATTGCATCCAACTCTGCACCGGCCTCCTTTTTTAAGTCCTACGCGCACTCTTACACACAGTGTATTGTTTATGACATCATTAGGCAGTTTATGACGCTATTTGAAAGTAAACGATAGCGAAAAATTTTAAAACCGAAATATATAGAATCTGAGCGCAAAAAATTCCATTCAACGCGATTCGCCAAGCAAAACTTTGTTTTTGAATTGATGCAACTTCGGGTCCTTCAAGACAATTTGGGGCCCCTTTTGGCAGTGTGGCCCCCCCCCCCAATTGGGGGGTTTGGGGGGCGGCTGCTACGGCTCTGGATAAAGTTTAAAATCAATAATTTTTATCAACGAAAGTATAAACAGCGTTTGAGATTTGCAAACATTATACTCAATTACCTATTACGTCACTATTATCATTGTTTCGTATTGTTATGCACAATTTTTTCAGGCTAGAGAGATGAAAATTTTTGAGAAATGCATTGAACATTGTTTATGACGCTTTTACAAATTAACAATCACGAGTGGAGTTAATAGATTTGCCATCTACTTTTTCAAATTTTTGACAACTTTTTGTACAGAAATGGAGTTCATGGGTTTCGCCACCATAAATAACTCGAAATCGGTTAGAAGCACAAACTCCAAATTTGCACACAAGAAGGACATTGGTGTAACGATTGAAAAAAATGCAAAAAAAAACGAAATTTTAAAAATTTAGAGTTAATGGGTTTTGCCAAATGACGGCAGTGCATTTTACGCATACAGAATAGTTGGAAGTTGCATGCGATATCAGCAACATAATATTTATCTGTTGGAGAAGGTTTCAAGAATTTTTTGGTTTTCCTTTTAGTAAACATGACATTATTAGCGGTTAATCTACTTTTAAATTGTTCATGTTTGCTTCATAAAAATAGTTGCAGTTGGATTTATTATAATGGCTAAATCTGCTAAGCTACAGAAGTTAGAAACATATACATCTACGACCACCCGGTCCACCCGGTCCACCCGCTCTTCAAGCGAATATTTTCTGATTGCTCACTCAAAAGAAACAATAAGCGGATCAAAGTTGCCTGCGCTCCAAGTTTTTCAATATGTGTTGTATGTACAAGAAGTTGCTCCAAAGTCTCAGTCCACTAAATTAAGCATATCTCATGCAGTGGAGCAGGTATTCTCTTTCTGGTCGATGCCTGGTATCAAGACGATTGGGATACAATACGCCGAAGATAAACTTCTTACAATATGGAAGAAATGGATGGGACTGAAGAAGAGCCAACACAGACCAACAGATCCTGAAGACAACTTTCTGTAAAATTCTGCCCCTTTTCTCCAGGATTTGTTGGTCTGTGTTGGCTCTTTCCTGACATCTTTAATTTGCTGCTTGCCAAATTTCCCCAAGTGGAGATAATCATCGTGAAGCATCTTATCCAAGGATGCAACCACGAGACTAGGTGGGAGTTGAACCTTTAACCTTACGATCATGGTCGTTGTAAAAACGATGCTCCGAACTACTGTGCCACGCTGCCGACATGGTAGGAATTACTTGGACATGAAGAAACTGAAGACACATAAAGGGGTCTTCTTTTTTTAGTGTAAGCCAAATCGCAGAACGACAGACTTTTGATACGCTCTACTCTTCGCGTTTAGGGCACATCTGAAATCATTTCAAACACCCACACACAATAGGAAACTAATTTGGTAAAATACTTGAAAACCACAAGTACGTACAGTTGTTTTCTCACTGGCGTATTCTGACCGTACTGTTTCCATTTTCGTAGCTAGAAAAACAACACAGTTAATTGAAGTTATGTTGTGTGCATTTCTTCACAACTTTGCGTGTTTGTAGCCTACAGTACCAATCACTTTTGGTGCAAGCAAGGTAGCATACAAGATAGTGTAGCAAGATAATGTAGCAAGCAAGTGTAGCAAGCAAGATAGTGTAGCAATACTTACTTCATTATTATGTAAGGTAGTGACAGCGATGAACGCAGCTTCATGAAGTTTCGCTGATTTTCTCAATATAGGCTCTGCTGGTTTGCACACTTCCAAAATTTCGACAACAGGTGTGTATTTCACGAAAGTTTTTAATTCAATCCTCTAAAATTAAATATCACATTAACATGCCAGGAAATCAGCCAGTGAAGAGTAAATTACAAATGTCCAATGATTACTGAAATACACAAACATATGCTTGAAGCATATTTCCGATCATAAGAAATGGTAAGGTAATTAAAAAAATGGTAAGGGGCAATGCCCCGGTGACCACAACCTGGACAGCCCTAATGGCCACTCCTTGGCTTCGCAATTGGGACCGGGTGATGCGCAACGGGTGGCCCAGAAGATAAATCTGACTTGTATTACAGAAGAGCTACAATTAGCGAACGACATGGTTTAGAGCAACGGACGTGGGTTGCTGAAGTTAGTCGCAGCAACTCTATTAGAACAACAGAACAGTGCACGTTTATTTTTTGACTCCGCCCCACTTTTCCCACAAATCACTGTATAGTCCCCATTTGATTAGGCTAAATTACTACAACGAAACGTACCTGTAAGGTTAACATTCTTCACACCGCAAGTCGACAAAGAAAAAGCAAAAAGATGAAAGAAAATGCAAGACTTTTATCACTTAAATCTCTTAACAGCTTTAGTTAAGACCAGAGCTGGACTAACACTTTTATGACCTATTTCAAGCATAGGCCTGAATCTGAGCTACCGGTACGACAAATACGGGGGAGACCGGAACAAGTTGAAACATTTTTCATATTTCATGATGTAATTTGATAACAAGACGGAATATAGAGCCAGTTGAAGCGTCTAGTGCAAGCTAACTGTGTTGGTAAGCTATGCTCAAAAAATTTTGCAAAGACGAAGTCGCATCTGGGAGATAATGGATTTTTAATGGTATTGGGGTAAGTTGTAACAACACCCGGAGTACATTGTAACGGTGATGTTTTATCTATTGTTCGGCAAAATACTAAACCGTCTTAATTCACTATACCTACCATTGACGAAATTTAATGCTGTCGTATACAACACAACATGTGGTGGCTCATAGTTTAAGTTTTTTTTTTAATGATATACAGAAACATGGTAAGAAAACAGGAACTTTTTTCGCATTCACAAAATTGAATTGTTTTAAAATAGGGCAGTGGTGTAAAGAAAAAGTTTTAAAGGGGAGGGGGGCAGGAGCGGATTTAGAAAATTTTGGTAGGAGATGCAACTTTGAATTAGGTTGAATGTTAACTAAATGCAAAGACGTTAAGCGTTTGATCCGGAAAAGGGCGTAAGTAAGCTCTTTGATAATGTTTCATATCACGAGCGCATTCAGAAAATTTTCAGGGAGATGCACCAAATTTCTACATTGCTTCAAGCGTATTTTTTTCGTCAAAATTAATTTGAAGCAAACCGAGGAACAAAAAGCTTTAGGGTTGGTTCTGGGGCATAAAATTTACGTACTGTAATAGCCATTTAAGTGCATTTTAAACAATATTTAGTAAGTTTTTGTATAATTTTTTTGCCCCTAATTCTGAGTCCTTCACCAAATATGACGCATTTTGTTGGCACGCTTTCGATTATGCTTGATTAAGGCGTAAGGCTTAATGTAGTTGAAGAAGTTCGCAATTATGAAAAAATTTATTCATGAAAAACATTTTTGAAAAATGATGGTGGTGAGGATGCGCCCTCACGTTCCCTTCCTCCCCCCTGGATCCGCCCCGAGGGAGCATGCATTACAAAACTCATCAAAAGAGTCTGGCATATTCAATCACGCAGCAACGTTTGCTTACTAAGAGGCAAAGTCGAAAGCAGAGCCTTGGAACAATGCCCCTTTCCTAAATACGTTCCTAAAATAAGGCTTTAAGCCTGGAAGCCAGCTGCTAAACTAGGTGCACTATTTTAAAAAATAATAAGATAACTTCCCCCAAAAAAGTGTGAAATAAGAATTTCCACTGTGTTACTACTTTCCCCACAAAAACTGTTACAACTTACCTCCAACAGCAGGTAGTCAAATAAAATCAAAACATTGGTCTTTGAAAGCAAAGCAATTTCACTATTCATCACAACACGACTAACCTACTCAACAAGATATTTTAGTAATCAGAGCTTCGAATTTGAACCCGAAGGAACTCGATCTTTTTGCCAAACTCGAACTTGAATTCTCACTCAAATAAAGTCTGAACTGGAAACTCGAACTTAAACTTGAACTCGTAAATATTCTGGGCTAAGAACTTGAATTCGAACTCGAAAATATTTTACTCAATAATTACTTGTTTTTACTCAAAACGACTTGCGCCATGCTCAAGATAATCACTTTTTTTTTAACTTGAAAGAACTTCATAAATTTTCAGTAGAATCAAACTCGAACTTTGAACTCATGTCACCGGATCAGTCAATACAAAATAAAAATTTCAAAAATTTTACTTCTATGTTCCAAATCCTATCTTTCATTCCACGCCAACAATTTTGCAACTATGAAAACGAAACTTTCCGAATATCTTGCTTTTTGATCAAGTGGTAACCGAAAAAAATTGAATTAATTTTTTTTTTATTTTAAAAGAAAATATTTGCGATATTACATATTTAACTAGTTACCTTTAGCTCTGGTCTCCCCTAGTTTGGTAATGCTGTGTGGGCTGCGTACTCCGTATAGGTATGTAAATCTTCGAAAATATGCTAAAAATAATCTGTTGGTATACTTTTTCGCAGCATTATTTTTTCAGAATTCTTTGTGCGATACCAGCGAATAAGCTGACAGAATTCTTAGTAGAATTCATTTCAGAAATCTTTAGCATGTACAGTACATATCAACAAGTCTTTCGATGGTTATCTATCGCACTTCGAATCGAATTTGGTAAGAAGTCAAAACGTAAAACGCTGTCAAATGTCGCACTAATGAATAAGATCTATTGCGTTGCTTCAAACCACAGCTGAGTAGGTCAATTTTATTATGAAAGTGCTCACTTCAACCTTGTGGACCTTGGAGTCTAATATTCCTCGCAAAGCATAACAGCTACTACTTCTTTCACTAATTTTCTTCTCGTGTATAGTCAAATTGAGATGTCCCTGCTACCGCGACGTCATACAGCAGCTAAGATATGATGAGAAGATGCAAACTCTATTTCCTAACTATAAGTAGGCTACACAACACATTATTTCGTCATCAATCATCATCAAATCACCAATGAAGATAACAAAAAAGTCGCTACAACGACGCTAAAGCGTTATTTTAATTTCTGATCAATTCATCAAAAAAAGAAATGTTTTACAATATTTTCCGTAGCTCAAATTTAAATACTTTCCCCAACAAAGTGACCTACAATTTTTCACGCCCACAGAGCACGTGCTTAGCGTGCCTGATGGTCAATCCAGCAGTGGTTTTGATCTTATCGGGTCTCGTCACACGAGGTACTGTGAAACATGTTTGAAATTGACATCCTAAATTCAAAAACCCCATAAGATTTTCTGTTAGTGGAACCTAGCACACAACAAAAAACCTTTACCACTTATATATTTTCAAATCTACGAGCTTTGCCACTTGGTATTATACAGTACAAAAAATAACAGATCAATACAGCAAGAACGCTACCTCGTAAGTATCAAAATCTTTGGAGGTGCACAGTAAAACCTCTTCAAAGCCTATTTTACATCCATTCAAGTGTGATCCCAGTACGTTTGACGCCGTATGATTGTAAGTTTTCGGAAGAAAATTCAAATAATCATCATCACGATCACACAAGTTCCATTTCTGGGCGCTTCAAACAAAACTCAACAATTTAGCTGTATTTTATTGTTGATAGTTTTCCCACTTTTTATTAACAAGCTGCGAGTTGGGTTTGACAAAAAAATGGCTCATTAAAAAATGTGGCAAAAAGCAACTTTTCCACGAAAGTTTGTATTCCCAACCAAGCATCAAGTTTTTGCATTGCGTGTTCCATCTCATACCGCCATTCTAAGCAAGCTTTTATGATCACAACTGTTCAGTTTTTAAGATGTACACTAATTTAAACCGGTGCTTCCAGATAAATTTTTTTAACCAGCATTTAATTGGCCTGATGAAGCCCACCGCGTTTCTGATGCATCAGAGATTTTCACAAATAAGAATTTTAATTTAAACGGACAGATTTTGGTAATACAGCAGATTTTGATTTTGAAGAGTATTTATGTTTGGTTTCGATTTGTACCGCATTTGGATTTAAATGCAAAACGATTAGTTGAATTTCGAAAAATAAATACATTTTTTTCGGGTCATTTAAGTAGTGGATTTTATTCCAGTGAAATTTCGGATTGCGACCGAATTAGGTTTTGAAACGTTAAATCCGGACATCTTTGTCATAGGGATCGATTCTCAGGCCAGTTAAACTTAAAAAAGTGTCGTCAACAATCGAAACCGCCGTGGGGTTTCGTCGGAGTTTTGAGCTGTGTTATCCCAGCGCCAAGCCGCGGAGATGAGCTCCGTCATTTGTTATCCATATTTGGTTTGATTTTCGTGGATATCATTGAGTTAATCAATAAACCAAAGAACATCAAACAAAATCTAACAATAAAATTTAAAATTACACTAAACATATTGTAAGAATAATCTAACTTACACTTTGTCCCAAGTGTATTTATCTTTCGGCTCAAATTTAAGTCGAATTGCATAACTCTTCCAAGGTTCTAGACCATGAATAAAGACTTTGATTGGAGGGTCAAGTCGTCTGGAAATTAAATTGGTGATCAGATGACAGTATTTAATACCTTTCTTGTAGCCAAATTTAAGATCTCGGTCTACGTAAACTGTTTATTTCTTAGGATCGTAAAATCCTCTCATTGCTCATTAGTACTTGGAATTGATTATTTTTTTGTCATTGCACGTAAACAACTCCATAAAATTTTACAAATATCTAAGACAATTCTTCGAAATTGTAAAAACAAAAATGAAAACCAATCAGTCAAGCTTGTTTTTAAATGATGCTGCATCATTAAAAATTGTCATGTTTTAATCTGACAGACGTAGTAGGGATCGACATTCTCGTAGCGAGTTTTACTGCTGCAGTTTTCTTAGGAAGATACGGGGGAAGGGAAATGCCATGAATGGGGAGGGCACGCAGCCATGAGTGGGGAGGGCACCGGGACGCCTATCTCGAAATGGTTCTACAATAAAAGATAAGGCTCAGTCGAGATGACCATGTCCATAATTAAAAAAATTGTACGCTAGCTGACAACAGCGACGTGGTGTAGTGGCCAGTATGCTGGACTGCCACTCATGGGGTCTGGGTTCGAAGCTACTCTGGGTTTGGATTTTAATACAACGTACTTGGTTTTTTAAGTGTAATTCGGGATGTGGTAGAGGGGTGGTAAATAGAATAAACAAAAATTTTTCTGTAGAACCATTTCCGAAATATGCCACCGAGACACTCTAGTCACATTTTGAATCCAAAATGTGTTCAAAACATTCTCATAAAATAGCGCAATCTTTTGTTTTTTTGCGCCCTACCACCCTTTACCTCCATCGAAAATATTTTCGGTGCTTACCTGCCATAAGTAGCATGTATAAGCATTTCGGTTTCTAGCTTCGCCATCTGTTGCCATTTGTCAGACTCATCCAACACCACTTTGCTGAAAAACAGAGCAGAAAAATCAAAGTATAGATTTATCTCACCATCATGAAATGAATACACATAGCCTGCACAAAAGTATACAACAAATTACAGATCGTCAAATTAATCATTTCAGACGTATCTACAGAAAAATTCGGCTTGCTTGTTTATGTTATTTATTTACTCAATTGGAAAAACCATTCAAATATTTTGACTTTAAACATACGGCCCCACAGGGTCGTCAGTCCGGCAAAAAATACAAAATGACGTAGATGAACTCACATCGTGTTTAATTCGTAGGACCTCGTAGACATTCCAAGCGCAGAAGACTCTGGTTGACTCTGCGTCACAAAAGAGCGTTTACGAATTACTATAATTCATCAAAAGAAAATCAATTGAAAGGGCTAAAGTTACAAATACACAACATCGCCAAATAACAAAACTTAGGTACCATTACTATAGATGCATAACCAGCTGAAAACTTAAAGGGTTGGGATAAAATAATAATGCACTAAGGGTTACCATGATTACAGCCTTTTATAATACTTTTTTAAGCACATTATAGTGCCCCGGTGACCGCCCCTCCGTCTACGCCACTGGGTACTGTAGCCTAGGTACCACGCTATTATAGAGTTCCACTGAAGACGAGGTAGATAATTGTAGTTGTCACAAATGACGATGCTAAAACGACTCACTGGTTGATTTGAACAACTAGGATCGGAAGACTCCAATAACTTTGAAATATCGTCAACTTGACTGGTTTGTTCTGGACGTGATCTACAAATTCAAGTTTAAACTTTCTAAACTAATGAAATAGATACGAAAAATGTAAGAGCAATGGACTTGGTAATAATGAGTAATCGCTATTCGCTAACATGCAGTGTTTTACCGGAACGAAAAAGAAAAGTTGGCTCTATTTAGTCATTGACTGGCATTGATACCACAAGAACATCTTTTGTAATGTTTTTAGAAAAACTTATCAATTTTTGACTTTCATTTTTTGTTTGAATATACCTCTTATTATATTTTATAATGAGCTTTAAAACTTTTAATGCATTTTATGGAAAACCATGATTTCGGACACAGCCAGTTCTGGCCACAAGTCCTCGAAATGCACCTAGTGACCTATAGGTGCGCCAATGATACAAGTTATGATAGTAATTTCAAGTATTATGTCAGTCTAGAATTCGCAAGATAAAACATGAAAATTCCAGGCAGAAAAATTGGAAGTTTACGATGATAAGTTCATAGGCTGATTGGTTTGATGTATCTTACTTTGGCTCGAGATTTGGATTTCCAAGGGATGATGTAGAAGTTGGTGATATCTGGGTGGGGTTATGCCAGCTCGGATGAGCAAGGTCACACACTTTTTTGTCCTAATAAAAAAGCAAAATTGAAAACACAGCAGCCGAACTGAGCAGATTTGTCTCATGAAATTAAAAAAAAATAGCTGTTAGTCGAAAAGCAGCAATCCCATCTTGAAGCAAATTTCTTACTTTCTTGGATTAAACCATAGTAGGTCTATAGGTTTGCGCACTGTTAAACAGCATGTCCCGAGTAATTGCAATGTCAATATGACTAAAACCAGAGCCGGATTAAGCAATGGTCAAACTGGGCAGTTGCCCAGGGCTCCGCACCTTGAAGTCCCCCGCGCTTTTGCTTTATTTTTAGCGCAATTAAAAATTGAATTGAAATAGATTTACAGCTTTATAACCTACATTGCTAGCAAACCTGATCTGAGAAATCAAAATATTACGTACCGGAACAGTAGGCCTATTGACTTGAACAAAAAAAATATTGAAACTGATTTTCAGTGACAAAGTGACTGCAGCATGTCACACTGCAGACTGGTATAATAGCACTTGAATTAATGGCTGCGAACGGCTGTCAAATGTTTTAAAAACCTTAAGACTTCTGGCATTTATCCAAGTTATAGCAGACCGCAGACTAATCTAAGTTTGTAGAAATTTACGAGCTATTTCATTTCAAAAATATCAAATAATTTTATAAGCTTTAATTTCATTAAAAGCTATATCTGGACTCGCTGGAAACTTAATGAACTATGTAGGCAATAAAGTATGATATTAGAAAATTAAGAGTGATAACTTGAAAGGATTCCAGATGTCGGATCTTCACACTTAACCCAAAATTAACTAAATTTTGGAGTTGCAAAAACTAACCGGTACTTTAGCAACACTAAAAATTTATTTGAAGAGGTTGAGATTGTTGAGTTTCTGTGACTACTGCACAGAGTGTTTTATGTTTAGAAGTGCTCATGACTGGAAAAATTCGTGATTTAGGCCGAAAATTTGCCTGTAAGAATGGAAGTCAAAAATGTGAATGAAAAGAGGAAAGAGAGACAAAATCAAAAGAAGTTGAAAACAAGTGTAAGAAAATAAGTCAGTTTGTTCCTAATGTAAACGAGCAGTTAAATGATCCTACATCCATTCAATCTTTGATCAATGACAATCAAGCCGTTGAAGCTATGAATCTTGAGAGTACAGCAGAGGAATTTGTCTTGGCTTTTTTTGCTGTACTCTGCGTGTTGTTGATCATATTTTCTATGTTGTTTTTCTTTATTTCTTCAATGAAACAGTGCGAAAATTTTATGCTAATATGTTCGACCTTTTAATCAAAACATTTTATTCTTTTTAATAATTCAAATAACAAATTAGACTCAACCTTTTTGATCTACGTTAGGGGTTCTTAACCTTTTTTGCATTCTTTACCCTTTGCCGATTGAAAAAAAGTATAATTTACCCCCAGTGCAACACTTTCACCTTTTTAATACTGAAAATTTAAGTTTATTTTAGTTTGTACTTCGGAAAAATTACCCCCTAGGTAGGCAAATTTTACCCTCAGGGGGTAAATTTACCCCCGGTTAAGAACCCCTGGTGCAAGTTAATAATAATCAAAATAACAAATTGTTGTCAGCATTAATACTTTTGGAGCGCGACCAAAACCTGATTTTGACAAATTTTTATAAAATTTGCGATTGATTGTGATGTCAATGAAACTTAATATCAAATCTTCGTCATGCTCGCGCAATTACACCGAAGCGTGTAACTGGTCTTGTCTCCACGGCTTAGCACCTGGGCAACACAGCTCCGAAGAAAAGTCGCAGCGGTGGCGAGCCGTTGGCGCCATTAGAGTCAGATTTGACCGACCCGGAAATTGAACCACAGACTTCCACACCCATAGCTGCAATGTCTTAACAGCTGAGCTAACCGACCGGCACAAAAAGATATTAGTTGCTTTCGTCTTTCATAATTTAGGGGCCCCACGCTCTTATCTGCCCCGGGTCCCGCGATCTCTTAATCCGCCCCTGACTAAAACTTGCTGATTTTTTTCGTATCAACTGTTAACCCAAATCAACACCGTATCATTGGCCTTATTTATGCAAAACACATAGACTGTCTTTCGTCAGCAATACTGTACACAACGCCAATAAGGAAAAAAAAACACAAAACAGTGCAGCAGCATCAAGACTCAGTGGATATGGAGAATTAGCTGCATGTTTTGCGGATTGCGTGATTTTATACGCTCGTCCATACTCAAACGTTCAGGTATATCAATAGTTAGCATGCACTGAAAATAATAATAGGCTAATGAGACACAGCTCTGTAGCCTTCCCAAGATTTATTTGACGTGACAGAACAAAACACTACTGGACGAATCTAGTCTACTCGTGTTGTGCAGCAAAAAAAAACGCCTAGTCCTACTCAATACTCCACTGGCTTCAGCAAGAGATTTTGTTCCAAAAAGCTATTCAGGCTTCTCATAGGCCACGAGCATGGCGTAGTAGGCCTACATATTGCACGCCACGCTCTGCGATACTATTACCCTGTTTACATATCCAATTTTAGGGGGTTTTAGGCTCACTGCTCTTGGTTCTAGTTTCTGAATTATAATCAATTTTTTGATATCATAATATTTTTTAACTTTGACATCAATATATTGATTAAGATACAAAAACGAGAATAAAGAATCGCGGGCCTAAAGCCCACTATAATCGGACGTGTGGACACTGGACAGGTTATACATATAGTTATATTACGCCATGGCGACGAGTGACAGTCTATGCCTTCGCTGCTCACCATTTGTGAGGGTTTATTTGTACCACTGGTACCACGTTGCTCTGTCGCAGAACTTGGCCGTGTGATCAAATTCTCATCTTTGTCTCGTGATTTTGACCTGCAAAAATTGAAATCTGAGTTATAATCAATCCTTAAGTCTTTCAAAGCTTTTTAAACTCACAAGTTTGTTTATTTTTCGCCTATCTCACAAAAACACAGGAAAAACGAATTTCGCATTGTTGAGCAGCCGGTACAAGCAAAGGAATAGGAAAAACATGTTGTTAAAGTGTTTTTTGGTACAATTATTAATCGGACCGTCATTGTAGTGCTGATGAGAACTAATTAAGTGTTTTGGCTGTGCCCCTTACCGCTAAAGGCACATTTAAGCAACCGGTACAATTTACATCTACCGGTATATGAAAATCTTACAATGGGCTTTACGTACTCTTGAGCAATGCTTCATCGATGATATCAATTACAAAACCTACTGGAAACTCCGTAAATATCACGGTACACCCGAAAAAACTTGAAGCAGTTATGAAGTCTAGAGGCTCATGACGTTCTCTAGAGGTCCTTGCATTCTCATTATGGTACAGGTTACTCATTATGGTACAGGTTGCATTCTCATTATGGTACACTCTTCTTATGTATGGAACATGGAGTACTTGAAAAGGGCATCAAGGCTTTGTAGTGATTGCAAAATATGCTTTGCATAGTTGCAATGCTTTGTGCAGTCGCAATGCCTAATTATTCATCGCATAATTATTCAGCTCATGACTACGACATTCGACTTTAGAGCTTAAGCCTATTCGCTATACAATCTCGTAGTTGATGATTCGTTCTATTGAATGACTTTGTATTATCCGCTTTAGTTTAATGATTTGTTTTGATGATTACTATTTACCGCTTTCGCATAACAGACAGGAAATAAGCTTATATATTTATGGATTCTGATTCTGCCTAAAAGATAGTTCAGAGATGTAAAGCAAATGTACTCCCGCGTTTGTAAGATGTTGTTTGTTGTATCTCAATAAACGGACAAAAACCGTCACACACTTTTGGAGTCAGATCGCTTGCTACAGCTTCATGCTTTTATTCCCAGGGCCAGTCCTAAGCCTTTTGGAATGGGTTTGCCCAGAACATCTTGGGTAAAACTGAATCGTCTGTTGACTGGCGTAAGGCGATTCCATTCATTCATGTAGAAATGGGGTGTTGCTCCTTCACCGAATTGTGAGTGTTGTGCCTCTGAGCAAACTGGAGACCACATCGTGCACCAAAAAGAATACAAGGTCTGTTGGTCCTGGATGATGACACCCGACGCTGGCTTAAAATCAACGTTGTCAACATCTAAACCGTCGAAGAAGATGCCCAACCACACGACGACGACGATGGTTCAGGTTGGTTAGTTAAGTGCGCTTACCGATACGGGGAAAGACATCGTAACGTGACGCGCGGTACGCGTCTATTCTTTCGCACTTCAAATTTCTGTTCACCAACCGCGCAGCAGAGATGTGCTTAACCTTTACTTTTGAGTAAGGATTCCACGTGATTACTTTGGAAAAGATATTTGATACTTTACATCCGTTACTTGTATTCGTTTAGGTAATCACGAATCAAAATCTATTCGAATCTAAAAAAGAGCAGCAGAATCAAAACAATTAAATACCACGCGACGACGAATATTTTTTCTCTTTGGTTTGCACATGACGCTCACAAGCAGAGAAAAGATATCTGTTACTTTTTATCTGATCTTAGTAATCATTATACGAATTCGACTCAAACGATTCCGACTCCATCTAAAAAGAGAGCAGTAAGCCCAATTACACGGTCTGTTATAAAGCGCTTATTTTCTGTTACAATTGACGTAGGCCAATGCTATTTGCTTTTCAATTCGCTGCGACTACTTGTTTACATGTAGCCTTATTTTGAAATAGAAGAGCGTTTGCAGTTTGCAAATAACTATTAGGACTGATAGGACTAATAGGCATAATAGCACTAATGGGAAAGAATGGGGAAGAGTAGAAAATTTGAAGGAGTATGGAGAGTATGGATGGTGGGGTAATTTTTGGCAGTTAGGGAAGTTGGGTCAAGTATGGGGGAAATACGAAAAGAATGGGGAGGTATGTTGGGATGTGGGGAAAAGTAAGAAGAGGTATGGAATTATGTGATATGGGAGGCGTGGGGAAGTGTGTTTGGGGTGCGGGAGGTGGAGCTGTGGGAAAGTATGGGGAGGTGAGGGAAAAGTGGGGGAGGTGTGAAGTGTGTTTGGGGTGTGGGGAGTTGTAGGAAAATGTGTTTGGGGTGTGCTGGGTAGAGGTGTGGGAAATGTGTTGGGGTAGGAGAATGTGAGGAAGGTGGGGGGTGCAGGGAAATGTGAAGAGAAGTGTGTTAGGGTGTGGGTGAGGTGTGGGAAGTGTGTTAGGGTAGAGGAAGGTGGGGGGTGCGGGTAAGTGTGGGGAGAGGTGAAGGAAAGGTGCGAGGAGAGTGGGAAAATGTGGGGTAGGTGTGAAAAAGTTTGTTGGGGTGTTGGGGAAGGGGTGGGAAGTTTGTTGGGGGGTGGGGAGAAATGGGGGGATAACGTGGGGAAAGTAAGGAAAGATGTGGGGGGTGGGAAGAAGTGTGGGAAGAGGTGAAGGGAATGTGGGGAAGTATGGGGAGGTGTGGTAAAATGTGGGGAGAGGTGTGGGGAAACATGGGGAGGTGTGGGAAGTGTGTTTGGGGTGTGGGAAAAGGTGTGAGAAGTGTGTTGGGGTGGGTAGAGGTGAAAAGTGTGGGCAGAGGTGGGGGTGTGGAAAGATGTTGGGAGAGGTCTAGAGAGTGTGAAAAAGTGTGGGGAGAGGTGAGGTGTAAGGGGGTGTTGGGGAAGGGGGAAGAGTGTACCACACCTTTCCCCAGACCAACTCACTTCCCGACACCTTTGCAGACCTCCCCCACATCTCCCCTCCCACTTCTCCACCTCTCCTACTCACTTCCCCCCACCTTCCCTCACCTCTAACCACACCCTAACACACTTCCACACACGTTTGCAGACCTCTCCTTACTGACGAGGTAGCTAAATTAATGCATAAATATTCGAAAAATAAACTGCCGAAAAAACTTTCTTCCTTTTTTACCCTTGTAAATGCGATACTCTCACGAACAACCCGGTTGGCATCATCTGGACTTAATCTGAGCTTACCGTTTTATAGAACAGAAAATTTGCATAATTTGGAATTCGGTACCACAAGAGATGAAAATACTGTCTTTTAATCAGTTTAAAATTAGACTAAAAAAGCATTTAATTTCAAAGTATTAGACTAATAGCTTGTACTATCCAAATGTGATAGAATTCAAATCACTTAAGATTAAGAGAAATACAACGAAACGTAATATAGCAAAAAAATTAATCCAGGAAATATTATGTAAACGTCCAGCAGCCTGAATTGACTACAAGGGAGCTGCTCGACTCGATGACCGAGAGGTCCCTTCGCAGCTTCCTGCTACAATTCATGAAACCTTACCTTTTTGTTTACGTGCGCGTTTATTTTCCATATCCGTTTATTACCGTTGTTTAATGTAAATTAGATTTACTTAGTGTAGTTTTTGTTGTTGTTTATCTAAATGCGCTCGATTTGTTGTGGCGTATTAAGTTGTTCGAAATAAAATTATCTTATCTCCCACCCTTCCACACATTTTTTCCACATCCCCATCTTCCCCACCTCTTCTCGCTTCCCCACCTCTTCCCACACCTCCCAGTTCTCCTCACTTTCCCCAATATTTCTCCACACTCCTATCTTTTATCCATCTTCCCTCATCTTTCTCCCACTTCCCCTTACACCTCCCTTTACTTTCCCCATCTTCCCTCACCCCCTTTCACACCCCCTCACTTCCCCCACACTTTTCCACACCCCACACTAACTTTCCATTACCTCCCCTACCTTCCCTTTATCTCCCCACACATCTCCACACCCCCGATCTTTCCTCACCTCCCCCCACACTTTTCCACCCCACCACACCTTTTCTCTTAAGTCTTTCAACACCGTCCCCCATATCTTCCCTCTCCCCCATACCTTGACCTCCTCTCACCTCCCCCCACACTCGCCATTTTCTCAGCTGCTCTTGCACTTCCCCACACCTCTAACCAACTCTCCTACCCACCCCATCACACTTTTCCACACCTTCTCCCCCACTTCCAAACATGTGACTTGCAACGCTAATAATTGAAATCGTATTGACAAACCACCTGCGCCGAGCGAATCGAGTAAATGCGCTTTTAGCTAGCTTACAGCAACAATTGCAGCGGATATGACGTAAAAATGACGCAAGCAAATTGATTTAAGCTTAACATGTAAACGGCCTTAAAACAGACAGACAGCGTAATTATTATTTTCGTCGCAAAAAAGAACAAAAAACTTAATAAAAAAACTCCACACTCCCACACCTCACCTTACTTCCCCCCCCCTTCCCTCACCTCCCCCACGTTTCTCCACACCCCCACCTCCTGCCACAATTCTCCACACCCCACACTAACCATCCGTTACTTTCCTCTACCTTTCCTCATCTCCGACACTTCTCCACACTATACCATTTCGAGTTAAATCGAATTCGAGTGTAATCATTATGCGAATTCGAGTCAAACGATTCCGAATACTTTTTCTCTTTTGTCTAGCAATGCGCATGCCGCCGCTCACATGCAGATGCAGAGAGTAGATATCTGTTGCCTTTTATCGGCTACTTAGGAATCATTTACACCCGCAGTGAAAATAAGGCGAAATGAAAATACTGGTTTGAACCGGTTTATGTCCCCATCTTTCCTTGCTTTTCATTTCACCGCGAAAGCAACGGAACAAAAATACTGTGGTTGAAACTACAAAGCCATCATTTCGGTATTTACTGAGCGCGTTGAAGGCAAAAGAATTGCCTGCGCTAGTAGGCTACCCTGCAAGTGGCGTTATCATGGCGGTTCTTGGTCTATTTTTCGTTGCTAAATAGGCTAAACTTCAGCGTTTTTTTACCAGAAAGGTTTTTGGAAAAAACTATACCGAAAATGCGTTAATGTGTGACTATAATTTATAACTATAAAGGCAATTTTTTTATGACCTATAGAATCAAAAAATATGACTTTATTTTTTGAAACATATGACTTTATTTTTAGAACAGCAAATTCATGCTGTTTTCCGTAATTAACATCTCTAACGGTAAGTCTAAACACGTATGTTGAACCAGAACAAGAACATACTTGAAAGAACAAAGAATTCACTTGAAAATCAGCAAAAAAAAATTCGAATGTGCATCTTACAAGCAAGATGTTTAACTGCTGGATACGATTTTGTAATAAAATGCGACGTGTGCATCGGTAAAATTTCCGTTTTCGTGAATCATGGATTTTAACGTCAAAAATGACCGTTCTACAGAATGATGATGATGTAGGATGGTATGTTAACAACTTGGCATACAATGCTGGAGAAATATCTGGTCCACTCATCTCCAGAATGGTTTTTGTATAAATTGTTTGTAAACTAATAATAAAAAAATTGCTTCAAATGCTTCGTGAAAGTCGGCGCAAAAACTTTAAAATTCTCATTTCCTCTCCCAACATAAAATTATCAAGTGTAAAGTGTGCAGGAACTGTGTCTACGGTGGTACCGGGAAATAATAATTTGTATTTCATAACAAAAATCAATGGTCATATTTTATGACCAAAAAAAGAAAATATGACTTTTTTGACTTTGTAACTCCTTAAATATACCTCGCATCAACGTAGTTTTTTCGCGATTATCGGTTTTATTAGTTTTTGCGCTACTAAAAAAAAACTTAACTTTATTGACATTTATCCTCCACTATTTATAACCACTTCCACACTTCATATCTGAAGAGACTATGGCATCAATTTCATGAAGTCAAGGGTGCAAACCTGGCTACTTGGCGTTAGGGTGTCGGTTTCAGTTTCGGGTGTGTTGAAACCCAGATGTCAGGTTTGAGTTTTGGTTTGGTTTCACGGCTCTTGAAAAATCGGTTCCAGTTTCGGTTTAAGTTTCATCCAAGAAAGTTATTTTATTGTGAATACGAATTATTATAATCTTCTACTTTTTGGCGTATTTGTTTCATTACGATGATAAGTAGCAACTCAGATGGCCGAGTGAGGAGAGCAATTGCTTCAGAAGTTGTCAACTGGGGTATTATTCCGAGTCCGGTGAAACCAAAGACTCAAAAATTAGTAGTCACTGCTTCTCTATTCGACGCTCAGCGTTAAAGAAACTGTGCTGGTAAGGATGATGATGACAATTTCTAAAACCTAAAACCTTAGAAAATTTTGAACAGGTTTTAGTTTCAGTTTCGGTTTTGACGTTTCAAGAAAAAACGGTTTTGGTTCAAGTTTAGGTATTCAAAATTTTGGCTAAGTAGGTGTCAGTGTGGGTTTCAAAAATTTCCTTAAAACCGGGTTTTCAGGTTCCGGTTTAGGTTTGACTTCCCACCCTTGCATAAAGTAAACGCAATTGCTGTTTTAAATTGAATGTAAAACGAAAATTTTGGAAAAAGCCAGAAAGAACATCTTTGTAGTGGAACAATATGCTTCACAAATATGCGTACAATATAGCATTACGTTAACTGGCAATCTTTGTAAAGCTAGCCAACTTTCGCTTCACGATTTTGCGTGTCATCCTTGCGCCAGGGGCCATGCTAATCTTCTCTGTATCGTTCCAATTTTAGTATATGTACTGCCGAAGCAAGTACAAAGCTAGCCAACTTTATTTTCGGTTACTTTCAAGTCGCTAGCGTTCACACGCTTATCACACTCTCGAAATGAAAATTGGAAAAAAAGCAATTTCATTGCGGCACGCTCATGTAAGCTCTTCCATTGTCTGTAGACTTTACCGATAGGAATTTTTTTCGTTGCTAGCGAAATGTAGCATCATGTGAACGTACAGCCTTAAAATCAAACTATTTCAGCTAATTTTGCTGACTTATCAGTAGCAGTATGAACGAAAGTAGGCAAATAATCGGAGGTTCGTTTTCTCGCTTGGATTTGAGGAAACGCTTTGTCTATAACTGTGTTTAGGCAAGCGTGAAAGAAGAGAATGAGATAGTGAACGAATGCAATTTGGAATCGTTATTTTGACAAAACGTACCTGTTGCTATCTGTTACTTCTCGTTAACCGTTACTTTTTAGCGAATGATGATCAATCGCTCGTCTCTACCGCGCAAATCCCTACCACGTTTACCTATGCACTTACATACTAATCAATTGCCGTAAGCCGCGCGTCGCGTATCAGTAACCGAAAAGCTAGACCGAAGGGCTTGGGTGTACCGTAGGTCTTTAGAAGTTTAAATACAAATCTGAGTTTAATTACAAATTAAGTTCATGTTACTTTGGCTTGGGATCTTCACTTGTAAATAATCTCTTTGTAATCTTGCTCAGATTTGCTATCTGAAAATCAAAAACCATTGAAAATAATAATCAGTCACACTCACATCACTGTGATGGTACAGAAGATAGCTTGAGACTATCAAATCTGGTTGGTTACCAACAACTTACCAAAATTTTTAAAATAGGTTTCGATTTATAGCGGAGTATAGTCTTGATTTTTTTTCAAAGAAAATTGTCGGTTAAACACAGTGCTGCGAACTCTAACTTGAACTTTAAAACGAAAATCTCCGAGTTCGAAGAACTTGATCTCGAAAAGAGCTGATTCATTTTTGCACTTTTCCTAAACTTGACAAAACCTGCAGCAGTCTATAACAGCGTAAACTCGATAAAAAATTACTGCACTCTACCAGCAAAATTAGAAATGAAGAACTTGAGCTAGATTGCAAATACTTGCGAGATGGCAACGCACTGGTTAAACATGTAGCCAGCGATGTGGTCTATCGGGGCTGTTAAAGTACGTGCTGCCGATATACAGTTATAGTTCAGCGACGCCCCATGCAGTTTGTACCGCTTTTGTAATAACTGAAACGTTTTTGCTACTTACCGTCTTTTTTTAGAATGATTTTTGTAAAATTGGTAAAACTAAGAAGCAACAAATGAAAAAACTAAAATAAAACTACCACAATGTTTAAATTGAAGTAAGTCATCAGATAAGATTGATATGGAATGCATGCGGAAACGCAGTAAAGATATAACAAAGATTACTTCAGGCTGGGTAAAGACATTGCCTACGTAGGCCTATAGCAATTTTACACAAGCCGTAAACCTTGATTCGTCTCACAGCATGCTGCTATAACAACTTACCGATGGCGATGTTGTAAATGTGTTACTTTGGCCGGATTGATAAGACTGATATTTCGACCACGCGGTAGGCGTTTCTTCTGTTCTGCAACACAAAGTTTTCGAGGTCACTAAAGTCACCATTCACCAACTTGTTAAATGTAAAAATTCAGCAGGTGAAAACACAGAAACACAAATACAAACATGACAGGATCAAGTTGGGCAGCTTTAGGGAAACATGAAAAGCCGTTAAAAACAGGAACAATTATTCAGCCTGTTGTCGGTCTTTATTGGCTCCGAAAAACATGCGTGATAGGCTGTAATCCAAAGCACTCTCTTTAAATTTGTTAGGCTAATTACTGCTGGGTCTAGGCGGGCCAAAGCCTACTAACCTCCTAATTTTTAGTTATGCATATTAATGCGTCAGTACTTTGACACTTCCATAGACCAATAATAATAATTATTTTTTATTCTCAGCCACCCCTTAAAATTTCAGCTTCTGCCCCTACCAAAACATGAAGATTTCCCTGTATAGGCCTACTGTATAATGATGCATTGCCAGTGGAGAGCAAATGAAAACTACTTGCAAAAAAAAATTCATATGCATTAAATAAGTTAATAAAGAAAAATATGCTGCATCCCGAAAACTTACTGATCTGGGGGTAAAGTCGTATCTTCACCTTCGATTTCACGAGATGACATAGTGTTCACCGAGCTGAGTAGCGGAGAAAACACCAGGAAATGCAGAATTAACTTCGTATACCGGCACAAGCAAAAACAGCACTTCGTTAACTTATCCAGTCAAAATTTCAAGCGCGTTAATAAAAACTCGGCGTAGTTGCTGAGTAAGTTCAAATTTAAAAACAGTTTTGACAAATCTGTTTCAAAAACAATTTCAGGAAAAACAAATACCGCATGTGCGAAAAAATGTGAGAAAGTCTTTTAATTGTAAACGCTCGTGTACATGATTTCCCGAGATGGGAATAAGCTGAGGTATAATTGTTTCGCAAATGGAATATCACCGATATGCACTTTCAGTGGCGTAGGCAGGAATTTTCAAAGGAAGGGTTGAAACTCTAAGCCGGGTTTTAACTTCAATGTCGTCACTTGTCACCTATGTTGGGATTGCGCAGTGCGCAAACCGCAGGCCTACGGTATAACCGTCGTAGGGCGGAAGTCTTCAGCCTTCGTTAACCATGCTAACTACTTGAACTTTCTACAACTATGTCATAAAATACAAACCCTAAAACTTTTTGGTATCTACAACATCAGCTGTAGTTGTTCTCAATTTACCAACAGCCATGCATGAACACCGGCCAATATTTCTCGTTGTGCCAGAGAGCTCAACAATTCTGTGACGCAGTAATCACACTTCGCGATTGACCAACCGTAGTGGCAAAGAGCGTAAGCTTTGATGTTACAGTACTACAAGCGCAGATCAAGCAAGAACTAAATTATTATCGCTTGTTACGCTAAATCAATGAATGAAAACAGGGCATAAAGCACAAAAGTTGCCGAAACATTGGGGGATTAACCCCCGAAATCCTATCCTTACCTACGCGCTTGTGCGCTTTTGCTGACGACTTTAAAGCTGTACAACATGAAATTAGTAAAAGACAAACTTTACGCTGTTCCGCTCTGAAAATTAGAGTGAACTCGCTTTAACTAAGGCTAACATGAAGGGCTAACTCTTTCCAACTTCATTTTTCAACTACACTGTTGGCGTTCAACGGTTAGCTCAGAAGCTCTATCCATAAGCGATTTTCAATTCTATAACACTCTTTGTTGCTCACAATTTCGTTACTACAGAAATATACTGAATACTCAAATTTTTTCTGCGCGTTGCAAGAACGGTAGTGTTGTGGTGCCATAGACTGACAAAACGTTGATTTCTTTCAATCTTTTTGAAGTTTGAAATACTATAATCGTAGCAATTTTGCTTTCAAAGGTAATGCCTGTGGCTTTGGTGCCAAGCTGCGCACGCCGGCAAAGTTTTCAATTACGCAGTGGTTCAAGCGTTCATATGCATTTGAACGACTGGGTTCGACATTTGGTCAAGTTTACTACTTTTATCTGATTAGGTTTTCTACTCGGACGTTCGTAAAGCTACAAATCTAAATAACAGAACTTTTTTCAATTGCTCTGTGTATTTGTTTTTACGCATCTAAGGCTTTAATTTTTATTTAATTTTACAATTCTCTTATGACAATCAATTCGCTTATCGCGCTGAGAGCAGAGATGTAAGACATTTAAGCGTTAATTGGACGGCGTATGAGGTAAGTTTGCCAATGGCCTAAGCGTTTTTTTCTCACAAAGTCATGGTCAAACTTAGTATGATTCACTTCGTTCACAAGATCTTCCTGGAACTGATTGTGGAGGGCTAGTAGAGGGCAATTATGTTTTGATGTTATGTTAAAGATAGACGGCGCAGTTAAAAGAGTAAAAATTGCACTCTCTCTAACGAACTTGATAACCGTAAAAAGAAATTTGGCCAGCAATTTTTAAAAATTACAGTTACGCTAAAACAAAAGTTCTCATTAACAATTCGCCAACATGAAAAACTGTAATCAATTATTTTCAATTACAATTGTAATTGACCCAAACGAATAGTGGGACGCTTGAACTTTCTTATGGATGATCATTTAGACTACTGATCTTGCTTATTAATTCAAGTCTCACTCTTAAATTTCGTCTACCTGGGTTAGACTAATAATGTACAAAATTTCGTAAAACTATGCTACTCATTCTTTTTCCTTTGCTTTTTCGACAGTCCGTGAAATTCCGCTGTGTCAATGAATTAGATATTTTCAATGGTGGTCGCTTGACTCGAAGACCTTTTGATCCCTTCGCGGCCTTCCTGAGTACATCTGTATGTCTACTCCATGTGCCGTCACTAACAAAGAAATAATCTGCCTTATTGTGTTACCATTTGTATGTGTATCCTAATATACTGTAATCAGAGATGGGCACGATAAACCTTTCTGTACTAAAGCAATACCTATGATCGATAATTTTAAAAAAGCCCTGGGCGATACCGATAATCGATAAATATCAATTGCGAAGCCTGCGATATCGGTAATCGATGAATTATCGCCGATAAATTTTTCCGATAAATGTTACGGTAAATTTTCAATGTGTTTCACGAAGTTTTTTTTTGTGAGACAAATTGCAGAAATGTTTTTATAGATTTTTCAAGAGAAGGGAGCAGTTTACGGACTCTGTCGAGGTATCAAACAAGCAAAGAGACATTTTTTAAATTACTGTAACAGGACTTTGTGGACACAGCTAGTGTATTTTTCCATAGCGCCAACTCACCCACTTTGAACACTGTGTGCATAAAAAATCGTTTATCGCGATAATTTATCGGCGATAACAAAAGATATTATAAAAGCGATATCGGTAATCGATAAACCCAAACTATTTTGAGCGATAACGATAATCGCTAATAAATTATCGCCTATAATTATCGCCGATATATTATCTCGATAAATGCCCGTCTCTGACTGTATTCAATGTTGGTGGTATGTTTGTTGTAATTGTTGAGCACGGTAAACTTTCAAATGCAAACAACTCTGGTGGCCGGGTGGTAAGAGCATCCGCTTCTGGAGCTATAGACTATAGGGTTTGATTCCAAGTCGAGTCAAATCAATGACATAAAAGTTGGTATTCACAGCTTCCCTGCTACACGATTAGCATTAAAGGGCAGTGTGGAGAACAAGCCGACAAGTTTATTTGTTGTGTGTTGGGAAAGGTACTTAGCGGGATTTCCTTATCTTGATGCAGTAGACAGGTGGTCGGCAATTTTTAAGGTGCTCGCTTTGTTATAGCGCTTTATGGTGATAGGAGGTTATTTCAATTTATATTGAACTGAAAATTCAACAGATTGAGGGAGACTGCAAAGTGAGCTAGCGTTCTTCGAGTTAGCAGCTACAGTGTCGGGTAAATGTGATTTTAATGCGAGTCCAAGTACGAGTCCAGCAGTGTCGAGTCCAAGTCCGAGTCCGGGGATTAAAACAAATTCTAATAAATGTCGAGTCCGTGTGTACTAATTTTATTAAATTTTAATGTGACAATGCTCAAACTAGGTTGGGCCAGTTTAGGTTTTATATTCTGTCTTTACTTGGGGGTGCAGACTCGGCGACCGAGCCACTTCTTTGGAAGTAGACTATGGTCTTTCACATGCCCCATAGGCTACCTCTGATTTTTGTCTTAAATATTTTGCTCTTTTGTCCGCCTTTAAGTGCGGATCTGCAAAAAGGTGTAACATAAATCAAATCGGCCACTGTTTTTTTTTAGAGAACAAATCTGTAAAACAATTCAAATGCAGCAAACGCACTACAACAGATAAAAATTAAAAAAGAAGAGCAAAACATAATAAAAAATACAGGACTCAAAAAAACTTAGGGAAAAATCAATTATATAGCTAAATTGCTTTGCCATCATTCACTTTATAGAAATGAATGATGATTTGGAAACAATAAATGAAAAAAAATTGTTTTGTATGTTAAAAACTATTTCGAAAGGAGTGCTTGTTGCAGGAACCCACGGCAAAAACTAATTTCACAAATGGCATTAGCGAGTTAAATCTTCCCTTTTTTTTCACAGCTGCCTGCTGACAATGACGTAAGCAAACGTCAAAAATGATGTAATAAAAACGCAATCTAGTAATGCTTAAATTCATTGGTGGGCACAAATCGCTAATCCGCTAATTAGCAAAGCTAATTTTCTTAGCTAACGTTCAAAACTGTTCAGCCAACGTTCAAGAATGTTAGCGGACTGGTTATCGAAGCTAATTTTTTCAGCCAATCCGCTGATTCGCTAGAATAAGAGTAGTTGCTATCGCGGTTTTAATAAAAAAAAGCCTTTAAGTTGCCATATTTTCCCGTTTTTGTGCCAGAGAAATATCTACCGGTGCTCTTCTAGCTAGACGCTTAGATCAAGCATAAATAACCTAGTCAATGACATCATAATGCTGAGCTTGCGCAATCACTCTTTCAACATGTAGGAGCTAAGAAGTTGCGGAGAGGGGTTAGCACACCTTTCCTAGATACGAATAACTTAGTATTTTGCGACCTACTACGTCAAAAACCGTCGGCGAAAATTGATTTCTGCCGGGTCAGATTGGATGCGTTTGGCCATAACAATGGGGCCCAAAGACCCCAAAAAACCGCTAGCATATCTTTTCTAGGTACCACATGAAACCTAGTGGAAACGAAAGCTTACATTGACCAGATTACGAAATGGTATGTGACAGAAATTTTTTCGGCTGCTTTACCCCCGACAGCAGCCCTCAAAGTTCGAGTGATGACATCACAAAGGTATGCTAGCGTACCTTCTCTAGGTACCACATGAAACTTAGTGCAAACGAAAGCTTACATTGCTACAAAATGGTATGTGACAGAAATTTTTTCGGCTGCTTTACCCCCGGCAGAAGCCCCCAGAGTTTGAGTTTTGACGTCATATGACTCATAGCGAAAAAATTTTGACTAAGAATTACGTGAAAGTTAGTGCAAACAAAAGCTTACATCGCACTGATTACGAAATGGTATGTGACAGACATTTTTTCGGCTGCTTTACCCTGGAAAAAGCCCCCGATTGAATTATGACGACATAGCGAAAAAATTTTGATTATGAATCGCATGAAACTTAGTGCAAACGAAAGCTTGCATTACACTGATTACGAAATGGTATGTGACAGACATTTTTTCGGCTG
>OZ023239.1:12408442-12520334 GCA_964006365.1 Trididemnum miniatum
TTTCAATTCTAAAACACACCAACTTTAACTAAGGCTAACATGAAGGGCTAACTCTTTCGAACTTCATTTTTCAACTACACTTATGGCGTTCAACGTTTAGCTCAGAAGCTCTATCCTTCAGCGATTTTCAATTCTAAAACACACCAACGTTTTCTTGCTTATAATTTCGTACCTTCAGAAACATACTGAATACTCAAAATTTTTCTGCGCGTTGCAAAAACTGTAGTTTTGTAGCGCCTTAGACTGACAAAATGTTGATTTCTTTCAATCTTTTCGAAATCTGCAATACCATAATCGTAGCAATTTTGCTTCAAAGGTAGTGTCTGTGGCTGTGGTGCCAAGCTGCGCACACCGGCACAATTTTCAATTACGCAGTGGTTCAAGCGTTCATTTGCATTTGAACGACTGGGTTCGATATTTAGTCAAGTTTACTCGGGGCCGAAACTAGGCAATGCGAGGTCCCCTCTAAAGATTTTTTCTTGGATGGTGATACAAAAGAGCGAGCCCCGAAGGGGCGATTCCAAGCTAGGGGTATGCGGGCATGCCCCCCCCAGAAAATCAGGCAGAATTTGACCTTATTTTAGGGGCTTTTTGTGCGTTTTGAGACTTTAAAATTCCTCAGTTTTAACAAGGTTTAATAGTCTGTTTTTATAGGTCCCTTCCAAACCCACTAAAATAATGCTGCAAGCAAACACTACTCTAACATGCCGCTACCTATGCGAAGAAAACATGTTTATAAGGCTTATTTTTGCGCCTTTCACTTGAAAATGAGGGCCCCTTGGTATGCTACTAAACGTTTGTTTGCTAGTTTTGCGACTGCTATTTTTCGAAAAACTTGTAGGGGCCCCCATGGCCAAAAGCATAAATATGACACGGGGGCTCCACATCGCGCGAGTTAAGACAAAAAATATATTGGATCTTAGAATAGGTCTATTAAAGCACCTTTATCATAGGCTACGTTGAGTAAATAGTATTATGTACTGACTATTTACGGGGCCCCCTTTTTGTGCGGGGCCCTACCGCTTGGGGGGTTGGGGGGGCGCTAGTTTCGGCACTGAGTTTACTACTTTTTTCTGATTAGGTTTCATACTCGAACGTTCAGTGGCGTACGCACTGGGGGTTCGGGGGTCAAACCCACGGTGCGTACGCCACTGATCCACGATTTGAAAAAATTCACGATTTGAAAAAAAAATAAAAATCTCTCTTTTTGAAACGATCCGCCTTTTTTCATACAAAGTTAGTCGAAATTGCTGTTATGTTTTTCTGTGCTATCCAACTTGCTTATTAATCTCGAGAAACTTTGATTGTGATGCAATAATTCCGGTAGTCAAACTTTTCTGGTGGGTTGCGCTTGGACCAACGACTAACGCAAAATGGAAGCCAAGATGAAGTCAATGGATGTTGTTAAAACTGGAGTCGTGTTGTGAGGTCATGAAGCGATTGTTCTCAACGGCTATCATGGTTGGACAACACAACCTTCCAGCGCAGGAGGCGTTTTCGGAAGAAAATGGTTGCAACGCAGGCGAATGTTCTACTTGCAATGTCATAATTTTGAGTTAACCAAACCAGCCAGTGGGGGTTAACCAAAGACATCGTTATCGGCGCGGGAGGTTTTGGGTTCAGTCTCTGGGCCGGTACCGTGTTAGCTTAGTGGTCAAGCGCACAGACTATCGATGTGGAAGGTCTGGGGCTTAATTCCCGGGCCGGTCAAATCGGCACAGGGTTGCCAACAGCTCGCCACTGCTGCGACGTTTCTGTGTACCCAAGTCGACAAGTCGCGGAGATGACCCCCAGTGGCGTATGCAAGGGAGGGGGCCGGGAATCAACCCCCCTTGACGATTGCAGAAAAAATGAAATCGTTCTTAATTTTGAAACAAACCGACTTTTTTTCATGCAGAGCTTGCCGAAATTGCTATCATGTTTTTTCTGTCCTGTCCTACTTTCTAATATAATCTCGAGAAACCTTCATTACGATGCGATATGCAACAATACCGGTAGTTCAACTTTTCTGATGTGTTTTGTTTGAACTGCGTTTTTGTCATTGATGCTGCTGCAGTGAAGCAGTTGGTAAGTAGAAGTTTCCTTAAATACAGTGTCTCTGCAGTAGCTATGGCTGCACGCAAAAAAACTTTTTTTTAAATCAAATCAAATCTTCTCTGTACACGTTTCATTAAGCTCGCGGTAGTACCGAAGCGTGGTAGCGAGTTCCGGGGTCCGACCCCGCGTTTTAGCGCTTGGGCACCATAGGTCTGAAGAAATGTCGCAGCGTTGGCAAGCCGTTGGCTACACTGTGTTCGATTTGACCGGCGTGGGAATTGAACCCTAAATCTTCCGCATCAATAGCGACATCTTTAACACTGCCGTAAGTTGTTTGTTTCTCTGTTTGTGATTATTACAACTGTTTACGTGAACGTGAATTATAGTTTTCTTATGCTGTAAGAAAACTGTGAGAGGCTGCAGACTAGACGACCGTGCCAATTTCTACTGCTGGGATTGGACAATAGGTCGTTTCGCAACCTCTCACAGGATGGACCATGCAGATATAAATGAAAATTAAACTGTTGATATATTTTTTATTTTTCTTTGTTGTTGCGTCTATCCAAACAAAAATAAATGCACTTGTCTTTGTCTGTCTATAACCGTCCGGTTTGATGAAAAATTATTATAAACGTTAAACATCTAAATTGACATTGCCAGTGACGTCACATCGTGATGACGTAGTATTTTTACGTCTTCACGATGTGGCGTCACTGAACCCCCTCCATTGAAAAATCCTGCGTACGCCACTGCGAACGTTCGTAAAGCTACAAATCTAAATAACGGAACTTTTTTCATTTGCTCTGTTTATTTGTTCTTACGCTACTATGGCTTTAATTATTTAATTTTTCGAATCTTTTATGACAGTTATTTCGCTCGTCGAGCTGAGAGCAGAGATGTAGAACATTTAAGCGTTAATTGGACGGCGTATGAAACATGAGAGCCCACAAGACCTGAATGAAATTTTTATTCATGGAGTCCTATCAATTGGACGGCCTAAGAGGTAAGTTGGGGTAAGTTTGCCAATGGCCTAAGCCTTTTTTTCTCACAAAATCATGGCCGAATTGTGATTCACTTTGTTCACAAGATCTTTTTGAAACTATTGTGGAGGGCAAGAAAGGGCAATATATGCTCTGATGTTATGCCGAAAATAGACGGCGCAGTTAAAAGAGTAAAAAATCCACTCTCTCTAAAATGAATTTGATAACCGTCAAAAAAAATTTGGCCAACAATTTTTTAAAATTACATTTACGCTAAAACAAAAAATCTCATTAACAATTCGCCTGCATCAGGGGTGGGTAACTTCTTTAGTCGGCGGGCCATATATGGGAAGACGAAGTCCTTCCCGGGCCGGATTATTAGATGGATCGAGTTCAATATCTTCTACAACTACTATTGTCAGGGGAGCAAAAAAAAGATCTATACGTCCTCAGATGTTCTGTTTTTCACCGAAAAAGAGCAAAAAAAGGTCTACACGTCCTCAAATGTCTTGTTTTACTCCGAAAATATCTGTGAGGCAGTGGCGTAGAGAGAAATTTCAAAAGGAGACCATAATTTCCACATTCTTTTTGATCGTCTTTTTATTCGGCATAACTACTTTAAAGCTGATTGATAAACAAGAAAGGCTTTAGGGGGTCCGGAGGTATGCTCCCCCGGAAAATTTTTGAAAATTTACGTGCTGTAATGGCTTTTTTTTTTGTGCTTTTTAAATAATTTCCACGCAAATTTTGTTTAAATTTTTTGTCCCTAATTCTGAGTGCTTCACCAAATATGATGCATTTTGTTCGCACATTTTCGATAATGCCTGCCTAAGGCGTAATCGCTATCAAAAAGGTTCGAAATTATGGAAAAGTTGTATACCGGTACATCAAAAACATTTCTGAAAATGACTGATGGGAGGATGCATACTCCTCATCCTAATCCCTGGATCCGCCCCTGGCCATAAGCTACGGAAACCATAAAAAAATCAGGCATATTTCAGTCACTTGGCACCATTAAATTTGTTTATTTTTATTCGTCGTCGTCGTTTGGCGGGGCATCTCTTGCAAGACAGATGGAAGGACCAAGGCCGAGGGTTTATCCTTTTACCACCCTGGCCACCAAACTGCTTGGGTCAGATGCTGACTGTAAAGGACTTCAGCCAGCATCTTGTTTCGTCATCCAAAACCATTAGACCAAACATACCTCGGGGTGCTCGATGTATGGGACACTGTGAGATGATGTGATCTGCGATTTGTTCACTGGCACCACACTCACAATTCGTTAGAGGAGCGAGACCCCATTTGTACATGGACGAACAGAAACGTCCAACACCAGAACGCAGGCGGTTGAGCTTGACCCAGGCTGCCCTCGGCAGACCCATACCCAAGGGTCTGGAGCTAGCCTTGGGAATGAAAGCGTGGAGTGACAAAGCGTTGGCAGAGTACTCCATGTCCCATTTCGTGTTCGTCCACTCGGCTGCACGGACGTCCATCTCAGAAAGACTGTCTAGTAATTTCCGGGCAGCAGGTACAAATGAGCGTCTAGGTTTCAATCTCTTCCTACATATGTCCTGTGACTCATGAAACTGGCCATGTAAAAAGTGGTCAGGGTCCAGGGAGCTGCGGTTGACTATGGAGAGTGTCGCTCCTTGGCGGCGAAGCTCAGCTGGCTGGATGCCTGAAAAAACCGGAAGGTAGACCGATGGAGTGGGACGCAGGCACCCAGTGACAATGCGCAAGGCGTCATTTATTACACTGTCGATAAGCCGTATGTGCACGCTGCGGCACCAGACTGGTGCGCAGTTCTCGGCAATCGAGTAGACCAGAGACAGGGCAGCTGTGCGTAATGTCTTAGCGCTAGCACCCCAACCTGTTCCGGCAAGTCGCCTCAACAGTGAGACGCGAGCACATAACTTCTTGCGCAATGCTTCCAGTTGAGGACGATATGTGAGCGATCTGTCCATTTTGACCCCAAGATAAGTGGGAACTGGACAGAAAGGTAAGGTCTTACCGATGTTACAGACCTTAAGCTCACGCTTAGCCTCTCGATTGTGAAGGTGAAAGGCCGCCGTCACCGTTTTAGTGTGGCTAAGCTTCAATCGCCAGGTCTGGAGATATTCCGAGAGTGTAGTCATGTCCTGGCTTAGAGTCCTTTCCAACTCCTTCCATTCTCCAGATGTATAAAGTATCGCCAGGTCGTCGGCATAGGCGAACTTCTTGGAGGTTATGGAGGAGATATCATATGCATAGATGTTGAAAAGGAGGGGGGCCAGGACCGATCCCTGGGGGACGCCATTTCTCAGGCATCGTAACCTGCTAGGCTTGCTGTCGCCAGTTGTAAGGGTGAAGCTTCTGTTGCGGATCAGCTCCATAATCATACGAACCATGTGCTAGTCCGGCAGAAGCCGCAACTGCTTGCAGGTGAGGCCACGGTGCCAGACAGTGTCATAGGCAGCTGTCAGGTCGATAAAGACGGCATCGGCCTTCTTTTTCGCTTCGAATGCATTCTCAATGCTTTGCGTGAGCAAAGTGACTTGATCCACGGTGGATCTTCCGCGTCCAAAACCCGCCTGTTCCCGTAGAAGCAGAGGGTCAATAAGAGATTCGACGCGGGCGTAGATAAGTCGGTCTAGAATCTTGTAGGGAACACAGAGCAAGGAGATCGGACGATAGCTCCTTGGGTCCTCTACCAGTTTCGAAGGCTTTGAGACCGCTACTACTAGCGCTCTTCTCCAGATCTTAGGAATTTTGAGGTGGTGCAGGCAGGAAGATAGGAAGCCACGTAGCCAAGATTTTAAGCCGGCTCCAGCATGGATTATTAGCTCCGGACAAATGGAATCAGGTCCAGGAGCTTTGCCTGGTTTTAAATGTTGGAGGGAAGCAGCGAACTTCCGATGGGAAAAACTCCCGGAGACATTCGCAGGATGTAATGGCTCAGCCCTCCAAAGGTCAGACACTTCCTGTAAAACGAGCCGAGATGAGCGTCGATTCACACCTTCGTATTTCCCGTTTTTAACCAGCTGAGAAGCAATAGCATCAGCTGAAACGGGACATTGACGAGGGGATTGTCGTGACCTACCAGTCAAGTTGTTTATAGTATTCCATGCCAGCCGGCTGGAGTGCGAAAAGTCAATGTCGCGGACCGTCTCTGACCAGCGATTTCTCCGCTTCCCTTCGAGCCTTGTGAGTAGGGCTGTGGCAGCCCTATCCGAATCAGGGCCCCCAGGTGACCGCAGGAAATGCTGATAGAGGTCTGATACAGGAAATGCTGATACAGGAAATGCTCCGCATCCCAGCAAGGTATGTGGTTTGATCGTCGACCACGAGAAATGCATTTCTTCGCCGCAGTGCTTATTACCTTGCAAAAGCACTGGTAAACCTGATCGATGTTCTGAGATTCAGGTGGCGGTATACTCTTGGCCAGTTTGTTGGTTAGGTTAGAA
Source organism: Trididemnum miniatum (assembly GCA_964006365.1). Lineage (NCBI taxonomy): Eukaryota > Metazoa > Chordata > Ascidiacea > Aplousobranchia > Didemnidae > Trididemnum > Trididemnum miniatum. The sequence goes on from OZ023239.1 coordinate 12,414,903, forward strand.
TAGTGGTCCCAGTTGGCCTTGCGGAAGTTCCATCGCTTTACAGGCTTGCTCGGTTTTGGATGAGCAAGTTTGGGTGGACTTATAAGCGAGGGTCGGTGTTGTGACCTTGGGAACTTTCCTAACATACGTCTGTCAGGTAAGCGACTGTCCAAATCGACACTGGCAAATGCAAGATCTGGGTTGGTGTCTGTTTTCCAGCGGCCAGAGTGGAAACTGGCGGCCTCCTTGGGGCTATATAGCAGGGTGTAGTTGTTGGCACTGGCCCAGCCAGCCAGGCATTCACCATCTGGATTGTTATTATCATAGCCCCAGTCAACATGGTGGCAGTTGAAGTCGCCAGCATAGAGGCAGGGATGGGGGAATGCTGGAAGATCAGATGCTTGCATCCGTGTTGGAGGGGGTTTGTAGACGTTGACTATTTTATAGTTATCAACATCCACGCACACCCACTCGATCTCCGATGTTGGTGGGGACTGGTCGATTAGGATCCACTTCAGACGCTCATGGACAAATGTAGCAAGACCATGCTTCCTGCTCAAGGAAAACCCAGCTAGATGGTAGCTCGGAAGATCTAACCTTTCTACCGAGGTGCAATGGGTTTCCTGTAAGAGGATGACGAGTGCCTCACACTGTAACGCAAGACGATGCAACACGCTCATCTTGCTTGCAATGAGGCCTTCGATGTTCAGTTGGAGAATGCTGGGCCTTTGGAACTTGTTGATGGTGCGCCGAAGATGCGCATCGTCCCGTCCTGAAAAGGACGTTTGCCACTGCCCAGCTTGAACACCGTTAGGTGTCCCGCCGTTAAGGCAGATTCGGTTTCTGTCAGCCAGATTAAATAGCGTAGACAGAGTAACGCTCCAGGCTACGGGAAAGCATCTGCCATCCGGAGCCTAAATACGCTTTTGTGGTGAAGAGCAAAAAAGATCTACTGTCCTCAGATGTCCAACAAAAAAATAAAAGGTCTTCGGCTTGATTCGCGATAGGAGTTTATATTTCTGTAAGTGCCGGCGGGCCGCATAAAATGGTCTCGCGGGCTGGATTCGGCTCGCAGGCCGTATGTTGCCCATGCATGGCCTACATGAAAAACAGTACTCAATTATTTTCAATTACAATGGTAATTGACCCAAACGCATAGTGGAATGCTTGAACTTTCTTATGTAGGCCTACTGTAACTTAATACTAAAAGATAGGTGAAGGTGATCAGTTAGACTACTGATCTTCAAGGGACGTGCCCAAAAATTTGAAAAGGGGGGCCACAATTTCCTGTTTCCGTTTCTCTGAAAATATCGGTGAAGACCAAAAAAAAGCCACTGTTCCGCTGACTGAAGATATATATCAGCTTATATTTCAGCGGGGTAGCCGCGGACTCAGCGTCCCCCTGGGTACGCCCTTGATTTAAGTATTATTAATACAAGTCTCACTCTTAAATTTAGTCTACCTGGGTTAGACTAATAATGTACGAAATTTTGTATGATTATGCTCCTCATTTTTTTCCTTTGCTTTTTTGACAGAATGTGAAATTCCACTAGGTCAATGAATCAGATATTTTCAATGGTGGTCGCTTGACTCGAAGACCTCTTCATCCTTTCGCGGCCTTCCTGTGTATACAGCTCTAAGTCTACTCCATGTGCCGCATTATGTTTGTTGAGCACGGTAAACTTTTAGATGCAAACAGCTCAGATGGCCGAGTGGTATGAGCGTCCGCTTCTGGAGCTGTAGACTCGGGTTTGCTTTCGAGTCGAGTAAAACCAATGACATTTAAATTGGTATTCACAGCTTCCCTGCTGGATGCTCAGCATTAAAGGGGCAGTGTGGCTATTCCGGAACAAGGTTTGTTCCGGAATAGTAAAAAACGTGTTTTAAATTTGCAGTTCCTTATATCTAAATAAAAAACAATGTTTTAAGAACAAGCCGGCAAGTTTACTTGTTGTGCGTTGGGAAACGCACTTAGCGGGATTCCCCCAACTTGGTGTATTAGACCAGTGTTTTTCAACCGGTGTGCCGCGGTACACTAGTGTACCGCGAGATCGAGTCAAGTGTTCCGTAGAAAATTGTTAGCTTTTGTATGGTCATCTAATTTTTTTATTTTTTAGAAGTTAATTTTTGTATCAATGATATATCGCAGTACATAAATTAATTGACTATTATATAGTTAGCCTAGTAAAACAATGAATAGATTTTTGAAGAGAAATCTAGAAGCTAATCAAAGCAATATTAACGCTGATAAAATGTTTGGTACGCGTAGTCAAAAAAAGCGAAAACAGCAATTTCGCGAAAGTACAGTGTGACAAAAATTATATTTCTTTAGGATTCACTTTCACTGGGGATGTCACTAACCCTGTTCCATTGTGCGAGGTGTGTAACGAAAATCTATCAAATAGTGCTATGGTCCCAAGCAAACTGAAACGCCATCAGGAATCAAAACACCCATCTCACAAAAATACGAAAGCCGACTATTTTCGTCGCTTAATCAAACACACAGAAAAACAGGTCAATTTTACGAACAAAACTGTAAAAGTAAATGAAAATGTTCTGAAAGGTAGTATCAAGTAGCCGAACTTGTAGCCAAGTCTAAAAATACCACACACCGTTGCAGAGTTGTTAATATGATTCTAGGACAAATTGGGTCCTGAACAAATGGGTCCCGAACAATTATTTCCCTGATCTAGCCCTAAACTTGACCCATTTGTCCGGGACCCATTTGTCCTGGTGCCCATTTATCCGGGACCCACTTGTCGTGGTGCCCATTTTTCCTGTCTGGGACCCAATTGTCCGAAAACTCTTAATATTACCAGCCTGCAAAGCTATTGTGAAAAAAAATGATCGGCTTTGACGCAGTTTGAGAAGTAGCTAAAGTTCTTCTCTGAGATGATGCAATTAGCAGACGTATTGATGACATGCCTGAAGATATCGAAACGATCGTTTTAGATAAAATACGAACTAGCAAATAGTTTTGTTTGCAATTAGACTAGTACCGTACGCAGATAGTGGTAAAAACGCTCAACTATTGGACAACGTGCGTTTTGTGGAATTGGATGGAGATGTTATAGGAGAGAAGTTGCCGTTTTTTGCTTCTTTATAAAAGAGATGTGCCGTGACATTTTTTCGTGCAAAAAGTGTACCACAGCTCAAAAAAGGTTGATAATCATTGTATTAGACAGGCGCTCGGCAACTTTTAAGGTGCTCGGTTCGTTATAGCGCTTTTTCGTGATAGGAGGATGAACGTGCCATGAAATAAATAAAATGATGATCGGTTAAATCTTTTGATTCAATCGAGTGCTTACGTCGTTATTGTTTTAGTTTTGCTGATTACAAATGCTGAAGGGCTGAAGAAGTAACGGATAATTTAAAACATTGTTTTTGATTTAGATATAAGGAACTGCAAATTTAAAACACGTTTTGTACTATTCCGGAACAAACCTTGTTTGACACAAAAAAACATCACTTAAAAAACGTGCTTTTTTAATTAAAAGTTTTTTTTCCGTTGGCGCTGCTATTGCTACTTGCCACCTTAGTTTTTACTCTGCGTAAGAGTCCAAATGGCAAAATCTGGTTGTTACCTCGCAGCAGTGGCGTATGGCTACGAATTTTTATAATGTTCACTCCAGCTAAGCAATTAGTTGATAACGTTTTTGGCATTCACTTTTCGATGCAGGGCTTTTAGAGCTAGGGTTTGCTGAATCCGGATACCCACGGTTGGGGATACCGCGAGAGAAGAGGTTCCGAATTGAGGTGGGTGCGACTGTTGCTGCAGCATCAGGCTCGTATCTGAAATACGCTCTGGAAAAAATTTCTTTGTAACCTGATGTGTGAAGTGGTCGGTGAATCTCCAAAGCACAGGCAGCGAATACAGGCGGTTTTGCGCTGCAACATCTTTCTTATATCACTTCCCAATCAAGCGCTGGTAGCTAAGAGCAGGGTTTGTACGAATTTTCGGGATCGTTACCACCATAAACCGTTTTTAACACTTATTAACGGTTAACAATGTGTACATAGGCCTAATCGTTTTTTAATCTTGAACGCTTTTTTGTTGGAACTTTTTGTAGAAGTGTGAAATGCTTTGCGGCTGTATTGCATACCGAAACCATGCCGTAGCGCTGTAGCAGCAGTAGAAGCTTAGTCGCTTTTCCGGTTTAAATATTTCTTTCGAAATTTGCAGTAGTGTCAGTAGGCCTACGGTATTTAGTGGATAAATCAATGAGCTTAATTCAGTGATAAAGTAGGCTACTCGAGTACTGCACTCGTACTCGAGTACAACTTTTCTGAGTACATGTACTCGAAACTTTTAATCTCAAAAAGTACTCGTACTCGAACCTAAAAGTACTCGGACTCGGTCTAAGAATCAGTCGAGTACACGAGTACTTTGAATTTTTCTCCGAGATGTTGGTTGTAACTTCACTATATTTAACCTTTAGAGTGCCATGAGCCACAATGGTGGGTTCGTTTAAATAAACGTTGTTGCGATTTTTAGGGTATTCCTACGGACATTTGCTGGCTTGTTTCCGTTTCTGTTTTTTCACCAAAATTAAGTATAGGCCTAATTTAAATGAAAGTGACCCAAAACTTTGCAAGGTTTGCTGATGAAAGAGGGTACAGAAGAAAAGAATCTTGTAGTTATTAGCGATGATAAAGATGAATTAGGGGAGTTTGTGTAGTTTAGGCAGAGTTAGCTAACTTTTGTAGCCTATGCACTGCGAGGGATAGGCTAAGCGCTGCACTGAGGTCATGTAGTAGGCTATCGATATTGGAGTCTGTAACAGCCTTGGAGTAAGATTTTTATAAGTGATTGTCTCAGCATTGTTTTTATTTCGGTTTTTGCTTATTCTCCTTGCTGTAAGCTTTCTAAAAATAAATGCTTTCATTTATAGCTTTCTATATAAAGCTGCAAGATACAGCAACCATACTACCGGTATCAGATGCATTCTTTATTTACATATTTACAAAATTACATTACCACGAACGTTTTCGGCACAACTTTTGGCCCTCTTCAGGTATATCTAAATTAGTTAAGTAACTTTAAGTATTAACAAAACTGACTGAAAAGAAATTATTAGTAAACTCAAGCTGAGAACATTACTAGGCTAGGCTAACTCGTCTAAGAGGTGCTGACTGCTGATAAATTGATGCGATAAGAGTTAGAGAGCACCTCAACTTGAATAGCAAGCAAAAAAGTTCAATAAAAGACCACATCGCAGCATGCAACTTCTGCTCAAAAACAAAAATTGGAATTGACTCTTTCAAAATTATCCGAAAATGCCGTTCAGATTATGACACTAAGATTCATGAAGCTCTGTTAATGAAGAAACATTCACCCGGTCTCAATCGTCAACTTTACGCCAGTGGTGCATCTTTTTTGTTACAAGTGTTTTAAAATTTTGCAAATTGAATTAATTCACTATAATTTCTTAGTATTTGTTCATACCGAAAATGTTTTATGTTGCGTAACAATTGCTCCCTATTTTTCCGTCATAATATCTCATCTCTATTCGATCCATGTACCGCATCAATTTATCGGCAGTCAGCACCTCTTAGACGAGTTAGCCTAGCCTAGTAATGTTCTCAGCTTGAGTTTACTAATAATTTCTTTTCAGTCAGTTTTGTTAATACTTAAAGTTACTTAACTAATTTAGATATACCTGAAGAGGGCCAAAAGTTGTGCCGAAAACTTTCGTGGTAATGTAATTTTGTAAATATGTAAATAAAGAATGCATCTGATACCGGTAGTATGGTTGCTGTATCTTGCAGCTTTATGGTATAAAAAATCAACCTCTCTTCCGAAACTATAGCTTTCTATATTTACACCAAAAAACAGTTAAAAATGACAAAACAAAAATGATGGTATAATCATTGTTTTACGGTTAATTTTAAGTGTAAACTCGTTTTTTATGGGCCATTCTAAGGGTAAACATACGCAATGAGAAAATGCCGACTCTTTTATCAGTTATCAGCTTCAGGGGGAGTCTAATTAGTAATAGGCCTACATTTTCGCACAGACTTCCAAGAAACGTAGGTTATTTCATGAAAGCACAAACGTTTAACGAAGAGAGAAACACTTTTCAAGCAAAATTCTTTATCGTACTTATAACAAAAACTTTTGTCGAAACCTGCAAAAAGTACCGTAAAAGTTAATGACGACTATAAAAAGCTTAACACCGGTGTTCAAAGTGGTAATAAACATTTGTACGCGCTACCAAACTACTTCAGGAAAAGTGGTTCCAATTTATGCAGCAAATGCCTGCAACTGATTTTTAAAGTGTAAAGTTTAACTGCGAAAAATGTACTCGGTACACGTACTCGAGCTTGTAATACTTGTATTTGAAGTCAACCACCAGTACTCGTTGTCGATAACATTGATCCAGCTTCGAGTTTAAAAAGCTCTTTCTTGTAACCATTAAAATAGGCTAAGAACCGAGTATTAGCGAGTGACGATGCCTGCACAAACTTTTGTACTGAGCAGGCTGATCAAAACTAACAACTTGAAGCTTAAATTAAATTTTTTTGCAAAGGTCAACTACGCGCGTGTTGGTATCAAACATCGCTGGTGCAGTGTCTTCTGATCTCTGGAGCAGTGTCCTAGATCTGATAACGTTGCTTGAAGTTGGGCGCCAGATATGGTGTATAGGGTATCTGGAAACTGTTTCTAATTAATATACCAGTACCCATGAAGGGATCATAGCAAGTGGAAAACTTCGGAATAAACATTCGTCATTCGAAACTCATCTCTACCAAACTATTCCGTACTAAAAAAATAAAAAAACAAGGCAATAACAAAAAACAGTAAGACTGTTTTTTACGTCACTATGTAGGGCCAATCAGTGCTGGCGCTAGGCCAACTGAGATCCTCCCGAAAACTTCACCTGGGGCCCCCTTTATTCGCCAGCAAAATGGAAGGTTAGGTGGTTTTACACAAAATACGATTTTCATCCAATTTTGCATTTCATGCATATTCGTGCAATTTTTGATGCACGAGCCTGACCGATATGTCTTTACACAAAATGCGATTGCGTCCAATTTTGCATCTACGTACCCCAGTATGAAATCTACCCGCGTATTTTGATGCATTTTCGTACCTACATAACATAAATGATACATTTTCGTACCTACATAAATTGCATTGTATTCTGTGTAACGCCTCCTTAAATCAATTACTGGTCGAAAGGATTCCATTGATCTGAAACCCAAAATAAGGCAGGACGACTGGAAAAATAATTAAAGTGCCTGAATATTATTGAGCTAAAGATACAACACCTCCCATCTAACCTAGACAGCCTGAATGTCTATCTATGCCTTGCTTCTTCGTGTTCCAAATAAGATTGTGTTGCTTTTATGATGTCACAATAAAGCTTTGACGGTAAGACAAAAAATAGGGCAATTAGTTTGGTTTATGAAGTTCCATTAAAATAAAATAAGGACATAAAATAAGGACAAGCCTAAAATATGGACATTTCTAAAGTAAGAACAATAATATTCTTTTAGATGTAATGTTGTAGACTCTCAAAATAAGGACAAATCTATGAAATAAGTAGGTATGGAATCCCTGTGTATAACTGGTACGGGAAGAATACTCATATTAAATTCTAATTCTTAAGAACACTTTCTGGTTCCACGGAGCAAGCGTTTACCGGACTACCGGCAAATGTTTTACCTAAAATCCAGGGGTGCCTTGGTAAAATTCTAACTAGGGGGGTCCAGTACAATGCAAAAAATCTATTATTTTATACCAGATCTTCTTAAACTTTTTCAGTCACGTCCCCTTTGGCGTTAGTTATTTTCGTCCATGCCCCACCACCTGTGCCGTGTGAAGACTGTTGCCCTTACCCCCGAAAAAGCTCCAGATGGGACCTTTTGATATCTACAAGCATTTGGGCTGTTTCGCTCTTTTTCGACTCGGTTACTACCTTTCCTCATTATTGCTGCATTATTTGACGGGACGTATCCAAAAATTTCTTCTGGAGGGGCGCCCCAAACTTTTGATCACGCAGTTTCTTTCGATATGTGGCAAAATCAGAGTAAATTCGAAGCAGAATAAATATCAATGATGACTCCAGGGGGTCCGGGAGCATGCTCCCCCGGAAAATTTTTAAAAAATTTAATTGCAATTTACATCATGTGATTGCAATTATAGTGCTTTTTCAGTAACTTGTTGACGAAATTTTCCCTCAAATTTTTTGCCTCCAATTGTGAGTCTTATAAGCTGCAACAATATTCTGGGGCCCCTACAAATGTCGGGGGGACTGAACTTCGGAGATGCCTTGATACGGCACTTCCCACCACACTTCAAAAAACATGCAGAAAATATAACAATTTATTTGCAATGTCTTCATCAACTTAATGGGAAGGATGTAGCTGTTTTTGGGAAACAAGTTTAGATGGTAAACGAAAAAAAGATTTTAAAATACACGTTCAATCATTAAGTCACTGCTATGCTCACGCCTCCCTTGCAAACTTTTTGCGAAAAACGTTCACAAGGACTTGACCGATTTTAAGAGCCCCCCTGGCCCCCCCTACGAACAGTTGCTTTTATAACTAGAAGGGCCGAGCCCCCTTGGCCTTTCCACCAAGGCAACCCTGCTAAAATCGTTTTAACACTTGAACTACTGGCTGTTTTTTGTGCGCTGTTAAGCGTCACTATAATAAATTAAAATTAATGACTAACGGCCCAGTACAGCGTGACATGACTTGGAAAGAACCAGGAGAAAAGCATCAAAAAAAAATCATCAATCCATTTGGCAATAACCGGTACATAAAAGAATAACTGAAGTTTTAAGCAGGCCTTACTCAAAGTTATAATATGTCATAAATCTAAACTTTTAGCGATTCGTTTGACGAACCAATTTTGATCCACTGTGCTTGCGTAGTCGCACACCCCTAAAGACCCTAATGCTTTCGTGAAGAAAAAACATGGTAAACCTACAATCTTCTAAACACCTACAATGTACGACCTCATTCGAAGCAAGGCGCATAAAATAGGAACTTAATATTGTTGCTATGTATCTTATATTTGATAAAATGTGTATTTTTGACAGAAGAAAATTATGTTTTCGTTCATCTAACAGATAAAAAAATCGTTTACATACAAGCGATTTTGCCTACAGTAGCCTACATTATTTTCAAACAAGAGCAGCGCATTTGGAGTTCAACACTCTCCAACCCCCCGTCAGCACCTTTCTACACACACGCACACGAACAAAATTAATGTTGCGTCGTAACACGTATTAAAATCATTTCCAAGAAAAAAACGCAGCGGTGTTCAAGACGGGGCTCCTGACCAGGCCTGGTCCCCCCCGACGGGGGGTTTCGGGGGGCAGTTATACCGGCCCTGGGACCAATAGGAGAAGTGTGGGGCCTATCGGACAAATTCTACTTAATTTTATTTTTTGTCCAACTGGTTAGACAATTATAAATGGATTTTAGTTAAAGTTGGACTTTGGTCTGCGGTTAACTTATCCTGAACTCAAACGGAAAGATTCGAAATGCTATGGGTGATTTTATTTGCAATTGAAAAGTGTCTCTCAAACGTCCGAACGATCCCCACCCGTGGTGACCTATCGTCCATAGGGTCGGAACCTTTTTGGCAGGTGCAAATGTGACCTAAAGTAACAGAAAACGTTTCATACAAATCGTTTCTACCACTAGATAACGAAAAAATGTGTATGAACACGAAACAACTACGCATAATAAGCGATAATTACGGCAACATAATCTACGCACTTAGTTAACAAGATCGGCTTTGAACCTAAAAATCTTGCTTAGCCGCTTCGTTGTTGCGACTGAGACGGTTGTAGCAAGATTTTTACAATATCATTCAACGCCTTTCGGACAGCATCTGAGTAATTGAACATGTCCGATAGGTCCCGTCCGAAAGGTCTCCTGGTAGCCATTTTGAACTTCTTTCCCCAAATATTCTGGTTTAGAAATGTGACCTAGATGTATAGCCTACTCGCTACCTTCAGTAAGCACGAGACTCACTTAGTTACCAGTGCATACGAGATCTTCACGCTGCGTAGCCTACGAGCTTCCTAAAATCTCAAAATTATCCCGCCTAAGTTTTTTTCCTTTGAACCTAGAAAAACAGTTTTTTTGTTGTAGCCACCACGCTTCTTGCTCCATCTTTACACAAACATATGATTTTACCACTATTGAAATTTCCCTTCTTTCACTAAAATGAAACCGCAAATTGATCACGTGATCACGGAAATATGCTATTGTCCGATAGGTCCAATCGTCCGATAGGTCCCACATTTCCCCTACTTTTCGGTGTCGACTGATTTTGGAAATATATGCGCGATGTTTTACTATGAAACAATTATTTTTATCAGGTATTACAGTACAAATGAGCAAAGTAACCTTTTCAAATAGAAACATGCTCTAATTTTATTAGTGTTTATATGTCGGATCGCACTCCACATTCCATTTTCTACTCACTTGGCAATGTGATCGGTGTAGCATTGAGATGGTAAACGAAAAAATATGCTGAAAGATCAAAAATATTGTCCGATTTTATTAAGCTTGTGCAACTAATAAGGCCGTGGATTTTTTTGTTTACGACACGCAAATTAACGGAGGTGCCTCTTTCAAGGAATCAGATGTAATGTTTTAATCTACCGCAGTGACATTCGATCCTGAAGGCCATACAACTCTTTTTTCACTGAATAAGTCAAATGATTTGAGTGGCTGCTTAGGCCTATACCTTTTTAAAACTGTATTCACAACTTGAATAAACCTTGATTGGGTGGACACTCAGGGGCGGCTCCAGCCCGAAATAAGTGGGGGGGACAAACAAAGCGACGAAAACACTTGTAAAAATTTAGACTCTTTCAAGGTGTGGGGGGCTTCCTCCAGAAAATTTTACAACTAATTTACTGCGTTCTGGCGAATATCCAGGAGGATTAGGCCTAATTAAGAAGTAAAAATAGGATACTAGTAAGCATAGACCTAATTATTCAGAAATTGACAATGCCTTTGCCCTTCGGTTATCGTGCCTAGTAGCCCGGTTCTGTAGTACTGTGTGAGACGAATCCCTGACATCAGACATGTTAGCATGATAAACGAATGCCGGTATATCTTGCAATAAGTTAACTCGCAACTTTCTGCACTGCACGTACCAACACCGATAGCATCTAATAACTAGCAAATGCTGTAGCGTAACGGTCAAAAGGTAGTATCTTGTGGTCAAATTATATACTTCAGGGTTCCCTAAACACTTTATCTGGTGATTTCTTGAAGCTTTTGTTGTGTTTTAAAGACAGGAAAAGAAAGAGGCCTGAAGGGGGTCCACGTCTGCTCCCTCCCTTACCCCAGAAAAAAAATTACCGAATTTGCACAATCTACAAAAATGGGCTTGAGCAGAAGTGGGGGGTACTAGTCCCCCCCTTGGCGTCGCCACTGTGGACATTGGACAATCATTAATTCAATTTATTCACCAAAAACGCAGCAAAAAGACGACGATCAGGTAAGTGATAGCGAAAGACACAGAAGTCACCAAAGTTAGCTACACTTTGAACATCAGATTGTGTGAGATTAGCGGCAGATACAAGACATGTTCGGTAGGAAATTTAAGAGCAAAAAATACTATTAAAGTAAAGATTTGACTGTTGACAAGTTTACTCTCAAACAAAATTATTGCTGTAAAATCAATAAAATAACCAGCGTCAGGCAGCGTCAAACAAAATTATTACAGTAAAATTAATAAAATAACCAGCGTCAGACCAGCATATCGCAGTAGCCTTTTGATAAACGTCGAACTAATTCTGAAAAAGTTTGGTCATAAGCACGTATAAGACCTTCGCGAAAAAAGACAAAATACAAGGGCAAAAAGGGAAGAGGTATCGAAACTTTAGTATGTTGCAGCCAACATTACATTAGGGCACAGCAGCAAAAAAGAACACGATTTATTGAAATTACATGGCAGTAGAGCAACGCTCTTAAACACATGGGTTGAAGTGAATTTGATTCACCCAAAACATGCTGTAGCTAAAATTACAGTAGATTGTTTATTCAAGAAGCGTATTTTTTTAGGGCATCCATTTTAAGTCTTTTTAAACTTAAAAAATGAAGCTTGTTTTTTTTTCTGTAGGTAATTTACTCCATATTTCTAAAGCTTTATGTTCAGTCATTTTTTTCTTCCATTCAGTGCGAGAATAAGTGTGAAAAAAATCTTTTTTACTTTTTTGACGTGTATAATGATGATGAATAGAATACAAACTAGTAAAGTAACTGCTAAAATAATTTGGCAGCATTTTGTTACTAAATCTAAATAAAAATTGGGCATACTCCATATCAATCATGTCATCTAATTTTAAAACTCCAATCTCAAAATATAAAGCATTTACAGAAAAGCGACTTGGGCGGAATGAACTAGCTCGTAAAAAACGGTATTGAAGAGTTTTAATTTTATAAAGTAGGCTACGTGTTTTGATGCTCTTCCCCAATTTAGTAATGAATATTGCAAGACCGAGTGAAACATACTGTAATAAATTAGTGTTAGAGTAGAGAGGGGAACGTAATGCCTGAGTTTAAAAACCATGCCACAAGCTCTAGAGCAGGGGTGGCGAACCTATGGCACGCATGTCAGTTGTGGCACGCCGCAGATTTTTTCTGGCACGCCACTTGATACTTTTGTAGAGCTACTATTTTCCTCACTGAAAATAGCAAATCATAAAAAATTTAAAAATCATAGGTTGGGGTGGTAAGTTTCATGCGTTATTCTGATTGGTTATTGTTGGCGGTCAGAAATAAAAGTTGTGATTGATTGACTGATTGAAGACCAAAAAAAAGGTCTTCACGAGCCAGAGAACCAGCCATTTTCAAACATGTTTTTAACTTTTGAATGAATACAATTTTTTCATAATTTCGAACATTTTCGATAACAATCGAAATTGATAATAGTCGAAAATGTCAGAACAAAATGCATCATATATTTGGCGAAACACTCAGAATTAGGGGCAAAAATGTAAACAAAATTTTCCTGAAAATTGATCAAAAAGTACTAAAATAGCCACTACAGGATGTAAATTTTCAAAAAATTTCCGGGGAGCACGCCCCCGGACCCCCGTAGGCCTTTTTTATTCTCGATATACTTCAACATAATTCTTCCGGAAAAAAACACGCTTGAAAATACGTCGAAATTTGGTGCTCCCACCCTGAAAAAGTTTCTGAATACGCCGCAGACATAAAAACATTTTTTTAAAGGGCTTATTTACGCCTTTTTCGCGTCTAACGTCTTTGTATTTAGTTAACATTCAACCTAATTTAACGTTTCATACCCCGCCCCACCAAAATTTTCAGGATCCGATCCTGCTTCGCGTCCGTATAGAGCTACTGTTCTCCTACTAGTCTACAATCGGGTGTCGGGTAAGACCAAAACAAAGGTCTTTCACGTCCGCTGAACCACATTCATTTATGTTTTTATTTTGTTTATAATGTAATGGCACGGCTTTAACTTGCTAAACTTTATTTTTAATATTTTGGCACGTTCGCCACAAAAGGTTCGCCACCCCTGCTCTAGAAAGTTTTACGCTGATTTGCTCCATGTGGTTGCCGTGTGAGCTTGTTGTCTAAAATAACTCCAAGATATTTGACGCTATTAGTTAGAGGAATATTATTATGGTTAACTATCACTTCAAAATTTGTTGAATTTTGCATCTCATTGCGGATTATTATGAAGTTGCTTTTTTAGTAATTTAAAATTAATTTGTTTTGCTTCAACCATTTATCGACTTTATTTATTTTTTGAGAAACCTCTTGTTGAAGAAATTGAATGTTGTGGTGGCTCATGTGTAAATTGGCATTGTCGGCGAATAAAATAGTTTCAAACTTGGAAACATTGGGTAAATCATTTACGTACTATAAAAACAGTATTGGTCCGAGAACAGAACCCTGTGGTACCAGCGGTGGTCTAAGACGCAGGGGGGGCCTGTGCAACAATTTCAGGAGGGGCCTTTTGGGATCCAAATTCCAAAACGCTGTAGTGTGTACTAAAGCACATTATAATAGGCATTTGATAGGAAGTTACTTGAAAAGCGCCAATCAAGCAAGCTCATTTAATGCATGAAATGTAGAAACATCATTTCCTGCCAGTAACTGGTAGACTATAACAAAGCTAGGGTTCATTAAAAATCTCCCAGAACTTAAGAAAACTTAGAGACATGGAATGATTTGCTTAATCTACTGTATATAGTATTGATAGCTTGAGTAAACCACGAACTAGTTGGCTATATCAACGGCAAATCAGTTTTGGTATACTCGCAATGATTAATTTTAACATCAACTTATATGCAATATTGCTGCACCTGCTAGTGACAGCTTGCAATAATGCAACACATTCCACTAGTTTTTGGATGGTTAGACATATTACAGTAAATGTGATCTAGCAGTGATGGTGTGCAATTCGAGAAAAATCTGGTAGGTGAGGTTAAAAGTGAACAACTTCCTATAGAATTTAGCATCTAACTAAACAGCGCTGTCTCGCTCTACGGTAGAATTTAGCATATCAATGTTTTGTTTTACTTTAGAATTATTTGGGTTCAATAAGTTAATATTTATATCTCCGTTGATAATGTAATTTGCTTTACAATTTTCTAATTTTATTAAAATATCACTTGTTTTTTTATGAAATTCTGTAATATTTGAAGTAGGATGCCTGTAAATGGTCGATAAAATAATGCTTTTGGTTTTAGAATAACTTTCTATCCATATGTCTTCACAGTTTGACAGATGGAGGTTTAGATCATTTCTTAAACTATACTTTACTATATTTGTTCTTTACATACAAGCCTACACCACCAGCTTTTGAGGGCAAATTATTGTGAAAAAAATCGTACTGAGCAATGTTGACGTTAGATGTACTTTGTGAATTCAGTTTAGTTTCAGATATGCTTATAATTTCTGGTAAAGCATTTAATTCACGTAAAAACTCTTCTATTTTTTCGTGATTTTTTGGTACGCTTCTTGTATTGAAGTGTAGTGTAAACAAATTGTTTTTATTGTTATTTGAAGATAATTTGCTTAGCCGAGAGATAAAAAAATATTCATCATTATACAGTGAAGTTCTATCTATGAGTAACATAAATTCTATATCAGTTACACCAAAAAACGGCATTAACGTTGCACAACTCTCGGAACAGAAATTATTGCAGGCTTGAGATAGATTTAAAACATTTCGATCACGGTCAGCATGGGAACAGCTAACTGCGACGGTAGGTTGATCATCAAAAGACATCATTTTTGAAAGGTAATATCACTTAATTACATAGACTCGTAATTATTGTGGCAGTTTGCTATTTCTTCCAGCTGAGTTTTTAAGCTTCTTGAGATCCTGTAGAGATGAGATTTTGAATACCTGGGTGGTAGGATTTTTACGTATCAGAACTTAGCCTTGCCAAGTCCAGAGGTATTAATAAGTCATGGCGTGCTTCAGTTTACCGGTTTCGTTAAATAGAAATTTTCTGAATTTGGTAAGATTTTTTCGAATTGTCAGATTATTAGGAACAAGACCAAGGGATTTAGGAAATTCAGAGGAGAAAGCTTTGGTGTAGGTATTTAACTTTAGGCGTTGACAAAACAATTCATTTCTTTTATCTCTGTTTGCAAAGCGAACGATAATGGGCGGATGTTGATTCTTTTCATATGCATTGACGATATCAGAATTGAAAATGGTGAGATATTATTACTGGTTAATTTTACGTTCAGGACCTTCGCAACCTTTTGAACAATTTCATTGGTGCATTTGTTTCGGGTCCAGGGAACACCGTGAATTTCAAGGTTTTCTCTCCGACCGTATTGCTCAAAGTCGTCGAGCTTCTTCTCTGTTTCGGTTTGTTGTTGACTATAGTGCGCACCACAGATCCAGTTAAAGTTTGGATATCTTTTGTTAGAGTTAGGTTCAGGCTGATCAACTTCGTTATGCTCTAGGAAAAACTATCGTATTCGCTGGCGATGTATATGGGGCGCCGTTTGGAAAAAAACTATTCGTTTGGTGAACCATGTTTTTTGAGCTTATTTAGACCATAGTTTGTCCGATATGTATATTGGAAATATCCTACTTATACATCGGACAAAATGTACTCTAAGTCGGACCAAAATACACGCGCAAAATAAGTCGGACAAAATCGTTTTTTTCCAAACGGCGCATCACACGCCTTTTGGAAAAAAACGATTTTGTGACACCTGTTTTTCGAGCTTATTTGGACTATAATTAGTCCGATATATACATCGGAAATATCCGACTTATATATCGGACAAATTCGCCGTTTGGAAAAAAACTACACGTTTTGTGAACCATGTTTTTTGAGCTTGTTTAGACTCAAAAAGCATGGTTCACAAAACGTATAGTTTTTTCCAAATGGCGCCCCATACATATCGGACAAATTATGGTTCAAATAAGCTCAAAAAACATGGTTCACAAAACGTGTAGTTTTTTTCCAAACGGCGAATTTGTCCAATATATATAAGTCGGAAATATCCGACTTGTTTTGCGTGTGTTTTTTGGTCCGACTTAGAGCACAATTTGTCCGATGTATAAGTAGGATATTTCCAATATACATATCGGACAAACTATGGTCTAAATAAGCTCAAAAAACATGGTTCACAAAACGAATAGTTTTTTTCCAAACGGCGCCCCATAGATGTAGGTTAAGCTTCCTAACATATGGTCCGACTAATCGTGCAGTTTTCAAATTTCCTTTTGCAAAAATAACCAGTCGCTCTTTAGAGCTGCAATTTCATGTCTTAGGATTTGCTCATCCTCCGTTTCAACTCTTGTACTTTGCACAAAGACTTCCTTTACTCTTTTTGAAACAATTCCGTCGATATTCGCCACGACTCGATTCGTAATCTTTTTCTCCAAACTCTCGTTTGAAATGTCTGCGTTTTTTCTTGGCATATTTAAGCGTGTGACGTATTAAAACAAAATAGATGCTGCGTTGTAGCTTGATTTGAGTGAAATTGACTAGTTTCAACTAGGCTAAATCTGGTTTACTATTTTTCAAAAATTAGCCAACTTCCGCAAGATGTTTTCTTCTAAAATTGCACTAAAAACTTCTATGTTACTTACTGAAAGTTGTTGTCAAAAAAGAGGTTATTGAAATCTTCTTATTTAAAAAGTCTTGTCCACCAGGGCCACCACTTAACGTCGTTGAAAAGGAGAGGTTTGAAATTTAAGTCACTTTAAGTCACTCATTTTTTATGATACTTCATATTAAGTTGGGAGGTTTTCGTTAACGGATATCTTATCATTTTTAACTCGTAAACTATCAGCAAAATTCCACAAAAGTACGCTTTTTTCAAGCCACGATACAAGACGCTTTACAAACACAGATGTAAAATGCCATTACAGATATGATTAAAAACATTCAACAGCGTTCTTAAAATGGTTGACGGGATGAAGTCCTAAAAACGAGCAGCACTGCATTAAAATTCGACATGATTCAGTGATGATTGTAATAAAATCATTGCGAGGCAATCAACAACTCGGCATCTTGGATAGCACCTTTTAAACTCGCGAACATCTGAAATAGCAAAAATATTTTATTGCGAGTCATCAGCAAATGAGGCTACCACTTTGAAAACTAGCCTAAATGACATGCTTGGTCAAGCCACCCTATCCACTTCAAATCAAAAACCTAACAGAGCTTAAACCAGTGGTAAGCAAGACTCGGCTCGCTTAAATTTCTAATGTAGCCCGCATAAAACCTTTGTTAAATGCATAACGCCGTATCGCAAATATTAGTCTTATCTTAGCGACGCAACACTTTTAACTGCAGCATCTGCAACAGCGTACAAACAAAAAACTAGCAAAACCAAAGTCTACCATTTTGTAGTAGAAAATAATTTGCCACGACTTACTTGATAAATTTACGAATTAACGCGGGCTATGTTTATGTGGAATTTGAAAACATTAGTTTAGTCCACTAGATATTAACAAGTGCACACGGCCCGCTGCACTCACCAGGTTTCTCACTAGTGGTTCAAAACAATACTCTTAATCTCTTATGCTTATGGCTGCTGCGGCAATTTGAAAGCCATAATGACATTTACCTTTTCCACCCAAACAATATCCAACAAGCACTTATCCACAGCATCCGCATTGCAATTATCACTGACGCTTTTCACTACATCATTGAGTATTATTCGCACTTCTTCAACAGAAGTCGCTACACTCCTCTCTACTTTACTGATCACATCGTTCAAGGTGCCTCGGACCTTCTTTTCCATTTTGTCATCGCTGGAAGACGATTCGTCCTCTTGATCAATGCGTTGGACGGCAGTGTTAGACTGTCGCAAATTAATAAGAGTAATTAACTGAAACTGTCTATTTTAAAAAGCCTCAGTAGCATGACAAGCAGTCAGCCATTACGTAAGAATGACAATACTAAAATTTACAGGAGGGAAATCATTACGGTTTTTTCAGAGAGGGCATTGCTGAAACAGAAAGCTCAATTTTACCCATAACATACATTCATTATAAATATCTATTGAAGTAGATCATTTTGGATGGAAATTGTAGGTGCCTTCTACTAAAGCCTGTGACCACGATAACAGCAAATTTAGTCTGATAAGCAACTCAACCGACACGAAAACCGGTTTAAGTGATTAGCACTTATAAAAACAACCGTGTGATGCTAAATATAACCACCAAAAACCACAATTTTAACCAGGCATGACAAAACACATCAGTAGTTTTAAGCAAAAAACAACAACACCAACCATTTGATTAAATTTGCTGACACATTCGATGAGCAACTTCTTCTTGAAGTGGTACAGTTTGTGATAAGCTTGGCTTAGATCTACGACTTCGCTACAGACAGAATATTGCTTTAAAACGTTTTCTTTCCCTTCTAAGTCCACCAAGGAAGTTCGATCATAACCTGCATAGCATCACATTAAATCAGTGGTTCCCAACCTTTTTATTGTACCGCACTCTCGAAGCATCTTAAGATATTCTTGCTTACAATACACGCAATAAGACAGCGCCGAAACAATTGACAATAAATTAGCTGAAAATGAAAGCACTACACATACAAAACAAAAATCTGAAAAGGTCTCCACAACTCCTGAAATGCCACTCCCTAAAAATCCCCCAGGGGTGCGAGAACCCCCAGTTGGGAAACTCTGCGATACATACATGAAGAGCTTTTGGAATTTTTGGTTTCCGACCTCACATCCTCAACACTGCCATACTTCTCCAACACACAAAATGAGTAGGTTACTGCAATCACTTGACAACACTGTGTAGCTTTCGCACGATAAACTTTAAGTTTACTAACAATTAAAATATTATTGAAGTTTCTACTACCTGCATCCAAGCAAACATGGAAAGATTGAAATAAGTTAAAACAACCTTGAAAATAAGAGGTCTTTAGTTTACTATCAATTTTTAGTAGGGTTTCCCTTTTACCCGGATTTTCAACTTCCCAGGAAACGGGAAATTTTCAGAAAATTTTCCGGGAATCCCGGAAAATTACAGGGATCCCAAAAATCCTCGGGATTCCCGGGATTTGGAAAATTCCCAGTAAAAGTTTCCGAGCTTGATTATTTGGCCACAAGAGGAGTGACAAAGACATTTTTTCCAAATAGCATCATTTCTAATCCAACTTTAAGCATTTTTTAATGTTGTTTTGACGAACTGAGTTCTTCCAAGCATTTGGTCGTAAAAAATTTTGGAAACAAAACTTATCTTCCAAGCATTTTTTGGTCGTAAAAAATTTTGGAAATTTTGAAAAATTATTTTTAACGGGTAAAAAAAAATTGAAACTTTACATAAACGCATTTCTACATCAGAATGATAAATATTAGTACTACTGAAGCCCTTCAAATATAAAAAAAAATTTTCGGGATCCCGATATAAATTTCCCGGGAAATGGGATATTTCAAAACCCCAAATTTCCCGGGAGGAAACACTAACTTTTAGAACCAATAATACCGTTAAAGCCAATTATTAAAATACAGTCAAATCTCGGTTATCGAACACAATCCGCTCGAGAAGGTTGTTCGAAAAGCGATTTGTTCGAAATGCGAAACTTAGAATATTAATGTAACCTTTACCTCGAGGTAAAAGCGATGGACGCAGGCAATCAGTCTGCATGCATTCGCTCGGTTTGGTCATAATCTGAATTATGCTAGAAGTCTAAAACATAAAAATCTCGAATTTTTTGGTCGAAAACCGATTTGGTTGAGAACAGAAGCGTTCGATAACCGAGGTTTGGCTGTAGTATACTTACAAGGGCCAGTCAAAAACAGGCATTGATCAGCTTGTACGTCAGAATCCTTCAGGGCTTCACACGTACAACCGGCCACATCATCCCCTAGTGAAAATACCGGACGCGATTTTAAATCTTCCTAAAATGCAGATAATATAAGTGAAACGACGGTAAGCATTGAGCAAGCGTAACTACTATTAGACAGCACTCACTTACCCTGTCGTCACTCCTATGTCAAGTAAGTGGGCCAACGAGCTTTTCGCATCACAATTAAATTTCTGGTGTCATAATCACTTTATACTATGACATCAAAGATTTGATATGACGGCAGGAAGCAGGTAAGCTTTCAGCCCACCCAAACAGGACATATGGAGAGAGTGAGGAGGAACCGCAAAAGCAAAAATAGTAGTTGCTTGAACTAAAAAGTGACTGCCATTTGCTTTGCAAATAAGCCAACTTCAATCGCCTACGCTATGTTTTAATTCGACAATTAAGCTTACTTAGTAATCACAAATGATAAGACAAAGCACACTTTCCATAAGCGGGAAAACGTACCAAAAAACTGTCATTCAACGATAAACCTTTGAACAATTGATTGGACAGTGTCGTAAGATGGTTTTCAATAACTACAACATCAGACGTGTCTGAAATTCATTGCAAAAAAGTTTATAGTTTGTAAACTTCAAGCTTGAAGAGTTACGCCAGTCAGAGCACCATAAAGTGGAAAGAACTTGGTTCTGACAAAACTGTGTTGAACTAAGCCGGCTTAGAACAATCAAAACGACCACTCAACAAATCGAGGCAACACAAACTGATATCTATCTTGAGTATCCCAAAATGGTTTAAAACGGTCTTTTAACCTTCAGAAGATTTAGCAGTGCTAGTTGTTAATGATGTTTCGAAGTTCAGCCATGCCTAGAGCGTGTCTATTTTCTCTTACAACAGCGCCACAACTAATCCTGAATTTTAGAAGCGTTTGTGAAGACGGAATGTAACACAAACTTAACGTGCACTGCGTCAAAAAAAAAAAAGCTACCCCGGTCATCATACTACACAGCGCACCCATTTAAATATAGTTAAGATGCCCACACACTATACCTTTTTTTGTGAGATTTTGCGAATATGGTATCCGAACACTTGTGGTAAAAAGATGCTGAAACATAAGGTACTAATGTAAGCAGCTTCAAGGAATCATAAAATGCCTAAGATGTCTTATGGATGGACAAAGGGAAAAAACTACTACTCACATTAGGCCCCACGTTTCCTTCGAATTATGCCGGCAAAGCAAGTGGATTTTGTCGCAAAAAAACACGATGGAGAGTTTACCCCGAGCAAGACTCACGCTGAGTGAGACGGCAGAAAAAATCAAATGTGGTGTAAAAGTGGAAGTAAATATTTGGATGGGGCCGACTGCAATAAGCAAATGCTACGAATAATTTAGCTCCCACAAGACTAGTCCACTTCGCAGTCTTTATCATGTCAAAACCTTTTACATTTTTACGACCTTTTAACAAAAACACTTTTTACACGCAAAACATATTTCAATCACATCAAGTATGAGCCGGAAATAGAACAATCCTTGAACTTACCCTTAAATAAGCTGAAAAATGACGCAACAATTCGTCCACATCCGCCTTCTCACTGAAAACACGAACAGAAATATTACATACAGTAATAATAAACCACCGTAATAGCGAAAGATCGAGATAGCTTTAAAGTGGGATCCAACACTGTAAAATGAGCGAAAATTGGAACCTCAAGTTAATCTTTTACTACGAAGAGGAGCCGACAAGGTTACATTTGTCTTCGGTACTAACATAAAACGGCATCCGGCGACAGGGATTCGTTCCTTGAGACGTAGTGGAGCTATCTCTTAACTGTCGCTGTTCCCGGATCACCCTTGGGCAAGGTGCAGCATCAGTTAGCCTCCCTATCTGGGGTCACAGGTTTGAAGTTACTAGAAGTTGTTGGCATAAAAATTTCTTTTTTTTTTTCTTCTTTTTTGTTTTGTGTGTGTGCATTACATTTGTTGATTTCAAAAAATACGGCGCTTGCAAGAGGTTATGCCAAGGTGCAGCGACCATGCATTTTCTTTTATTTTATGAAATAATTTTTTGTTAACTAAAGCATGTTTCAACGTATATCGTTTTGTCGCTGTTACCCATTTTTCGACCATTGCTTTTGTTAACTGTTTTTGTTTGTGTTAGCTTGGTTGTGAAATGAAATAAACTACTACTAATAATAATTCTGGATGATTTTCATCGAAAAGGACTAAGTGTTTATGGCAGTCTTGACCTTTCAAAACTTTTTAATAACCTTGGCTCAGCACATTCGTTCCAAACATTTAAAAATTACAAATTACTCACTTTTTAGCAGGATCTTTTGTTTGGTGCGTGGCAAGGTCGTCTTCGGCTGTTTTTTCTGTAGAACTCTTTGTCCGTGGTCCACTTTTCTGATTTTGGCCGTCGTCTTTTAAAACACCTGCAGAACTTGTTTTGGTTTTCCCTCTCTCACTGGGCTCGGAATTATCGCCTAAACAAAAAATTCATAATTAACAAAAGCTTCAAATATTGGCCATATTTATAGTTTCCCTCTTGGGCGTTCAGCATGAAAAAGGCGGTGAGGAGAATCAGCCAGCAAGTTCGCTTGTTGCGCCGCTGTGAAATAACCTGATTTACCGATCTTTGAGTGTACGACTGATGGCAGGTGATTTTCAAGCGAACTCGTAGTAGCAAACAAAACGCATTCTACCGAAAAGATAATTACTACACTCGTATAACCACTATTCTATATGAATGCAATTAGGTAACGACACGTAAATATCTCTATCAAACAAACCCCGAACACCTCGTAATGCATGTTTAAAAAAGTTATCAAAATCTTGAAGCGACCGTTTCAAAATGAGAAGCGACCGTTTCAAAATGCTATTTGAATTAGGCAAAGGTGTACTTTTAGAATCAGTTGTTGAATATCCCAAATAATGCTTCAATCTAAATGGGAGATACCGACGTAACGAAGTGGCTCGGATGGCAATTATTTCAATAACTTCGTGTCGAAATTGAAGCTATCAAAACCTAGAAAAACTTACTTTCCATGTAATCACGTTTTTTTGGAGGTTTAGTTTGTTTGGTAGAAGGTTGATTCACCTAAAAGTACTACGCTTCACTAAATTGATAAAAATTAAGACTACAGCTCACACTAAATTGAGAGATAAAGCACTTTTCACAAAACCTGACATTTGGGCCCGAGGCATCTGGGCGCAGTGTCATATAGACGCGAGGACAGTTGGGCGTGAAATACTTCCAAACGCATTTTTAATCAACTTTTCCACAGTTTTTTTTTTAATAAATAAAAACTTTTTTGTCTGCGCAATCTTTCCGCAGAGTTAGAGAACCATTGTTTTTGAAAGACCACCCCGTCAAGATTAAAGATTAAAATCGGGCGCTCGCAAGGTGTTAAATTCTAGGCTCTAAAATTAACAAAGAAAACACAAAAACTAAAAGTTAGAACATTTTTGTTGCAATGTTCTCGAACGACGGAAACGCGTGAAAATAAGACAATTGCATCGACACGGTAATGCGTGATTAATCCGTGGCAAATTTTTAATGAAAACGTAAGAAAAGTAAGTTCTCGTTTAAAAAAATAACATGATTTTGAAAAGGTACTTGATCAATTTAATATACGAATGAAACGGATCATAATTTTTTTATGTAAATAACAGCTGACTCATAATTTATTTTATCAAACATGATTCCATTTCAAAGTATTTACAAATCACAACTGCGATAAGCATCTTCTTATTTTTTTTATTTCACAGTTCTACATTGCGTGGACATTTTCCTTGATCTAAAACTTATAATCACTCTCTTAGGTTGCTAGACAATCGATCGTAAAAATAAGTATTTATCTATCATTAACTTGACCTTTACTTTGCTCCATCTTTTTTGATATACGTTACCGTTAATTAATACGTTTTAATTTCTTCTATGAGATCGTTGCAAACAGAAAATTAAGTATTGGATAAGATCGTTGCAGACACAAAATAGTTTAAAAAAAAACTAACGAAAAGTTGATTAAAAATGCGTTTGCACGTATTTTGCGCCCAAATGTCCTCGCGCCCTTATGGCACTGCGCCCAGATGTCTCACGCCCAAATGTCGTGTACCGCACTTTTTACTACGGGAATAAGTGATAATTTTGCGATGAAACATGCCCTCGCTCAAGCAATAACCCTTTGCTAGAAATCTCGACGGAGCCAAAAATCCCAACGTCGAGTCGGTCGCGCCGGAATATCCTGTTCTGTTGCCACGGATGCACAGTGTATCAAACTAAGCCAAAACGTCCAAAAAAATCAAATCTTCATTACACTCGCTGTATTATGCCGCAGCGTGTAACAAGTGGCAGGGCCTATCTCCGCGGTTTCGCGCTTGGGCAACACAGAAACGTCGCAGCGGTGGCGACAGTGTCCGATTTAACCTGCCCGGGAATGGAACCCAAGATATCCGGCGGCGATAGCGATATCTTTACCCACTACGCCAGCAAGCCGGTACTTAACACAAAAAGTCTATAGTACCTTTTTAGCGGTCGGAACAATGGAATCACTGAAAAAAAGCAAGACCGTATTAAATAAGATAAATACATTTAAACGGCATTCATATCAAAACTTTGAAAAATTTATTCACCTTTATAAAGGCATTGTTTTCAACGCTCAATCCTAACTCTTACAAACATGCTCTAATCCAGGGGTTCTTAACCGGGAACCATTGGCTCCTCTCTAGTGGGGTCACAAGCGCAAGGTTCATTGATGATAATTAACCGCTGAAGGCCAACAGACGGCTGCAGCTACTACGAATGGAACACCGACAAAAAATTTTATTGCAAAGCAAGGGGCCACTGGTGTTGAGTGCCTTTAGAAGAGGGTCACAAACAAAAAAAGGTTAAGAACAACCCCTGTCCCAACCAACCCATTTCCAGCTTTGAAAAGTTCAAACCTGGTCAGTAATACCGTTACTTTCTGCTGTTCAAGCTAGCATAAATGTGGCTTTTTTTTTTTTTTTTTTTGCAAATAAATAACGTGAATATACAAGCGGTATTTCAAGACCAATTTAAAAAGTTATATGCAATTTTGTTGAGCTGATTTCTCATTAGGTTGTGTATTGGAGCACAAAATAAAGATTTAACTGCACAAATTATTCTTTTCTTTTTTTAAATTATTATTATGATACCTCTTCTTGCGCTGCGTCTTTAGACTCTTTTCTGCTTTGGCGCGAAGTTCTCTGTCAGGAGCAAAACAGTACAAAGAAAATTCATAGTTTTGCATTAAACATAGTAAAAAAATATTCATTTACTTTATAATGTATAGAAGAAACTTTGCTGTAGCATTGCAATGTTGCTCATCTGATAAAACAATTTTATAAATCATGCATAAACAGCAAGGAAAAAAAATTTTTTTTTTGGTGTTTTAACTTTATTGATATTAAAAAGGTTAATTTTATTTTGGGTTTTATCAAGTATGAGAACATTCTTCTCATTCTCGTGAAGGATCACCAGACACCTTGACATTCAAAGAAGAGAACAATGGGAATGCAACTGACGCAAAACTCCCTTACATTGCTTTCTGAATTTCTTTATTCTCGGGGCAAGTTGACACTTCAGCCACAAGTTTTTCTTCTTTTTCAGCAAATATGATTGCTTTAATCGGAACAAACAACTCTTCAGAACTCTTATCAAACTCCAAAGAATTCAGCGTGCTCTCAAACAACTGTAAAATAGCTGGTTAAAACATCAAAAACTATTTACCATTGAACCAATACGAGTGTGCCCATTCAGCAAAAAAAAAAAAAAATTACATCACAATAACACTTTTTTAATAATATTAACCTAATTGGTGCGATCTTGATATGAAACTATAAAATGATTTTTTTACGTTGAGCACAGGCGGTTATTCTGATAAGAGATAAAAATTGCAACGGGTTTCGGCAAACAACGCAATAATTTTTATACCTAATTGCTCTGATGGAAATTCCTGAAAACTCAAAGACAACTGAAAGACATTCCAAACAATACCTTGTCCCAACATTGCACGCTTGCACCAACAATTTTAGAAAATGTGTACGATAACCAAAGGAATGGAAAAAAGTTGAATCTATCCCATTGACACAACCGCATCAACTCACCGCAAGTTACAAGGTATTGGAGCAATAAATAAAATATTAAATAATACTGCGATTTTTTTGACATTTGACCATAAAAATTTACCGACAGCCTAAACACGAACAAGGACAACTGACCGCCGTCAACTGACCTCCATGCAAACTGACCGCCAAAAACAGCTCCGTACGCTGCATCATAGCGAAAATGCACTTCGTGCGCTGAGTAATTTGACAAGGCTCGAAAACTGGCTCACAGCGGGGAGTAGGTTCGGTAAGTTAGATGTAGGTTTGGTTGGGATTAGATGTGGTCAGGGTTAGGTTCGGCGACGGTTTGGTCCGGTTAGGCTTAGGTACAGTTAGGGTCGGGTTATGTTCGTTCAGGATTTGTTGTAGTTCTACCTCGCGAAAGTTCTTGTTAATAAATTAGGCGTTTTTGGCGGTCAGTAGACTCGCGGTCAGTTTGCGACTGTCAGTTGCCGTGTACCGGCCTAAACAGGTTAACATCTGCATATCTTTATAAAACTTCAGTGAAAACTAAAAAAAATTGTTTCGGGCTTAAGATCTGGAGATTGCTAGTTTACCACTTTGCTAACTATTCGAATAGAACCATAATTTACCTTGGACGTATCGACTTGCACAAACTTTTGCAGTGACTTTCCATGCAGCTTCCAAATGCAAAGTGGTTCATGCAACTCCTCAGAAGATAATATATCTTGCAACAAGTTTTTAGTCATAAAAAATCGATTATCATCAGCTAACATTGACATAGCTTTGCTTTTTAAAATTGGCTGTCCTTTAACCAAAACTACTTTATCGGCATTTGAAGTGTTTTCACTATCGTCACTGCCTGGATGATTGCCATTAGGCCCAAGCCCATCCGATGTAGACTCAGACTTAACTGGCGATTTTTTCTGCACAGCACGCATACGTGACTTAGGAAGAGTACAACCAACTTTTATACTTTCCAAGTTTTCAACCTGGTCTCGTCGAATTGGTTGACCATCACAAATTTCATACGACTCTGAATCTTCACCACTGGAGTCTTCGGCATACGAAATTTGTGAACGAGCTTGTCGAGCATTTCGAGATGGCCTTGAAGGAGGATTTGTTTTTAAAAGTTGGGGATTAACTGTAACTGCACAGTCCATGTTTTCTGCTTTTTTTACAGGAGTTTTCTTTGTTTTGCTCTTTTGAGCAGAAGTACTGGGTTTTCGAGAGGAAGTGTTTCTTTTCTTAGACAACTGCTGGCGTGGTTTTTCCTTAGATACTTTAGGTTGTCCATCACAGAGCTCATATACATCATCATCATCATCACTACTGTCTTCACAATAGGACATTTGACTTTTTTTGCGAGAGGAACGACGTGAAGCTTTATTATTGGATTTTAGGGAAGCTGGTTTAGCCTTTTTACTCCGTTTACTTTTTTTAGGAGTAGGAAGTGGCGCTTTTCGTTTTTTTCCAATAGTAAACTCTTCATCAGATTCATCAGATACTTCATTACCTTCACCGACATACTCCTGATCATCTTCAGATTCAACCAATGCATCTTTTCCAAGTGATTCATCTGTAAAACAAATATTTCAAAAACTATACATACTGATACATCATGCACTTTCAGACATGTTATAATTAAATAAAACATATTTTATGGGCAACCATATTAAAACAAATGCTTTGGTACAGTAGCGCAGTCCACCAGTAAGTGACTTCACTCTGACGTTTGTCCAGACAAATGTCAGACTGCAGACAAAAAGCTTTGGGAAAATAAATATTCTCTTTAAGCACTGTTGCTTCTAAGATTTTAGCAAGTGCGAATTTTACCAATATTACAAATTTAATGAAAGCTTGCCCAAAGTTTTTCAAGACTTGTGGGTAGTTGGATTTACGATTTTGCCTTGAATTTCACTGAGTATGATATTTTTATTATGCACCAAAACATTTAGCACTTTCGTTAAATTTCACCAAATTCTTCATCCATTAGCAATTAAGAAAAAAACTGTCAAATATTTTTTACTTTTCCTAAATTTTTCAGGCTAAACATAATAGTCCAGCAATAGTGATGGCATGCAAGATTTCTATTAGAAGGCCTTTAACTTATATGAAAGTATCTATTTAGCAGAGTACGGCAAGATCCTGATGGGATAATTTTCTCAAAACCAGTAACGCGTATAGACGCAAGCCAATCAACAGTCATGCGTATAGATCTGAGATGCTAGCCAATCAGTATTTTGCCGTTTGCCATGTACTGATGTACGAAAAAATTGACACTGCCTTTAACTTATCAGCTTATTCTAACATATGCATTGCAAAATTGTTTTGCTGGTCTTGATCAGTTGATACAAAAGCACTGTGCAAATGCTTCAGTGTTCATTAGACTGTCATAAATTCATGTATTGACTGCACTTGGTACTCCCTCAGTCAGATACTGTTTTTACGCATAATTTTTCCCATTTCAGGTTTGTTGATGCAAACGAAGTTGACTGTGTTAGCAAAATGATATCCTCCAACCTGAACCTAACCGAAACCTTAACCCCCAAGGCACTGTTCCTGCTAAGTTTTTAGCAAGTGCGAATTTGCCCAAATAAAAATTGTGATAAAAATTTTGTCTAAGGTTTTTGGGAGATTATGGGAAGATTGATCGAATTTATGCCTCAAAGTTGTCAGGTTGTGTTTCCAGAGAATGAAATGTTTGTTTTGCTTCAAAATATTGAACACTTTAATTCAAATTCGGCCAAAAATCACAGTTCCAGTTGGCAAGCTAAAAGAAAAATTAATAAATGTTTTCCAAAATTTCTCATTTTTCTCAAATTTTGCACCTTAGAAGAAACAGTGCAGCAAGGCCCTAACCCTGATGTTTGCGCTTCTAGTTAATACTTCTGTACTTGTTTCTGGTTCATACCGGTAGATAAAACAACTTCTGGGGAATTATTTAACATTTGAAAATAGAAGACAAGTTTGCGTTCATCGGGTCTGACATATTCAGATTCAAACGTTCTACCGATGCAAGTTTCTATATTTTTGACGTTTCGCCTTCCATTCGCAAGGCTTCTTCAGAAATAACAAAATATTGACATAAAGAAATCAGCTTTATGTCAACATGTAGTGAACAAGGATTACGTAATTGACTGGGGGAACGTAGAAATTTTTAAAAGGGAATCCCATTGGCATAGGCATCGTGTTGCAGAAGGATTTTTGATAAACCAAAAAGTTTTGTCAATGAATGTTTTAAACAGAAATGATGGTATGATTGTGCCTTCTGTACATAATGTGCTTCAGTAATGTTTTGTCAAGGATATACTGTAGGTATAGAAACGTATATGTTTTTTGCGTAGTAATAGTTTTAAATGTGATGTCATATATAGTGCAATTCAGTTTTTTCGTGAATTTTCTCGCATTTCCAAAAACGTTTCGAGGGTGCACTTGTTATTTCTGAAGAAGCCTTCCGAATGGAAGGCGAAACGCCAAAAATAAACTTGCATCGGTAGAACGCTTGAATCTGAGTATTTAACGTTAGTGGAACCAACTGCAAACAAACCAGAAGTGAGAAAAATTATGTGTAAAAACATTATCCACTCAGTTATGGTCACTACTATGCCAATGACCATTGACCAGTCTCCAGATGAAATGATGAAAGCTACCGGTACATACTACTCTGCTATCGATACTGTACCAGACTAGTACAAGTTCAATTACCATGCAGGTATCGCATATGCAAGTACCAGTATTTCCTTCATCAGTACAATTGTACTGGTAGCCTAGCTTGTTCACAAAATAACTGATAAGTCAATGACTGGCACAAAACACTAACCCTGGTAGCCTACACAGTTGCCAGTAGTCTAAGGGACTTTCGCAATTATAGGCTTCGATGACTGGTAGAGTAGGCCTACCATTACTCC
This sequence comes from Trididemnum miniatum, assembly GCA_964006365.1. NCBI lineage: Eukaryota > Metazoa > Chordata > Ascidiacea > Aplousobranchia > Didemnidae > Trididemnum > Trididemnum miniatum. The sequence goes on from OZ023239.1 coordinate 12,445,151, forward strand.
TTAAGTACCGGTAAGAAAATAATAATTATACATAGAATTAAGAACCTATCACACCAACTACCTTCATCACTGTCGCTGGATTTCCATGATGATTTTAACACTTTTCTTGATCTATTAGACCTTCTAACACTTCCATTATTTTCTCCTTTGATTTTTGATGATACAATTTCTTGTTCCATTTCTCTTTTGAATAGAATCAAAAATGTTATAGTCTACAGAAGTTAGCATCAACAGATCAACAAAAAAAGAGAAGATTGTAAAAATTTAGCTAGACTACACTACCGGTAATTCAGAATTGCTGGTCCAACACCAAACTGCTGCCTCTTTCACAGATTCTGCAATTCTTTTGCACAGATCTTGGGTTAGATCTAGTATCAGCCTCCAGGTTCGATTAGGGTTAGGCTTGGTTAGGATTAGATTTGGCTGGCAGGTTGGGGTTAAATTTAGCTAGGGTTAGACTAGGTTCGGTTACGATCAGATTAAAGGCTAGGTTAAGGTCATAGGTTAGGTTGAGGTTGGCAGACAGAAAAAGCGTGGGGTCTTATTCTGGATGAGACCCCAGATCTTAGCACACACTTAGCACGGTATCGGTACATGATTACCGGTACATTGTCAGACTGTATTCCTGCAGCGTGACTGCCTGAACTGGTGAGCGTGAAGCCGCGAACAATGAGTGAACTGGCACTCAGCCAGCAGCCGTTCACCTGGGAGTGCTAGAATAGACGAAGTTTCTTGGTCTGTGTAGAATAAGATTCGAAAAAAAAAATCACGCTTGATTGACAGGGGTGCAAATCTATGTTGAGCATTGGGGGTGTCGATTTCCCCGAAGATTTTTGTTGTTTTGAGTGTGTGTGTGACTCAAGAATGATTGTGGAATGATCGTTTGTTGTGTGATCTATGACGTTATAGGGCGTGGTGTTTATCTGTCTTGCTTTTTGGTTAGTTGTATTATGCGACTGCGAGAGTCTCAGAGATGGGTTAGACTAGTTAGGTTTGAGGTTTTTTCACTAGTTAGGTAACTTAGGCAAAACGGCAAGTTTAGGGATAGGATAGGGCCGTGTCATGAGGCATAGTTTGGTACTCTTCTCACCTTTTGAGGATTTTGTTCAGAATCAGTGACCGTAGTGCTGTGGTAGGGCCTACTGGCATACTGCATTACACAGGCTAGCGTTGTACGGGCCTGTAGAACAGAATTTTCAGCTCTAATGTTGAGCTAGTTTTTGTGTTGGATGCAAGATCCCCGGTTTGGCCAAGAATTTTTTGGTAAGTTTGTTTGTTTTTGTTGATACTGCTTTGATATCGGGACTCTTGCGCGTTCCTGGATCCAGAACCGGTAGGCTACGGTTTTCGTTCTTTTTGTGTGTGTGTGTGTGTGTGACGTACTGACTTGTGTGCCGCAGTGCTGGTATACTTTCAGTGCTTGCGAATGTAATTTACGTTTTTTGCGTTTGACCTATGATCGGTGTGGTGGCTTATATTTTGCCTTTGTTTACGCAGAAACCGCCGCCGCCCACAGCTGTCATCGACTTTCTGTGCAAGGCGCGTATTCAAAATTTTCAAATAAATTCAATTTCTGTTAGAAGAGCGGTGGAGCGTGATTGCCAAACCCGCGCGTGCTCAGATCTAACAGGGGGAATGATTGAGCAAAATTGTCCATGTTTGAATATTGAGAGAGATGATTAAGCAAAATTGATCATTTTTCGATGTTGGAGAGATGAAATTGGCTCGTATGGGGAATTTTCCACTTCCATGAAAAACAAATTATACTTTTTAAGGAATTTGGCAAGTCACGTGACAAATCTTATCCTACAGGCCAAAAAACTTCCTCTGTTCTAATGCCTGTACCGTACGTTGCCCTGACCTGCATTTGTACAGTTGGTTGCTTCCTCATTGTCAAAAGTGGATGCAAGGTTACGCAAACTGATTATACTTGCTAAAAACGATTAGTAGACTATTAATCTATAGGGAATTAAGGTGAAAGGGTTGCTGTACAGTGTAGGGTACATTTAGCTGCATTTTCTTTTTTTTGCGTACTTTTTAATTTTTGATTTAGGTGGTGCAACCATGCACAGTTATCCTTAACTTACATGTTTCAACGTTTTTCGTTTTTGTTGTGTAATGATATCGATCTGACTTTGCAAAAACACTTTGTTTGCCCAATCGCAATGCTTTACGTAGTTGCAATACTTTGCCTAATTATTCACCGCATAATTTTCACTACCGATATACCGCTCACGACTACTGCATTCGACTTTGGAACTTAGTCATCACGTGATTCGTTCACTATACTATGATCTAACTCCAATATTAGATGGCTATATGTTATTCACGTTATGCAATACCGCTGCTTTGATATTATCTCTTTTAACGCTCTTGCAATAGTGAACAGAAAATAAGCTAATATATATGTACGGATCTTTGTTAACTTGATTATATATTATTATATCTTTATGTACTCCGCGTGTTGGTAACGATGTATCCTGTATAGTAATAAATCCGATAAAACCAATACATCTGTTTGGAGTCAGATCGTGTGCTATAGCAAGAAATATGGGTCCCAACTGGGTGGCAAATGGGCAGTTTTATGGGAACCAACTGGGCTGCACATTGGTAATCTTCTATGTGTGAACCTGGGCGCCAAATTGTCCCAACTGGGCTGCTCAGTCATAAAACTGCCCATTTGCCACCCAGTTGGGGCCCATATTGTCTTGCTATCACAGTTGCACATTCCTTGTTCTGTGCCATTTTATTTTCATGAGTTATTTTGATTGGTTATTGTTGGCGATCAGAAATATAAGTTGTGATTGATTGGTTTGTTCGCGCACCGGTAAATCCTCACCAAAAGATTGCTTTTTTTCTTAGTTTTACTTTCTCGTTGTGTACGGCGCTTGGTGTATCAAGAGCGTCCGCTTGGTATGCGGTACACTGGGGTTTTATTCCCGATCGGGTCACACTAAAGACGTTAAAAATAGTATTGGCAGCTTTCGCGCCGGGCGCTTGACTCAACGGAAGTGCGAAGGGTTTTGTGTATGTGTTGTTCGTCATGCATGTCCCTTAACAGCGTTCTATTGTTCGTGATTGATAATTGTAATGGGCCTCCAGCCCGCCTATTAAGAATGGCCTAAGCAGTGTGTGCTTGCACCGCTGTCCCGCACCTTTTACTTGTTACGCCGGATTCCCCCGATTCAGGGTAAATTTAGTTAAATATTAGCAGAGCTAAGTGCTTGTGTCGCGAGTAATTAAATCGCCAGCGCGATCAAGCAACGCGTTTTTTCCAAGCCACATAATTTAGGCTATGGAGCTTGGATTTTTAGGGTCCTGCTAAAACCTGCAGGAGCACAAGGACCGCCTTTGCAAGTGATTTTAGACGCACAAGGACCGCTAGTAAATTACTACCAAGGGCCCTACCCTTAACTCCTATATTAACCGAACCCTAATCCTTATAGTAATAATTCACTTGCGCCATTAGCGGTCCTTGTGCTCTTAAATCACTTGCAAAGGCGATCTTTGTGCTCGTACAGGTTTCAGCCAGTGGCGTACGCACGGGGGGAGGGGTTTTGGGGGTCAACCCCCCCCCCCCCCATCGACGATTGGAAAAAATAAAAACCTCTCTTTTCGTACCTCTTAGCCTTTTTTCATGCAGAGATTGTGTTTTTCTGTTCTGTATCAAATTGCCTATATAATCTCTTCATTGTGATGCAATAATAATCTACCGGTAGTCAAACTTTGCTGGTGTGTAGTGCTTGAACCAATGGCTGGCTCAAAATGCAAGCCTGGACAAGGTCAATGGGCACTAAAACTGGAGTCGTGTTGTGATGTCATAAACACATTGTTCTCAACGGCTATGGCTGGACAAGACAACGTTTCAGGGCGAAGGCATTCTTGGAAGAGAACGGTTGCAACGCAGGCAGATGTTCCGCTTGCGATGTCATCATTTTGAGCCAAACCCGCTAGTTGGCGTAGTGGTTAAACACATTGCTATCGGCGCGGGAGGTTTTGGGTTCGATTTTTGGGCCCGCACCGGCCGTTAGCTCAGTTGTTAAGCGCACAGGTTATCGGTGCGGAAGGTCTGGGGTTCGATTTCCGGGATGGTCAAATCGGCACAGAGTCGCCAACGGCTCGCCATCGCTGCGACGTTTCTGTGTTACCCAAGCGCAAAGGGATGGGCCCCAGTGACGTTCGCAGGGGCCGGGAGTCAGCACTCTCCTTCCCCTTGACAATTGCAGAAAAAATGAAACCTTTCTTTTTTAAAACGAACCGACTTTTCTTCATGCGGAGCTTGCCGAAACTGCTATCATGTTTTTATCCCAAACAACACCATCCCCCACAAAACATTTTAGAGTAAACCATTCCCTTACAAGTACAATGATCATCCCTCCTTACGTCTGCGTGAAAAGTTGTATCATCCCCCCGTAAGTGTTTTTACAACTCGAGCACTGATTACGATGCAATGCTACAATACCGGTACCCGGTAATCCAACTTTTCTGTTGTGTTTTGTTTGAAGTGCATTTTTGTCATTGATTTTGCTGTGAAACAATTAAGAAGTAGGAGTTTTCTTAATTGCGGTGTATCTGCAGTAACTATGGCTGCACACAAATTTTTTGTTTTAATTAAATCAAATCTTGATTATACTCGTTTCATTAAATTCGTTGTTGTACCGAACCGTGGTAGCGAGTGGCAGGGCTCAACCCCGCGGCTTAGCGCCTGGGCAACGCAGCTCCAAAGAAACGTCACAGCGATGGCAAGCCGTTGGCTACACTGTGTCCGATTTGACCGGTCTGGGAATTGAGTCCCAAACCTTCCGTATCGATAGCGAAATCTTTTAACACTACGATATGATCGCCCGGTTTTTTGAGAAATTTTATTAAAATATAAAAAAACTAAATTGACACTGCTGTAAGTGCCAAAAGTAAGATAAAAATACTGCCAAAGACGACCATAGACCAACGAAAGATTTGAAGAGGCCTAGAGGCGGAACGAGGGAAGAGACAATATCGTTTCTTTGTACCGTAAGCTGACTATCTCAGGAGCTAGAGTTCTTCGTTTCCCATGGACACCCCGATTATGTGTTTGAAAGCATCCGATATCGACGCTGTGATTTGGCAGAAAAATGCTTAGATAATGTCGAAGCTGTTTTTGACTTTAATCGTATGATTAGGGATTTCTCTCGCGCATAATTTATTTTTGTTTAAAAACGTTTTGGTAGGGAGGGCAGTTTTTTCTTATGCTCCAATATCTTCACTTTTCAAACTTCAAGCGAGAAACTGCCCCCTTCATAATGAGTGTACCGTATATTGACTGTTTATAACAAGGTTTAGCCTATATGCGTTGTTTATATTAATGTTGGTTCTTGAAAAAAGTTTTTTTGGAGAGAAGGAATTGCTTGTTTTACTCCCTGGGTGCACCCTGTTTGTGACGTTGCGACAGCTAGCCAGTCTACTTTAGTCAATTAACCTTCCTATGGCCCAAAAATGATTTCAACTAAAATTTTTTTCAGAAAAATTTTAACAACGGCCTGAGAGCTTGAGTTTCTGTGAAACCTTTTCTCTCCTTAAATGAAACGCAAAGCATTAGGTAAAAGTGTGAATGAAATATCTTTGTTGTTTTCCTAGTAATGGCATTATATAACTTAATCATGGTTAACTGCAATTTAGGCTGGAACTATTACAATACGATGCACTTTAATATCTCTAAACTACTGTAATTGTTATGTAGTATCTTTACGTCATTACAATGTGACGTCACTAAACCCCCCCCATTGAAAAATCCTGCGTACGCCACTGGTTTCAGCAATACATAGGCTACCGGTACTGCAATACATACCGGTACTAGATTTTTACGTTGGTAAAGCATGCGCATCATGGAAGATGACCTAGTTGCCAGAGGTGGGCACAAAGACGCTGTTAACCAGCGCCACTGTTTTTTCAGCAGCGGTAGCGCCGCTGTTTTTTTCTGTCAACAGCGAAAAGCGGCAGCGCCGCTTTTTTGAGGTGGAGTAGCGACCAGCGCTTCTATGAAGACAATTGACTTACCACTGCCGCTGCTGCAAAAAACTTTTTGATTTTGAAGACTGCAGCAATCTAATAATAAAATCACTAGTTATATCTAGACTCACTCTGCTTGATAGGCCTACCATGAAACAAACAAATGAAAACGTAAAGCGAAGCGATAGCGTGAGATCGCAAGCGATGTTCCATAGATACTTCACTAGACGGATGTTCCATTAATTCATTAACTCCATTTTCATCGTTCTCATCGCGAGAAAGTAATCCTGATTGACAGTTGCTGTTTCACCAACACAGCTGCACCTCGCCATCAGAAATCCGTTTCAGTAATGCCCCCCGCTGGTTTGACTTCTCACTTCTTTGAATCAAGTATCTTGTATCGTTTTGCCTCATTAACACTACGACCCGTTCAGGGAAAAAAAGCGAAAATATTGTCTGTTCGATGAGACAATTAATGTGAAAAAATCGGTAATCAAGTCTTTGCGGTGGTAAGACTAAAAATGATGTACAAAAATACGAAACTCAAAGTTTAGCTCGAGATTTTTGAACAAATTCAGTAGGCTTACTAGCCTAGTAAAATAGTTAATGAAAAATGGTTGTTTATGTTATACTAAAAATGGTAAAGGCAGTATGGCATAACAAACAGTAGGCATAGTAAGGATGAGCGTGATAAATAATAATTGCACTGGTCAACAGTAAATTTTAAACGAAGATTCTGGACACCGCATCCAGATGTATTTTTGACGCAGATTCTGAAAATAATTTTACTTTTTCTCTAGCACATCAGGTTTTTGAGATATTTCGGTTCCTATAATTTCAAATCAACTTCTGTTGTTAAGCATTTTACAGTCCAAATACAATAGAATATTGCATTATGACGTCACAGAATAACACTCTTATAAGTGGAGAAATAACGTAAGTGCAAGCTCTGAGTGACGAAAAAAGGATGAAAGCAGGCGGTTTTGCAAGTTATGTATATAGTCCACAGTAAGAGCAGAGAGTGATAAATGTTGGAACATACACAGGCGGAACTGAGGGAATGATATTAACGTAATGCCTAGAAAATGCTTAAATCATCCACAGGGTCCCCAGCATTTTCTCAATTTCAAATTCCCTGGGTTTTCCCCGATTTTTTCCTGAGCTATTCAAGTCAGTCCTATCCAATTCAACCCTATTCAAGTCACAGGGAAGCTGTGAATACCATTTTAAAATTGGTTGCCAATTCAATGGCTGGCAACTCCTAAGCGAGCTCGTGCAGCGCTTTGGTCGCTTTCTCGTGGTAGAAGGATAAATATGCAACTAAATTCTAAATATACTAAATACACAATACTAACCGTTTAAGTTGGATTTGAAAAATAGTAAATCCACCTTAAAAGTTGTACAACGTATTTCGGAATTGAATACGAGATTAATGTATACCTGATACCATGTTAAAAAAACATTTCGATGTTGTACGGCATTACGCAAGCTAAACTATTCGGTAAACCAGATTAAACAAATTTCGACATTAACTCAGCTCACCATATAAAAGTACAGAGCTCACCTATTTACTATACATTACAAAGCACAAAAATTATTTTGAAAGGAAACAAATCAACACTTCTCGATGAGTTTGTCGGCTTATTACTTCCTAATAAGTTTATTCCAAAGCTACCACAATGCAGTGCTTTTCTTTCCAAATGAAAGGATTAATGCAAATTAAAAAATGCTGCGCGAAATACTTTCCTCCACAAAATTTATATCTGCCATCTTTATTAAAAATATTGGGTAATGCTTGTTGTATACACATACCCGTAGTCATCAAGCATATATTACCAAATAAATTAGGTGTGTTTATGCTATTATGATTTCAAAATAATGTATCTCCATTCTCTAACCATGCGTTTGGAAAAACTAAAAGGAAGTGAATGTTGGTATAGCGCCTCTGAATTAATCATAAAGAGTATTGGCAGAACACTGTACATACAATTGAGCTCATCAAGGTACAAAGCATTGAGCAATTCACAATTAGTATTCAGCATTTTTACTAAAATGTTGCACAAAATAAACGTGATTGATCGATAGATTGATCACCAAGCTTACAAAATAAAAAAAACGCATAAAAATTTCAAATTAGATTTTACAATCAAGTTCACCAAATTTATGATACAGAATCCTGTAGACCACTTTTTACCACGACCGCTTTTTTTTTATTATGACTAGGGCCATTTTTTTTTTTACCTAAAAATATATATTTTTGACTTTATTTTAGTAAAATTTTGACTTTATTTTGACTTAACCGCTTTCGCGTATTGTTTATGTCTTGTTGCACTTTATTAATTAAATATGTTTTATAATCTGCAATTTACGTATAAGTTTTTAAAGAAAAAGGTAGCCTACTTCGAACATTTTCTCAATTACTCAGTGTTGAAGTTAATGCAACAAAGCGACGCATGACGTTAAAACCTAGGATAACGAGCCATTGTGTGTACCGGTATCAATTAGTGTGTAATACAAAAATTGCGTTGCTATCGCAACTGTACTGTACACTAACAGTATGTCTATGATTTTTTAACGAAAGCCACGCAGTATAATTACAAGGACGTTTTATTGTAATACAGCATCATATATGTTTTTACGTTCTTAGCATCAAAATTTCTGTCTTTTCTTCGTAATTTATTGAGCATAGAAAACGGCCTCTCATCAGCAGCAGAGGTTGGCTTGGCTTTTTGCAATAGTGCGTAGCTTGTTGGGTCAATTGTCAAGTTGGTACAGTTTATTATTGTTTCTAAATCAGAGTTGGATAGTCGTTTGTTAATGTAGTCTTTAATTGCGCAAGGATCATCATCGAACTGCATATTCTTCAGCAGTCCGTATGCTTTGGTTATTGTGCAGGCACTTCCTTTTAAGAACTCCACGTTGGCTGCTAGAGTCCGGTATTGGTTTATTCTAACCAAGTCCGACACCAAACCTTCCACATTGATAGCGTCTTTTGCTCTGTTGACTAAGAGACCTGCACATGTCCAATTGTTGACAATGGTACGAACAGCTGGAAGGTTCTCACTATACTATAAGGCAGCTCTAAGCCAAGTTGCCCATCTTGTAATTACAGGGTCAGGAGGAGATAGCAGACTAGCGTCATGAAAATCTTTCTTGCGATCTTTGTTTTTGATTGTTGCTGCCTTGATCGTTGCTATTACTTCATCAATATTTTTAAAATGAACACGCACACGCATAGCGCAGTTGTGTAGTATGTGCGCAACGCAGGTGACATGCATCAAAGAAGGGTATAATAATTCCTTTAATGTCTCTTCGTTCTTTCCAGCCGAAGACATGTACCGGCTGCATCAGTCAAGAACTATAAAAAATTCTCGCGTTTTATTTCAAGTTGTTGCAATATGTCATCCACAGTGAGCAGAATAATACTGCTATTAACATTGCGACTGCTGTCAAGTGGATGGCAATTAACGAGGAATGTCTGATTTGGAGCATCTAAGCTGCCCACAAGCACACTAATATACTTTTGTTTAGCAACCTCTGCTTCATCCACAATCAAAAAAATTTTTTTTGTCACGAATTCTTGAATTTGTTCCTCTTTTTGGGATACCAATTTAGCAACACATGCCCGGGCTGCAGTCTCCGAAGGCGATACTTTTCCCATTCTAGCAAACAGAGACTTTAAAGAAGGATGGTTCAGTTTATGAAGTGGGATATCTGCAGCTAAGAATGAAGAAACAACCTGTTCCTTGAAGTTTACTTGATCGAAATGTAAAAAGGTTTGCTTAGATTTGCTCTACGTCTCCAATTTTCCTTGGTGTTGCTTGCTTTTTCGGTGGCTTTCCACAAAAAACTTTTTGTCGCATTTGACCAACACGTCGCAAAGGTTGCATCGCAAGTCGCCGGCAGGAGTTGCCGAAAATTCATCCGGATATTCTTGGCAAGTTTGCCTAACTTTCGCTATAGAAGATTTGGCTTGGTTTGGCATTCTTTGCTTTGCAAGCTACAACTTAAAAGACCACGTGTAAAGAGCGCAAGGCTTTTATAGGATTAGATTAATTGTCTAACAATTAATTCGATTAATTTGGCAGCATTTATTAATAAAACTCCAACGGTCCGTTTCACGCTTACGCGATCATCAGGGAGCCTAAATAAAGAAAATCTTTAGAATTTAACACAAGGGTACTCACCAAAATCCAATACAGTTAACAAAACCTACACTAAAGCAACTGCCAATTCAGAGACTCAACGCGCCGTTCGGCCTTCCTCATTGAACTGATTACTAAATTATGTATTTATGCATAAATACATAATTGTCTAACAATTATGTATTTATGCATCAACAATGACGTTTCATGCATAATAAGTGCTATTTCCTTCTCAATTACCGCACGCATTATTGTGACCATAGTGCAAATATTGCAACTATTTCAAAAGTTTAAAAACAAATAAAACTGCGCATAAAATTTTAATAGCAGCTCAACAATTCAAAAAAATACAAATTTGTTCGTTTTTGTAAGGAAATTTTTGATAGACAATTTTGACAAATTTTGACTTTATGCATTTTTAAACTTTTGACTTTATGCAAAATTTTGACTTATAAAATCTACCAAAACAGACTCCTGAACACCTGAAACGAACGTTAATACACATTTGATCATGTAACAAGGTCCTGAAAAATTTTTGGTTTTATTGACTTTAGCGGTCCTTAATTATGACATATACGTAAGCCACCCAACCAGATGCCAATTAGATAACACTTTGTTGTGTTGGGACCACACTTTATAATGTGACCAGATAGTCACTTCACTTTCAAATTCTGCCGCACACTGTTTGAGGTCCATCAAACATCATTCAGTCTGGCAAGATGATTTTGTGTTCAGAAGGCTAACGTAGGTAAAACAAAATCTCATTGTATTGTACATTTGATTGATCATGTGAAAGAAAATGAATAGAAACAACATTGAAACAATTGAATCAAAAAAACAAAAAAAAATTCAACTCCTTTCTCCTCATCACATATCAATAGGTCCTTCATAAAATCTTCAAGAAAAATACTAATTTCTTCAATTTAAACTTTCTTTAAGTGTTCACTCAAGGTTTTTACAACACACACGACCTTGTCAATATCTTTCTGCATTAGCTTAGCTTTTAATCTTAAAGAATTGGATTTGGCGAAAAGGGTAATATTCTGCTTGTTTTCAGCTTTCAAAGCATGCTGGTCAGCTTCGATGGTAAGGCCTAAGGGAGAAGAGTGAAATTCTGCTTGTTTCAGCTTTCAAAACATGCTGGTCAGCTTCGATGGTAAGACCTAAGGGATTGTGCAGCACTCTCTAGCTGCTTAAACTTTTTCTTTGCTGCAACTAGCTCATTTTCTTTTCTTGCTCTTTTCTTTGTCTTCTTTTCATTTGCTCGTTCGATTTTCTGTTGCAGATAATCAGTTTATCTGCGACAAGCCAGGCTGCATGATCTTAATAGTTCTGGGGTAACTTGAAACTTGGCAATAAGTTGTTCAGTTAGTATTACTGTGTCATAAATCATTCTTTGTGCTGTTAAAGAGTGTGATCTCAAATTTGGTAGAAGGGGAGAGTTATAGACAAAAAATCCTCTTTTTACTGCTGATTGACCGTGTGACAGTGTTAGAAGGAGTTGAATCACTTCTCACAAATCCTTCAACGCAATTGTTTTGATCAAGTCATCCACTGAATAAAAAAAAAAACTATGCTAGCGTTCTTCTTAAACTGAGAAGCATTCACATTCTGACTTATAATCTTTGTCAAGAATAACAAGAAGTTGTCGAAAATGATTCATTATCTTGTCACATTCGCATTCTTCTTTCCATTTAACATCTACCAACTTGTGCAAAACGCTTTTCATACATTCAGCTGCAGCCTCTGTATTACGTATGGTAAAAGAAGGATCAAGAGCTAGAAAGTTCCACACAAACCAATACTTCAAAAGAGATCTCTCAAGAATTTTATGGGCCATTATGGTGTCGAGCTTTAAACAAGTCGATATAAAATTTGCTCCGACAAGTGGAGAAACTTTTTAAAATTCAACGAGATGTTTTAGAGAACGCTTAGCTGCAAATCCACAATCAATATGGTCAAGCGGTAACCATGCTGTTTTTTCCATCACATTAAAAGTTTCAAACATTCTTGGAGCTTTGAGAGGAATTAAAACGGACCCCTTCACAAATCTACACAATAGATCGCACAACACTTTCTGGAGATCAGTAGCCTAAAAAGGTAGCATCGGTTGTCGGCTTGATATTTCTTCAAAAAAGTTTCAACTATCTTAGCGCCAGAAATAAACACTTCGAGCTTCGTTAGCACTTACGGATCTTTGGTATATTCGAGGACAGTATGAAATGAAGTCACCGTACGAATGTGCTTTTTGGGTTTTTTAAAGTTTCATTGACATACTTTACAACATTGGGCCATATTTCAACAGCCCTTTCAGCAACAAGTACATCTTCAACCCATCTACTAGAACAAAATTGAAGCATAAGAACATTTCTTTTAGTTATGAATTGAAAATCTTCACGTCTGGCAGGAGAACCATGAAAAAGATACCACAGTACACGAAACAACTTTAATAAACTCCACCCACTATCTTTATTAGCAGTAGAAAAAGCTAAATGAATAGTATGCAACGAGCAAGTGCCAAGCTGTAACATTCCGGGTGGTTCAGGGTTGGAGCGTTTTCTGTCATTGACAAGTTCTTGCAACAGCTTATGTGGATTTAGCTTTGAATTTCCTTTCTTAAACGCTTGCAGCAAATCAATGGTTGTTGAATGACCCAAAAATTGACTGTCTAGATGTTGAGACAAAACCTTACCCAGATGAAAATAGCGGATATTAATATCCATTTGTCCTTGTTGACAAACCTCATTCAAAAACTCATCAAAACTAGCAAGGTAGCATTTACATGCTCGAATTTTGTCAACCAGCTTCTGCGTAAAGTAAGGAGCAATACCAAAAGTAATGAGGTAAACCAACTTAGTTGATAAGCAACTGAACTTTTTGGCAATTGCACTGTTTGGAAACATAACACGAAATACAACACCAATGCCACTATTAGCATTGTATAAAACATGATCTAAAACAGTCTTGATTGCCCAAATAATTTCAGCTTTCCTAACTTCCGCTGTAATTACGCAGTCAGGAATCACATGTGCTGATACTAAACTTCTTCTATCATCATTATCTTCTGAGCTACCCATGTGACTATCAGTAACAGATGTACTATCAACGGTTTTGCTAGTACTGCTAGAGCTAAAACATGCTTCGATTCATTGTTGTGCACTTGTTCCTGATCGTACCGCTACTGAACCAGAATGCGTTTTGCTCTTCATGTGTGATATCAAAGCTCTTTGGCATATGTTGCTCAAATCAATAAACTTTCTATACGCCTTGCAATATGCTTTTTTATCGTCCGCAAACTCTTGTATCCACTCCTTGTAATCATCCTTTGTCAGCGACTCTTTTCGAAATTTGCACAAGTAAATAATGCAAATTTTAAAAAACTAGCAATAAATAAATACGCAGTAACACAGTAGAAACTGCACTAACAAATTAAAAATAACAAAGTTGTTATAACTAAATAACAACTACATACCACGCATAACTTTAATATTAGACAAGTTATAAACCATTGGAATTAGAATCCGCTTTATGTTGAAAACTGAAAAGTTAAAACAACAATTAGGCTCTGGAGGCAAGGGGCGCAACTTTTTTTTTGGCGTATGGTGTTTTAAACTGGCGTATGAAACAAAAGAATGGCCGACAAGAAATTCTGAAGTGAATAATATCCAACACACCCCTTTAGTAAATCCCGATAAAGTTTTAATGCCTCCATTGCATATCGGTATCAAACTAGAATTAATGAAGAACTTTGTGAAAGCTATGGCAAAACAGACTTCGAATGGTTTTAAATTTTTCTGTAAAAAGTTTCCCTAGCTAAGCCAATTAAGCGATGTTGAAAGAAGAAATTTTTGTTGGTCCACAGATTCGGGAAGTTTTTAAAGATCCAGGGTTTGAAAAAATATTAAATACATTGGAACTAAGAGCTTGGCATGCATTTAAATGGATTTGCTCCTATTTTTTGGGTAATTTCAAGTCAAATTCGTATCGAGAAGGTGTTGCAGAGTTGCTTGCAGCATACAAAGAGATGGGGTGTCGCTTGTCCTTAAAGTTGCATTTTCTTCATTCACACCCTGATTTTTTCTCAGAAAATTGAGGAGCAGTTAGTGATGAGCAGGGTGAAAGATTTCATCAAGATATCCAAGCTATGGAAGAAAGGTGTAAAGGAGTTTGGACCGTAGAGCGAGACAACGCTCCAACCAGAGGAAGTCGTCATGACTTCCCGTCCAGTAGGCCAGGAAGGACATTGCTTTTTTAGTTATTGATCTTCACCCTGGCCACGTAAAGAATTTGACTAACGCGGTGACGTAAACACACGAGTGGATACGTACCACACAGGTTAAATTCTTTAAGATATATTTATGCGAAGGGATCCGTGATTCAAGCAAGATCATTCGTTCTGGAAGATGAATGTGTCTCACCTGAGGGCGGCTGATGAGGGCTAATTGCCCGAAACAGCGTTGTCTCGCTCTGCGGTACGTTTGACTGGAGTGCTTTGCACTGTAGGTGATGGAGAGCTGATATCGCCTCCGACCCAACAAGAGGAAGTCGCCATGACTTCCCGTCCAGTAGGCTAGGAAGGACATTGCTTTTTTAGTTTAGGAATTTGAAATGATGGGTGATTATTGCTGGATGTTGTACCGTGATGATGCAAACTATCCATACAAACGCAAATCATATTTTAAACATTTTTAAGTTTTTCTCATTTGAAGTGGTACTGATTGCAGCATTAAGTAGTACTGAGGTTGAGAGCAAACATTTTTCGCTTGCGTTATTCTCAAAAACACTTTTGTTGAAGCTACCCCGAAAAGACTTTCAAAATCACCCAAGTACAAGCTGTTTAAAGGCTGCCAATAAACAGTCCTTTTCAAAACTACATTTAAAGAAACAGTTTGCCCATTTCCTAATCTTCAGTCACACACCAGTACACTAAATCTGATTAATCTTTTTTGTTCGATCTTTTTTCAATTTTGTTTAGTTAGGTATGACAGAGCATGTTAATTTAGTTAGTGGCTTATGTCATAACGTGAGCAAAAGCGATGATATTGAGAGAAATATTATCGTTTATGAGGCATACTATGCACGCCATCTCACACACCATGCCCCTCATATCTCAAAATCCTGATGTGCTAAAAGAAAACTAATATAGTAGAATTTGCGTGTATCGACTTCGGCTACATCGACAGTTCGTCTATATCAACACTTTTTCGTTGGTTCCGGCGAAATTTCTATCTTTTACATGCATTCAAGTTCGCCTATATCAGTGGTTCTCAAACTCTTTTAAAAAAATTACGCAACGGTCCCCTAGCAATTTTTTTAATGGCTCACGGTCCCCTTGAAAAATTAACACAAATAAACACAAAACAACACGTTGATTTTTTATTGTATCAATGTGACGAGGGCACTTGCTTCTTTGCAAACTTATTCAAGGAAAACGAACAATTTACTGGAGTTAGACTAAAATCACACATTGCGGTATCCTTCTCTGAAACCAATACTGCTGCCGCCACCCACCAGGTTTTTACTTTTAAGCCATCCGCAAAAAAACTTGATCCTTTTTGCTACTGCACGTTCTCCATCATTCGCAGACTTCACGCTAAAGGAGCCATTGCATTAATGTGACATCAAATTGCTTCTTGTGATATCATAAATGCCTATGTAGTCTGTAAGGTTTCATGACAAATTGTGTTTGTTTTAAGTTGATTGGAAGAAAAGTTGCCTGAAAACTTAATTTTACACAAAATTTTTTCTTCAGGATCGTCGTTTTAATTTTTTTGAAAGGTGCTTCGCGGTCCCAGAAAATTTGTCTCGCGGACCCCAAAAGGACCGCGGACCCCAAAAGGACCGCGGACCCCAGTTTGAGAACCACTGGCCTATATCGACTTCGGCTATATCGTCAGCTCGCTTATATCCACACTCTTTTTTATTCCCCACAGCATGCTGATCGTTTATAGTGACAGTAGCTGTAGCCCTTCTTTTCACTGCGGAACGTAATCCCACTTACAGTTTAGAGAAGAGGATCGTTCGTTTTCCCCGTTAGGACTAAGTGACATCATAGACCGAAACACAATTATCAAACTGACGAAACAATCAAGACGATTGTTGGCCTATAAAAATTTAAAGACTACATGGAATTGCGTTTTAAACTGGACATTTCGGAATACAATAAATATGGGACGAAAATAGCTTAAGGAGGAAAAATAAAGCCGCTGTAAATCTCAAAACTGGACGTTTCGACAACATAAATTCAGCTGTCATCATCAGCAGTGTATGCAAGGCAGTACAAACTGTAAGTTTTGTACCGGCTTCCAAAATCAGCAGTGTATGCAAGGCAGTACAAAACTATACTCGTATCGGCTTCCAATATCAGCAGGCTTCCAATGTCAACAAAACCCGTATCGGCTTCCAATATCAGCAGTGTGTGCAAGGCAGTACAAAACTGTCTTGCTTACACTGCTGATGACAGCTGAATTTATGTTGTCGAAACGTCCAGTTTTGAGATTCACAGCGGCTTTACTTTTCCTACTTAAACTGGACATTGTTGTGCCTGTGGTTAGTAAAGTTTAAGCACAGTATATATAGTAGCAGAAAAAAATGAACAAAACAAAAAAATTTCCTATTTTCTTGCGAGGAAGTAAATACTGTCCTACGCCTTACAATGTAATAACGCCGTATTGCTTTGGACCAGTGCCGTCTGCGTGCGTATTGCGTGTAAATGCAGTAGTGCCACTATTTTTCACGATCTTGTTTGCGTTAATCTTAGCCAAGTGTATGTGAAAACACCATATTACCGGAAACGGATGTATTACCAGAAACCATATTACCATATTAGACCCGGAAACGGACGTAAATAAGCCTTTTGAAAATGTTTTATATCAGGGGCGTATTCAAAATTTAATTCAGAGAGGGGGCACAATTTTCGTCACTTTTTCAAGCGTTGTTTTTTTTTTTGGCAGAGTTAATTTTAAGCAACTAAGTATCAAAAACGGCTCTAGGGGGTTCGGAGGCATGCTCCCCCGGAAATTTTTTGAAAATTTGCATATTGCAATGCCAATGGCTATTTTAGTGTTTTTTGAAAAATTTTCAGGAAAGTTTGTCATATTTTTGGCTCCTAAGCCCTAACTTTGAGTGCTTTACCAATGATGCATTTTGTTCGTAAATATTCATAATACAGTATGTTACCCTCGCAATTCAATGATTATTTTTCGTATACACATAATATCCATTCTCATAAAACTCGTAATTCAACTTCCAAAGCTATAACACTCACACGTTATTCTACAAATCGCAATCAAAACTCCATTAAATATAAAGGAGTCAAAATCTGGAACTCTATGCCTAATCATTTGAAATCGTTTTCATTTCGAAAATTTAAACATGAATATAAAAAATTTCTTTTGGATAAATATAGATAACTTATAGACTTGAACTACTTATGATACAACTTTTTATTTTATTTTTCTTTTTTTTCCAAATTTAGCTGTAGTTTGTGACAAAATGTTGCTGCTCAACTCGAATACCACTATAGGCCCTTCGCAGCTACCTGTTGCTGCTTTACGCATTTCCAGTGTATCGTGATTAATCGTACCGTAGTGTGATTATTTTGTTCGTTGTGTTTGCAACGAAATAAACTTGCTGACGGACTGACTGTTCCCACAGTTTCGATTATGCGTGCTGAAGGCGACGGCATATTGTTATGAAAAGCTTCGAAATTATCGAAAAATTTTATTCATCCAAAACATTGTTGAAAGTGGCTTGTAGGGGGATGCCTACGCAGCATACCCCACATCCACCCTGGTTATATATTAACAAAAGATGGCCTCAAACTTTAAGAAAGAGGTTTTAAACTAAAAATGCCGGAGGCAGTCAAGACACAATTGTTGTAAAGAAGCCAAATAAATGCTTTCTGGTGAAACTGGAAAAACGATATTTAAATGCTAGCGATTTATTTCTTTTTTGAGCTAGCAGTAGGCTACGTAGGCCTACATCATTTTTGCTTGAAATCGTTAAGCCTTTTTTTCTACAGAAGGTCTGAAGGGCCGAGGGCTGTTGCATGTACAGGAGCGGCACTGTCCTGCTAATAAAATTGCGTCATTGCTTAGTTAAGTCAAGTTTGTTTTTTTTTTTTTGGTTCGAGATGAAACAAATACAAACATCATTTCACCACGCACCGTGGAATGCAGTGAAAGAGCATAGCTCACTGAGTCTACTGCAAGTGAGATGGAATGGGGCCGAGTTGGTTCAGCCCGAACTCGACGAAGTAAGCCCGAACCCGACCCGAAACCGAGGCCTCATAAGGAAGCCCGATTCGGCCCAACAGTAGCTTTTCCTGTTCATTAAGTAGGCTATGGTAGATATTTGGATGTTAATGTGTTATTGTTTGGAAAAAAATAAAACAAAAACACATAAATAAATAAATAAATTGTAAGCAGAATTCAGTAGTTCTAGTACCTCCACGGTTTCTGAAGATAGCAATGTCCGCCTTTCTGTTATTGTCAGTCCGCAGGAGGAAAAGTCGCATTCCGACTGAGCGCTAGAGCACTGCGCTGCCAGCAATTTTCCAGCAACTTTGGATAGCTTCGGAAATTCTCCTTCGTTTGCTCTCCAAAAACTCAATAGTTTGGTAGTGGTGTATGTCCCTCTGTTGTAGTAGTTGTACACTTTATATGCCTGTACCTCCTGTGAAGAAGAAGATTGTTTAGTGCATTGCACTGTCTTATTGAAACAGGTTAAGTTACATTACACTCACCTGACGTAACTCTTCCTTCGTTGCATCATTCTGTCCGTTTCCGGTTTGTGGTTGTGCGTCGTCAAGCTCTCGGAAGTCGGAAAATGGATCGTCATTCCTATCCAGTCGTTGGCACTTTGTAGAGCAGAAATCCGCTGAACTCGATGCGACCCTTGCCTTTTCCATAATTATGCTCCAGCGCCCAGTCGTCAATGTCACGGAGCAGCCGCCGCTTAAAAATGATGTCCTCAACGTTTATGCATGGCAAAAATTAGAAATGCTTGAAATCACGATCAAGGAAAGTGGCGAGCCAGGGGTGCCGCTTTCAAAGAACCATAATATTTTTCATCCATTAACGATCGAAACTCGTCTTTCAAGTTCGGTATTACTGGGCTGTCACTGGCTGACCACTGCGACAAAGCCATCGCTTTGTAGTACGTGAGGACAGCACAGTTTATCGTAGGTTTCGCATTGTATTGCAACGTTTCGAACAACTTGCGAAACGGCTCCATGAAATCCAAGATTTCAGCATTCAGTTTGCAATTTACCGACACAATAAGCATAGCGCGATCTCTGTGCGGCCCGGACAGAATACGCACTAAATCTTCGTAGCTTTCTTTGATGGTGTGGGTTTGGTCGATTAACCCTTGCCACCGCCGAGAAGTGCTTCCTTTCTTGACAGACACTCGTAACTGTTCTTGTACTCCAGCTGCTTGGTTGCAATATTTTGCCAATGCTGCAGATGCAGTGTCATACTGAAGAAGTTCAGGTTTAACACTGCATGCTCGGGACCACATTAACGAAAAACAAGTGTGCAAACGATAAGCCATACAATCTAATCGTCCTGTATCGTGTAGCGCATTGAAAGCAGCAACCATGCTGGCACCATGGTCAGTGGTTGCTGTTACTTTGCAGGGGTCAATATTATACTCTGAAAATATTGCTATGACGGCGTTAGCTGTATTTTCAGAAGTGTGGCGCTCAATCCCAAAATGCCGTACTGCCAAGATACGATGCTTTAGTTCAAAATTGGTGTCAATCCAAAACGCGTGAGCATCCAGGTACGACATTATGCTTGAACTCGTCCGTCCACAAGTCAAGTGTAACCGCTAATGACTCTGCCTCCTGAGGTTCAGTTAGTTCGATTTTCAGTTTTTGCTTTAATTCTTCAGCTTTCAGTTTGCTGTATTCAGAAATAGTCTTTCTTCCACATAACAGATCTTTGACGTCAAAACGCCCATGATTTGCAGAAATGTTAACCATTGTTTGCAACAAGGAATGGAGGCCTTCATTCTCTAAAGACTTGAAGAATGATGACCTCGAACACAGTACTGCAGCTGTGATTCTTTTATGCCTTGCTTTTCGGCATCAGTCAATTTAATCTTCTTGTTAAAAAGAGACGTTAAGTGCCGTTGAATGATCTTGGTTTGTGGTCGCTTGCACGTCTGAGCATGCCGGTTCAAGTGAGAGGAACCTGTCACCTTTGCGTCGTATCGCAACACCTGTTTACAAATGTTGCACTGCACAAATCCGTTGATAGGTTGTGAATCTGGACTGTCCGAATTTTCACTATCACTAGGCGATAAATACTGGCTGATACTTCGAAAATTACTCCAGAAGTCCGCTTTTCCTGATGCTAGTTTGAAATTGTATTTACCAGGGTTTTTCACCGCTTGTTATTAGTTGAGTTTTTAACAATAGATAATAGATTAGAATTCGACATTCTGGCAATATGCTTTGCAACAACCTGTTAAAATATTATAATTCGTGCTGCACATCCGTCTACTAGCGACACAACCGCGTAAAAAGAACGATCATGTGAAAAGCACAGAAATGCCTAACCATGTGACCAAGGGTGGAAACCTGGCTACTTGGCGTTAGGGTGTCAGTTTCAGTTTTGGTGTTTTGAAACTCAAATGTCAGGTTTCAGTTTTGGTTTGGTTTCACCGCTGTTGCAAAATAGGTTCCAGTTTCGGTTTCAGTTTTGCTTACGCACAGCTTCGGTTTTTGAGTTTCAGTTTTGGTTTAAGTTTCATCCAAGAAAGCTATTTTATTTTGAATACGAGTTATTTAAATGCTTTACTTCTTGGCATTTTTGCTTTATTACGATGATAAGTTGCAGCTCAGATGGCCAAGTGAGGAGAGCAATTGCTTCAGAAGTTGTCGACTTGGGTATAATTCCTAGTCCGGTGAAACCAAAAACCCAAAAATTACTATTCACAGTTTCTCTATGTGACGCTCAGCATTAAAAGAACTGCACTGGTAATGTTGATGATGACAATTTTTAAAACCCAAAACCTTAGAAAATTTTGAACAGGTTTTGGTTTCAGTTTCGGTTTTGACGTTTTAAGAAAAAACGGTTTTGGTTCAGGTTTAGGTTTTCAAAAATTTGGCTAAGTAGGTGTCACTTTCAGTTTGGGTTTTCAAAATTTTCTTGAAAACCGGGTTTTCAGGTTTAGGTTTGGGTGTGGGTTTCCACCCTTGCATGTGACTCGCGCTGACGTAACAATGCATAGGGTTACGAACTTACGATACCAGCATTGTTAGCAATAGGAGCAACTGGCAGTTTTGCTACAGCCTTTTGCAACCATTTCTAACAATCACAATCGAACGTCGAATTTCTCACTTGCAAGAGACTTACTAATCACATTACCAAACAAGCATGAAGTGATAGTTTCACGTAGAGTCACTTCGGCCGTTCGGCGCTGAAAAATATAGTGTTGAGAAATATGTCCAATTGAAAAAAAATTATTAGCTAGTGTGCTTTCGATTGCACTCGACTGAGTTCGTTTTCTCTTTGAAAAGTTAGGCCCGAAACCCGGCCCAAAACCGGCCCGAACCCGACCCGACTTCCATCGAAGGTTCCACTTCTTAGTTTAGTATAAATGACAGAGTCTTGAAGGTAAAACGAAAATCAATAACACACAAACAAATGCAAACTGATTCAGATTTCAAACAGCAGGCAGTCAGCATTGCAACAGCAACTACAGGGAAGGCAAGAAGGACACATATGATAACTGTATAGCCAATAGCAACTAGGCCTACTCCAAAATATAAAAAAAACGTATGTCAGTAATAATAATTAAGTGAATATTAGGATACCTAAGCCTTAAGGCTGTAGTCTTGTGGTGTGTGCGCAATTGCGAATATCACATTCGCCTAGTTTCACTTGAAGATGTTTTTATGCTTAATTGTCATTATACTTTTCTATCAGTAATCTTATATATTCTTTTTTGAATTCATAAAAAGATAAATTTTTTCAATTGTGTGGGTATCTAGTTCCATAACTGGGCACCAGAGAACTCTAGGGAACTTCTGGCATTGTTTGTTCGAGCTGGGTTTATATAATAGTTTTGTTTAGCAGTACTTCTGGTGTGATGATTATGAGTATGCTTCAGTGATAACAAGTAGTTTTGAAACACCTCGGGTAATGAGTTTGGTGATAAAGGTACATCGATTTCCCTAGTTCATATTTGTGTACGTCTGCAATTTTTAACAACCCGTGTTTGTAAAATAATCAGTGCCGGATTATCCACGTAGCAGAAGTTGCATTTGCTACGGGCTCTGCGCTTTTCAAAATTATGATTCAAATTACAGAAAGAATTAGGCTACTCTTTTGTAAAAAAGTTTCGGCTAGGACTGGCTCATGAAATTTTTGCGGAATGTTAGCCTCACTTTTTCTTTAATGTTTTTAAATCATAAGTTTCATCAAAAAAAAAAAAAAACTACAGTATTTTTAGTCTGGCCGCAAACTGATTTGTGACCGGACATTGCGTTCGTTGCAAGAAAAAAAAGTCAACTTCCAGTCGGCATATAATTGCGAATGTTTATGGCATTTTTGTGTATACACTATAGGGCACACTGAGTCGATACGATAGAAGTACGGCACGGTAAAAATGTAAGTAGCTAAGCAACCAATGGAACAGTGAACAAGCATGAAGAAGCTATTCCCTATTAGTGTTCTGTTGCGTCTGGGATTTTGATATGAACGGTAAAGACCATGGCCTACTCAAGAGTAGGACCTTTAGGCTACTATTTGTGCCTACAACAAAAAGTTTGATCTTAATTTCGTTTACGTTGTTCCTCTTTTGTTCTCAAATTTTCACAAAATTTCAGTCTCGTGTCTTTAAAAAATTGTTTTTGTTACAAAAACACAAGAGTTTTACAGCGAATTTAAGTCATCTATACGCATCTTCTGTGAATTCCGGGAAGAGCCCTTGGTATAAAACAATGAGACAAAAAATGAAATCAGGTTTGATTGCCCTCCGGCCGGGTCTCCAGAAACTAGGGCCCCGTAAACGTTTTGTTACAGGCCTCGCACTAGCTTAATTCGGCCCTAAAAATAATGTATTCGTGGTCATGCAGTCACGCCAGGATGATTTGTTGATAATGTTTGGTACTTTATCAGTTTATTTTGGAGTGTTTGCATCGGTTTCAGGGCTGTCTTGTTAGCGTATCCCCACCCCAAAATTCCGCATAGAGCACGCGAAAAGAAAAGAGCATAATAAATATTAGTTAGTGTCTTGTGATCTAGATAGCATTGAAGTTTACCAATGATACCAGTTGCTTGAGATAATTGCTTTCGTAAGAGGTCAAGTTGTGGTTTCCAGTTGAGTTCATCATTTAGGATGATCCCTAAATGTTACATACATCACAGCATATTTGTAAATTTTGTACCCATTTTAGTGTAGTTTTTTGTCGAAAAGTGGTCTTAATCCGCCCCTGCTTGCGTTGTTAGTAGATTTACATTATAGCATTAGTATCTTTGTTTGTAGGCTGGTGATCACTGAAAATATTTCGGGAGGGGCAATTGCCCTTTTTGCCCTTCCTCTGGCTACGCCCCTGATGCTGTGTATGGAGCCGTCATTTTTATAAATTTGACAGGAATATTTTCAATTCCTTTGGCTATTTTTTCAATTAGCTTTTTTTTCATTTAAACGGGTCAGTTCTTTGCCGTTATTCATTAAGCGTAGCGGCAAAGAACAAGATTCACAAAACAACGCTTCGCAATTCTTGTTATTGTGACAATTACAAAACCAGATTATCAATCACAAAGAGTCGAGCACTTCAAAATGAATATTAGAAAAAAATGTCATCTGAGGCTCAATGGGGGGGTTGTAATCCCCAACCCCCCCGTGGCGACGCCACTGCCTATAGGCCACTAATAGCTTATTAAAATCATAAGTTGTCATCCAAAATTGAATCCGGATCCTGATCCGGAAGAATCAAAAAATCACAGTCCCGATCCGAAGCAACATCCGGATTATCCTGTTATTAAAATCCGGATCCGGCTCTGTTGTACTGTACACCTCTGGTTGGGATTGGTCCACTGTTTGAAGAGCTTTCACCACAGTGTATCCATTAATACTAACAGTGGAACCACTCTTTGTACTCAGTGTCCGGTACGAAAGTCAGAGTTAAGAGTTTATCTGTTCAAATCGTGTTGCCCACTTCTATACCGAGAAATGAAAAAAATAATGGCGAGCAATTTCATTGTAGCCTATTTTATTAGACTATGAACTGCTTGTCACATTTTTTTCATTTCTTCTACGTAGTTAAGCAATCTGCAATATCAATGAAATCAGCGACAGCGACATGGCCTAGCGGTACCGGGCGCAGGTGACAGATCCTACGTGACGGGTTCGATTCGCGGCTGGAGCCGATCGCATTTGACATATTTAACGGGTGGCTGCTGACTCGAAGAGCGCAAGCTCACTTCGCAGTCTCCCTCAATCACCGTTGAATTTTCTGTTCAATATAATTTAAAAATAACCCAGTTATTTATTTATTTATTTATAATATCTCCTTCAAAATTTTAAAAACAGAAAATAAAAACAGCAAATTTTGGAAATGGCAACAATACAGATGAACTTCAAAAAGCAAATCTTACATCACAGCATATTTGTAAATTTTGTGTACATACGTAACAATGCTTCTTTGTTAAGTGGGCCCCACTGTAAGAACTATACATACACTGTGCTCATAGATTAACCTAGTCCGGTTGATCATTCCCAGAAATGGCTACTGATATCGTATGGGACTGTGGACTCTTAAAAGCTTAGAAAAGAATGCTTTTTGGAAGTCAAAGTCTGGACTTAAATCTTGAACTACATAACTAACTAGATTACCATATCAGTAGTCTACTGATATCTTGCTTTTCCTGCTCTGGGCTAGGCTAAGCTATAGTTTAGCAGTGCTGGGCTATAGGCCTAGTCTAGCGGTTCTGTTCAGTGTTTAAAATAAGAAACAAGTCTAAGCCTTGAAGTACGTAACTAACTAGACTACCATATCAGTAGTCTACTGATATCTTGCTCTTCCGGCTCTGGGCTATAGTGTAGCGGTGCTGGTAAAGCACTGGTACTGCAATGTAAACTCACCACCTACCCAGCTACCAGTAGGGGTAACGTCTAGTATAAGCCCTCCTGTTTGGTTGTAGGTTTAGTTAGGATTAGGTTCAGTTAGGGTTGAATTTGGTTAGGGTTTGGTTCTGTTGCAACCCTAATTCTAATTAAATCTAACCCACGAACCTGGGGCTGATATCGGTAGGCTAGTAGACATTACCAGTGTTCCCTCTAGAGTGAGAAATTTTAGAAAAATGCGAAATTTTTAAACAAATTTTTCTGATTCTAAACCAGAAATTAATATTATAAAATGTAAATTCAAGTGATTTTTTTTACAAATTTAAGCGATTTATGTAAGATCACTTAATTTCGAAGGACTAGCACTAAAACAAATAGGACTTAATTATTTTATCCCTGGTCACCGGTCTGATTTATTTTAATTTTTCTTGTGCGATTACCATACCTACTCAACAAAACACTGTATTACTTTAGCCGTAGAATTATTATTATCATTATTGTTAGTAAGCTTAGGTTTTCGTTGCCGTTTGTTTTGTTTTGTTTTATTTTTTATTTTAATTTACGAGAGTCAGACAATGGCCATGACTTGATGAACTTTTGCTCTTTTATGGTCTCCTAGCGTGCCTTTGTGTCAACTTTTATGCTATATTCAGTTTTTTGGCATTGTTGAAATTTCGTACTGACTTGACACTGGTGGTACGTCAATAAATGAATGAATGCAAAACTGAAAAACTTACACAACAAACTTGAATATTTTAATGCAAGACTGTAGCTTGTATCTTGGAAAAGCAAATTTAATGCAAAAAATTTGTAAAAAGAGTCCTCAAAGTAGTGAAATCTTTGGGCAAAAATTTCAATGAATTTATCATTTGGGCAAATTTGCACCAGTCAAAATCCTAGAAGGAACACTGGACGTTACCCTATCGGTAGTTCCTGCATCTTATGGTACCAGTACCATATGTACCAGTGTACTGCGTAGACTAGACTACTTTGTTCCACTTGGTACCTGGGTACCGATAACGATGTTAAATTTACTCTTTATTGGCTACTTAAAACAAATAGTCTAGTGTACCTTTAGGGTATATGGGGGTAATTCCGGACATGGGCAGTGGGGTAATCCTGGACAGTAGTCTATAGACAATGGACTAATACATTACGTTTGTGAACCAATTTCAAAATTTGATTTGTGAACAGAGACTGGAGAAAACGCAAAAAATCCACTTGACTTTGCATTGGTTTGTCGGTTGTGTCGTCATTGGACAAATGGATACCAAGCTGATTTAGTTACTCTTACGGTACGATACTGATCATCAACTGTCTAGGTGAAGCTGTCACATCACAGCCAATGGGTAGTCACGCAAACTTATTGCGTATTTTTTGTTCGCATATCAAATTTTGAAATCATGTATACTGTGTATGATTTTGCATATTGAAACTTTTTTTATAGACCTAACCAGTGTTCCGTCTAAGGTGCAAAATTTGAGAACAATGAGAAATTTTGGGCAAAATTTTTCAATTCTTGCACATTGCTATTCATGATTTTGACGACGCATCACAATGGGCCATGATGTCACAATGCTGCAGGTATACTGTTAAATCGGCTGAAAATGCATTGGTTTAGATTGGACTTTTCGACAAAAACGCATGACGCAACGCCTAGATGAATTTTTTTGGAAAAAATTCAAATGGGATGAAGGCAAAAGTATTGAGGAATATTACTGGTATAAACAAATGTGAATGAACTGCGAAAATTAACGCTCAGAGAAAGAAAAACGCCATTCAATCGCTTTGGATTAGCAGTAAGTGCAATGTCACAGAGCGACTTCGCTGTTGGCGTGCGCTGTTGCTGCGGTTGCATGGACAATCGCTGTTCAGATTTTTATTATGCACGTATGTTGAAGGAGGCAATTTCTCCCATATTGAGAAGTCTTAAGCAAATGTAGCATAAGAAAAAATTGCCCTTCCTGGCAAAATATTGTTCAAATCCAAGATTGGTTACGCTCAAGAGGAATCCCCCAATAGTACGCTTAAAGTCAAAAAATAAGCGTACCGGTATCGATAATAAGTATTTATTGCGAAAATTACAGCATCATTATCATCAGATACTTCAAAATACATTATCAGGGTGCATGGAGGTTGCAGCATCCCAGCTGCTGAAACAGGCACGTAAAACAATTTTTCTTCCCCCCTCGCCTCTCGGCTCTTTAATTTTTTGCTAGTCTGGTCTTCCTTGATTGCCATAAGGCTATTTCGATTTTTTTTTTGCAAGTAAGGAATTGTCAGTTTAGTTGTTTATATTGTAAAAATTTTTCAACTACTTTTTTTGCTGTGAAACTACTGCGGTAGTTAATGCAGGATACGTCATTTAAGATTTAAGAAAACTATCTTTAAATTGCTTCATAGCAGCATAAATGAGAAAAATTCAGTTTAGTGAAAATGCAACGGAAAAGTCGGACTGCCAATATTGTTGCATCGCATTGCAATGAAAGTTTCTCGAGGTTGAATAAGAAAGTTAAACAGAACAGAAAAAACATACTACCGGTAGCTATTTTCTTTTATATTTAGTAGCTATATTTATTTGGTTTCAGTTTTGTTTTTTGTACCGGTTTATCAAATCTTCAATACACTCTTGAGAATTCGTCGAAGCGTATAATGAGTTGGGGACCCATCTTCGCGACTTGGCGTAGGGATAAAACAGAAAGAATGTCGCAATGGTGGTGAGCCATTGGCAACGCTGTGTCCGATTTGACCGGTCTGGCAATCTTACCCCAGGTCTTCCGCACTAGAAGCAATGTGGCAGTGGCATTGGAAGTACTTTTAAGTAGGGAAGGGGGGTTCAAATTTGTGTTACCATACCCCCCTCTTCGTTATTGCAACATACATCATGCGTAAAAAAAATTACAAGTTCATTTTTCTTCTAGCTGTTTTTGTAGTTTGCAAGATGCAGTTTTGCTTTGTGGAAGCCAAAAGCTGAACGAAAGAACTTCATAAATTTCGACTAAGCCTTCATACTAATTACTCAAACAATAGGAAGTGTCTATTTCACCGGAAATTCCAGTTACCGAAGTTCGAAAGTCGTGGTTTGCAGAACCGAAAACATCCCCTAACGGTTTCCCTACTGTGAGAGTCGCACTACAAGAATTAAAAACGATTATGCAACTACGATTTTTCAAACTTCGGTAACCAGAATTTTCGGTAAAATAGACTCTTCGCAAACAATATTGCTTCTCAGTAAGTTGATATATTATATTTTGTACTTTTTTCTGGTGGTTTTACGACGGCATCAGTGCTCGCGTACAATTGCTCTCAAAATTGCTTACTCATACAAAAATGTATGCAGAAGACACATCACTCATAACTTTTGTGCTTAATTTCAAGGGCTAAAGGGGGGGGGCTCAAAATTTCTATGGGGGGCTGAAAAAAATTTATGGGGGGCTTCAGCCCCACCTTTCAACGCTCTTGCAATGTGGTTAACCACTACACTATTCCGACTGACGTAACGGTTTTATGATCTTGGTAATTTCAAAGTGTTTTGAGTAACGTAGCTTGCATTGCAAAGTTTGTGATGATTTAAAAGTTGTTGCTTGTCGCGTGCCGCAGCCATATCAAAATTTCTAGGTGTGCCCTGACGAAAAAAAGTTTGAACAGCACTGGTCTAGAGAAACCGGTAATTGAGAATAGGTTGTGTTTATTAAAATAGTTAGTCATGCTGTCCATAGCATAAGAAACTATTTTTTACCCTGAAATAATTGTAATAAATTGACACAGCTCAGTTGTAAGCACTTGATTGTAAAAATTACTTCTTTTCTATTTTTCAAAACCAGCTATTCATGTATGGTTCACGTTTTGCAGCGATAGTGCAAGCCACTGTAGAGTCGCTGTTTGGGACGAACGGGCAGTGCTTACCGCTTATCCAATGTGATTGAATGGCGTTTTTCTTTCCTTAAGCATTAATTTTCTCGGTTCATTCACATTTGTAACACTCCTTGATACTTTTGCCTTCACCCCATTTGAATTTTTTTCCAAAAAAATTCATCTAGGCATTGTTTCGTGCATTTTTGTCGAAAAGTCCAATCTAAACCAATGCATTTTCAGCTGATTTATACCTGCAGCATTGTGATGTCACAGCCCATTGTGATGTGTCATCGGAATCATGATAAATGATTTAAAAGCAAAGTAGCTGAAAGTGCTCAAGTTTTTAGTATCAAATGAGAGTGTTTTACCATAGAAACTCTTATTTTAGACAAAATTTATTCCAAACCTTGAATTACATCCTTTAAATATTTGGGCAAATTTTTAGTGATTTTCATATTTAGGCAAATTCGCACTAGTTAAGATCCTAGAGGGAACAGTGGACCTAACATTTAAAAATCCATTCGTTTTCAGTTTAACCAGTTTTAGATGAAAACAAAGATATGTTTTTTTTGTTGGTAATTTCCGATGAAAAGAATGTTTTTCAAAGGTTTGAAAGCTTGTTATCGGTCAAAAATTTTAATTTTTTTGGACTTTAAATTGTAAAAATTAGGTCAACTGGTCAATGCAACCTTAAAATATTTTATTACTATAAAACACAAATTATGTACAGAAACAAAAAGTTTCTGTGTCCGGAATTTCTCCATGCATATTGAGCTTAAACACAACTTACATTGCACAACTAGTTAAAACAACACAGCTTTTGTAGCTTAAGCAACTCACTAGTTACCACACAGTTATACTTTTTAATAATCTTTGTTTGGTCAAAACAAAGAAAGCTACACTTAAAACATTTAGCTCCGGAGCTGGAGCCACAGATGTAAGACTTGAGACCACCTGAGCTCGAGCTGAAGCCAGACTGTTTCTGCAATGGCTCTGCAACCGTGGTTCTGACACAACGGTACTAGAATTTCTAGGATTGTAGATGAACTTAAATAATACAAACCAACTGTTGCATCATGGATAACATTCAGACATTGACCATTCGTCATAAAGCTTGTTGCTTATGCAACTCAAAAGAAAATACTACAATTCATCATCATCATCATCCAACTTTAATCCGGTTTTTCCTCATGTCCAAAGGTGGCAGGATGTTCCTCATTCCATCAGCAATCGTTCTCACTTCCTCTCTCTATCTTGCATGATCTGTAGCCTCCTCCACTCTCAACCGAATCTTCTTCAAACTCTCTTCGACTTGTCTCTTCCAGGTCTGCTTTGGCCGTCCTTGCTTTCGTTGCCCATTCACTTGAAGCACCATTGCCTTCTTCAAAATGCTCTCCTCATCTTTCCCAACCACATGTCCATACCATTTTACTCCATTCGCTTGTGCCATTTTATCTAAAGTTACCTTCTGGCCCAGCATTTTCATCAGATCTTCACTATTCTTTCCATCCACTAAGTTTTACTCCAAACATCGATCTCACCATAGCTCTTGTGGTTCTTCTTAAAATTATCATCTCATTTTCCCTCAAACACCTCGTCTCACTTACATATAACATTGCCGATCTTACGCAACTACGATACACCATCCCTTTCATTTTCAAAGAAAACCTTCTCCCAAGTAACAACTCAGCATTCTCTAAATTTCAACCATCTGATCCTTGCTCTTGCATTCACTGCAGTTTCACACCCACCACTAGCATTCAGCGTATCTCCAAGATAACAAAAACCCTTCACAGTCTTCACCTCATCACATAACACCTCCACTGGTTCTTCCTTGCCGTCTACAATATCTTCACATCTTCTGCAGATAAACTGTTGTGCAAAACTGCTGGATACTTTTTTCGTTTGAGCACAATCCATTTCTCACACACTGTGCACTACACCATATTAGACATTACTCTTTTACCACATATTCCACACGAATCTACTTTGCTACATGCAATTTCTCCTTCTGCACCACTCACCATCATCTTAGTCTTTCTAATATTTACTTTCGTTCTTTTGCTGTCCAATGCACCTCCCCACCCATCAACCACAATAGCAAATATCAATGGTGATATCACAGAACCTTAATGCACACCAACCCTTACCCCAAAGTACTCTGATAAACCCGATCCAACTCTGATTTTCGTCCTTGAACCCTCATACATACTCATTACTGCTTTCACCAACACTTCTGGCAAGCTTTTCTTTCTTAGTGCCTATTCCATCACGTTTCTAGGAACCCTATCAAACGCTTTTTCCAAGTCTACAAAACACATGTACAACTTTTTTCTCTTCCACGAAACTCCTCTTGCATCCTCAAAATAAATAAAGCATCAGTCGTGCCCTTCCCAGGCATAAAGCCAAATTGCATGTCATCTGCCTTCACTAATTCTCTTATTCTCTTTTCTAGCACTCTCTCGACTACCTTTATTGCATGCTCCAGCAGCTTTACTCCTCTATATATTCCATAATCCATCACATCTCCCTTTCCTTTAAAGATTGGAACTACAACACTAGTTTTCCATTCTTCTGACATACCTTTTCCATCCAAAACTCTCTGACGCAGCTTATTTAATACTCCAACACCAAACTTTCCATTCGCCATTATCATATCCATATTTACTTCAGAGGGACCAGCTGCTTTTCCCAATTTTATTTTATTCATAGCTTCCATCACCTCCTCATAAGTTACTTCTTCAACCGGTCCTTCAACCATATCTGCTTTTGCCATTTGATCGCATTCATTCTCCACATTTATGGTCTTTTCCATATGATCCTTCCATAATCTTCCACAATCGTTCGCACTAACCACAAGTCTCCCATCTTTATCCTTCATGCAACCTCCACCATTTATGTTCTTTCCATCCTTTCTCATAAACTTCACCAACTTGAAAACTTCGTTTGGTTTGTCGTAGAGCACCTTTATCTCCTCCTCAGCCGCCTGCTTCATGGCTTTTGCAAAAACTTTCTTTGTTTGGTTTCTCGCTTTCCTATTATTATTTTTATTTTCCGGTGAGCGATTCTTGCACCACGTATTACATGCTTTCTTTTTCCAATCTATCGCTTCTTTTACTTGCTCATTCCACCACCATGTATTTCCCTGATCGCTTCTCCCTTTTGCCTTTCCGCGTAATTCATCGCAAGCCTTTAAAACCCCATTCTTGTGGAACTCCCACAAATCCACTGCTTCAGTGTCCACTAATTCCACTACTCTTTGTTCAAATTCCTCTTTGATCTTTTTTTCTTTCAGCTTCCACACCCTCCATCTCACCCTTTTACTCTTCTTCCCTGACTTTTTCAGTTTGCGCTTCTCTACATCAACCACCACCAACCTGTGCTGCAATTACCCAGGGATAACTTACACATCTCGTAGATACTTTCTCTTTTCCTTTCCCACCAGAACAAAGTCTATTTCTGCATCATTTCCACCTGAACTGTAAGTCACCTTCTTTTCTTCTCTCTTGTTGTACCACGTATTTGCAACACACAACTCTTTTTGAATGCAGAAATGTAGTAACATTCTTCCTCAACATTTCTTTTCTTATTCCATACCCTTCTTGTATACCTTCAAATCCTTCTGCACATTTCCCCACTTGGCCATTGAAATCTCCCAATCCCAACACCACATCATTTGCATTCGCCATACTCCACTCACACGCCATTTCCTCATGAAATCTTTCTTTCTCTGAATCTGGTTTTCCACTTTGTGGTGCATAGGCACATATCACTCTCACCACCTCTTCTGTAAAGACTAATGCAATTGCCATAACACTGTCACACCTTCTTCTGACCTCTACCACATTCTCACAGAGTTCTTCTTTTGTCAATATACCTACGTCATTGGTTTTGTCATCATTTCCGCACCACCACAGCTTGTACCTTCTTTGCTTGACACCGATAAAGCGAGCCCCTTCACCTCTCCATCTCACTTCCTGCAAACAACATTCATCCACCTTTCGCTTTCTCAATTCTTCGCACACCTCTGTTCCTCTGCCAGAAATACTCCCAACATTCCAGCTTCCAAATCTAACTCCAAGACGTTTTGCAACTTTTTGTGAAAAAAGTTTCAACCCGGAGATTCTTAGCACCCCCTGCCCATTTAGGGGCTGCCGGGGACTGGGGGCCAAAATTTTTTTTTTCATCTTTATGAGGTTTTCTTGGAGCTCTTTATTTTATGGCCGCATGTCCTTGCTGACGCCAACCACAGTTATAGGCAGTGGGCCTAGATTTTGCCTAAAATGGCATACCCTGCAAGGCAGCAGGGTTGCTGAGGTAGTTCAGCCGGCCAGTCGAGACTGTTGCCCGTTTGATGCCGCGGAGAGGCATTGCCCAGCTAGCATAGACATTGGGACTAGTGTGTATGTACACCAGATTTTTTTGGTCGACCGTACAAAACATGAAAGTACTACCCATACATTTACACATATCAAACTACAATTAATCTAAAATTTTAAATATACCGGTACTAGTTTCGAAGCATAATTTTCAAATCACATTTTCACTTTCACATTTTGAGCAACAATTTAATATCATAAAGTTGCAATAAAAAGTTGCGCGTAAAATCAAAAAAAGTGGCGAAAAGTTGCAAGCACCTCAGTATTATGTTAATGGGTACAGGAGAGAACAGCATTATAATGTACTCTCCTGCTCAATAGCAACCCCTTATTTCTGGGCCAATCGTTATAAAGCCGCTGTATATTACAATGGATGGTTCAAGCAGTGGGAAGAAATTCTCCAATAGATCATTGCATAATTGAAACACGCATTGGATTAGAGGATGGCTGGACAAACTGCGGCTCGCAGGCACTTACAAAAATATCAACTACTACTATGAATCGAGATCGATTTTTTTTTTGCTTTTCACTGATTTTCAGTAGAACACAGGGCATCTGGGCAGTAGAACACGTGCAGATCTTCATTTTTGTGCTCTTCCAATCAGTGTGGCCCTCAGCTTCAAAATTTTTTCAAATGTGGTTTTTCGTGTGAAAAGTATGCCCACCCCTAGATTAGGGTAGGAGCGTGTCTCCATTGTGCATGACGTTTTGGGAAATTCTCGTCAGCTTTAAAGTAAACCATCCATTGCAATATAAAGCGACTTCATTCAAACAAGCCCCTAATTATTATTTTATAAAATAAATGATTTTCTTATTTAACTCCTCGTCGTCATTATAATACGCCCAAAACTTTGGTGCCAGATAGTCCGGTCTACGACATTTGGGCGCAGACATTTGAGCGCGAGGACATTTGGGCGCAAAGACATTTGGGCGCAAGACATTTGGGTGCGAAATGCGTTCTAGCGCACTTCCAACAATCATTTTCTACTTCTTCCAAAAAAAAATTTTTGGTGTTAGTGTTTTAATTTTTTGTAATTTCTTAATTACTACAAGTAATTAGCGAACAAACTGATTGATGTATATTACGGAAACGTAGGAAAAAAATAATGCAAAGTCAAGGTCAAGTTACCGATAAGCAGAGACTGTTTCTGTGTTTAGTTAAATGCAGGCTATAATTCGGAGGACATTGCGATAATTGTTTTTTGTATAATAATAAACAAAAGAACGTTTTGGATTTTATGAAAGACGTTTTTTGTTTGCGGCGATGTGTGTATTTACTTAACGTATGGTACTTAATTGCTGCAGGAAACAAGCGAATCGACCGATAGATGTAGTTTTACGAATACTTTAAGTGCGAGAAATAATGCGAGGTCAAGGTCAAGTTAGCGATGCAAGCAAAGACTACTTCTATGTTTAATTAAATGTAGGCTATAATTCGGAGGACCTTGCGATAATTATTTTATGTAATGAAGAACGAGAAGGTTTTGGATTTTATGCAAAATATTTTTTGTTTGCGACGATGTTTTTGTTTACTTAATTGAAAACACAGAGCACATTGATGACGGGTTTAATTAATTGATGAAAAAATCATAAATGCTGAGCGAAAAGCAACAGAATGATCGAAAAATAATAAAATTACGTCGGCGTAAATAATAAAAAATATGTTTAAAGGTTTATTTGATAGTTGTGGCTGATGCCTCGTAGAAATTATGCAAAATAATTATCGCAAGGTTTTCCGAATTATAGCTTACATTTAATTAAACGTAGAAGTAGTCTTTGCTTGCATCGCTAACTTGACCTTGACCTCGCATTATTTCTCGCACTTAAAGTATTCGTAAAACTACATCTATCGGTCGATTCGCTTGTTTCTTGCAGCAATTAAGTACCATACGTTAAGTAAATAAAAACATCGCTGCAAACAAAAAATGTCTTTCATAAAATCCAAAACGTTCTTTTGTTTATTATTATACAAAAAACAATTATCGCAATGTCCTCCGAATTATAGCCTGCATTTAACTAAACACAGAAACAGTTTTTGTTTATCGGTAACTTGACCTTGACTTTGCATTATTTTTTTCCTACGTTTCCGTAATATACATCAATCAGTTTGTTCGCTTATTACTTGTAGTAATTAAGAAATTACAAAAAATTTAAACACCAACACCGTTGAAAATATATAATTTTTGTAAAAATTTTTTTTTGGAAGAAGTAGAAAACGATTGTTGGAAGTGCGCTAGAACGCATTTCGCGCCCAAATGTCTCGCGCCCAAATGTCTGCGCCCAAATGTCGGGTTTCGCAGATAGTCCATATTAAAACAAATACGGTGATGAAGATTCGATTTTTTGAACTTGCACGGTGCAGATATTGTTATAAACTTTTTAGACTACATAAACCAATGGTTTAGAATGCTAAAAACACTGCGTCAAAGTTTTCGGAAGAAAAAGCATAGTCATCGAGTTCCTGAGAGTAACCGTCCTCATCAGTGGCAGAAAGATGAAGAAGAAGTTAAATCATCAAGATGCAACTTTCATGTGAAGGTAGGCTATACGCTACTTAACATCTTTGTTCAGTAAGAAAAATATTTAGTACCGGTATTTATATGCGTTAAACCATGCAAATTCAAATATATGCATGTCATTTTTATTCATTACTGATTAAGTTATGTCTTTTAACTGCTTTGGTTCATTTCCCATTAAAGTTCAGTGTTTTGTGACATTCATTTGAACATGCTACAAGCTTTTGTAACTTCAGCACGTTCTTCATAACATGTTGCTCTTGCAATCATGTCCTGTGATTAAAAATCAGAAAAAGTATTGCTATAATTTCTATAGGCCTACTACTTAAAAGAATCTAAATTATGCAGCTATTGACAGTTTCCACAGACATATTGAAGTTTTTGTGGGTTTCTAATAGAATTATACTGTAGTTAAAAGAATATTTTACAACCCGCTGGTTAGCTTAGTTGGTAAGGCACTACTATTGGTGTGTGACGGTTGGGGTTCAAATCATGGGTTGGTCAAATTGGACATAATGTCTCCAATAACATGCCTCTTCTGTTATGTTTCTTCAGAGCTATGTTGCGCAGGTGCTAAGCAGAGATGAGCCCCACCACTCATTTTACACTTCGACATAATTATGCTAATATGATGAAGATTTGATATTTGAGAACATTTTACAAAATAGCGGTTACTAATGCTATTATGTTTCATCATAAGGTTTCTCAATAGAATGGCCTGATAAACTAAGAGTAGCTCCAAAAAACACTTTCCATTTTATTTTGAAAAACTTGAAAGAAACCTTGACTTTATTGCGATGTAAGAGTTTACATTCTTGGGAGATAAATCAACGTTTGATTTATGTTTGCTTATTGCATGATTTAGCAGGATATGCTGTACTGCTTAAGGTGTAAAGTATCTTGCTTAGTGATATCAGTTGCCGCTAAGTCAATGCAGTAGATTGTTATGTTAGGACATGCTTGTATTATTCCATTACATGACAACATCTTAGTATTAATATCCTAAGCATCATTTACTGGTATTTTTTATATTCTACTAGTATTGCAGTTTTTTGATTTGTCCATAAAAATTTTGTAGTTTCTGTGTAACAGACCAACAAAATTGTCCTGCAGATTAAACGTTGATTTAACAATTGAACAAAAATGAATTAGAAGCTAAGTGGACTATGGTATTAAGTTTATGCAGCATTATTTAAGTAAATACTATTGCGCAGTGTGCACCATGTTTATATACACCGGTACCTGTACCTATGTTAGTCATAAGTAACTTGCATCAGGTTAGCTGGTAGGTTCAAATTTGCAACTGACCAGAAACATGAAAAAGTGATTTTTCTTGTTTCAATTCGAAGCCTCTTTTAATTGCCTGAAGTTTGTTAGGGCAATACTAATTTAATAATATCGTTGGTCAAATAATTTTGACTTTGAAATACTCATGCTGCGGTTATTTCTCAGCTATTTGTCGATAGGCTTCTTCGGGCAAAGAGAATGAATTTTTGAATACAGCTTTTACTGTACACATAAGAGAAGAAAAAGTTCTAGGATGATTTGAGTTTCAATAATAGGCTATTGATTGACATCATATGGTGCCGGTATATTACACTTTGTTAAGCTGCATTTTGCTGCTTTGTTATCTTCTGGCATTTCTTTCTTTTTTGCTATATTACTGTGTAGTACTAGTGCTGTTATATTGTAGATATGATAGTCATAAAGATATGCAAAGAATGAAAATCACATACAACATCTTAGCAAATGAGGCAATAAGTTTGTGAACTTCAGATGATCAATTGATCACAGCTGTTTTTGATACGCTTTATTTTTTGGCAATTTCATTTTTCATGTTTTGCAGTATTTGGGATGTGTGGAAGTCAAAGAGTCTCGTGGTATGCATGTTTGTGAGCAAGCTGTCAAGCAATTAAAAGCTGTAAGTAGTTTGTAAAACGTGCATAAACTCTCTCTAGTCATCATAATATCAGTAGCCTATTATTAAAATATTGGTAGAGATGGGCAATGTGGAACACCGAATCCGGTGCGATTCGAATCCCAAAGTATTCGGTACGCAAAGTTTTATCTATCCGAATATCTGGGTTTGTATAAAATGACAGAAAATTTGAATATCTGGCTTCAGCAGGGATAACCGCCTGACTGCGACATCGTTGAGGTCCAGGCTGACTGGAGAACATTTAAAGAAGCTAAATGTTCTCCACTGCAGTCCGTCTTTTCTGTAGAAGGTTGAATTGTGCTGTTGTTTCATTAGTTCTTTTTGAATAAAGTGCAGTTACTAACATACGTTGTTTTGCTTAATATGAATGATAAATAGGTTAGATAATGACGGTACGCTTGAAGTGTTACTGAAAATAAGATATATACAGGGTGATCCCAAATTAACTCCCTATTCTAAAATAACTATAATTTATTCAAATTTACCGATAACTTCCTCAATTTTTGTGTGTAGGTTATCTAGGCCTACTCAGTGTGCGGCAATTACATCCATGCTCTTGTTTCTTTATTTTAATAATTTGAATTTATATTTGAAATAAATTTAAATCATATTTTGTAAATTAACACACTAATTGTGATGAATAACAATTGAAAATATATTCAACCGCATTTAAAAAACAAATGAAAAGATATTGAAATTTAAATGAAAGACCATGCAATGCACTTTTTTCTCATTTTTATTAAATGAAAAAATTACACTTCAAAAAGAAACCATTTTTATTTTAGCATAAGGAGTTACGTTTGGGTCGCCCTGTATGTATAGCATGTGACTGATTCTAGTGAATTAAAAAATTCGGTGCTCCAGGTTCGGTTCCGGATTTGGTTTTCGAATTCGATTTTGTTCCGGAACAGTCAAATGTTCTACGTTGCCCATCCCCTAATTATTTGGCACTGAGCTCCATAGATCTCATGTTAGTTTCAGACAACTTTCCAGTACAAAAGCATAGATTGAAATTTAATTGCATTAAAACCAAACATATTGGCAATAGGCCTACTGGTAATGTAATTTTTGTTGTATGGTGTTTGCATATTTATTGTTTACAAAGCTTGAGACGCAGATATGGGCGTTTTATATTCACACAATGCATCACTTTTGTAACGAAGTAGTTAGTTCTGCGTTGTTTCTGCTGTAATAGATTGAATATGTTGTAAATTTTTTTTATTTTTCTTCCGCACAGCTATTTTGCTGCTATATTATGTCTGCTCTATTGTAGCTGGATGTACCGGTAATTAAAGTTTTAATGAAAATAATTTAGAAGTCAGCTTCGTAATCGCAGCAAAGATTGGGTGAAACCAGTTACTTTCAATAGGTGGTAATGACACGAGGCATCAGTCAAGAATACTTGAGAGTTAAAAAAAATTCCAATAGGGTGCAGTGTTTTTGCTTTGTTTGTGTAAAACAGGGCTGGGCAAACAGCAGCCCGCGGGCACATACAGAAATATAAACTCCTATTGTGAATCAAGTCAGATTTATTTTTTTGACCTTCATCGGTTTTCAGTGGAAAAGTAAATGGGACATCTGCGGACGTGTAGATTTTTTTTGCTCTTTTAATCAATGAGGCCCTCGGCTTCTAAATATTTTCAAATGTGGCCCTTCGTGTGAACAGTTTGCTCGCTCCTGGTGTATAATATTGTTGTCTGTTAAATATGATATAAAATCTCAACATTTTGTTTCCGGATATTTTTAGTATCGTAGCTTTAAATATGTGTTGGTTTGGCTCTATGACAAGTCTTTTAAGCTAGTACTTCAATTTTGGGCTAGTTTATACTGTAGCAGCTTAATATATATATATGATATTTGAACGTTGAATCATTAAATTAACCAAACTATGAGAAAACCAGTCAAATTGGCACTGCTATCAAATTGCCTTATGTCGTCTATGCTGCTACAGTATTGCTATTTCCGCGCCTATATTTATCCCTATTAATAATACATGACATAGGTTTGTGCTTAAAATATTCTACAGCCAGCCATACCGATTTGATGATGGTTCTGATAAATGCAAGCTGTTTTTATTTTGAAAATGTAACGTATATGCATCACGTAAATATTCTTGTATTGATCTTTTTTAACAAGCAATCATGAATGAGCAAATTTTATTTTAAATGTAAACGCTGATTTTGGTTTGATATGTTTTTTAATACTTTTGCTTTTTTTTTAAATTTTGGCCTCAAAACAAAGATCAATAATGGATTGCCCCACTAAACCTCGAGTACTTGATTTTGCTGATTATCGGAGTGATGTTTTATTTTAATGAATATGTTTGTTCATCTTTTTTGCATGTATGTGTTCAATCAGGATATTGTATTTATGTGTTAATAGGATTTGCGGAAGAGTCGTGTACCCCATTTTTTTGGACGGGTAATCCTTGCTGCATGATTACTGATGTAGCTGCATGAAACTATTGTCAACTAACTCAAAAATTTTACACCTGAACTAATTCTTTCACACTTTTTATTTGTTTTTTAAAATACGTGTAATAAGCTCTGCTAAAATTTTGGTATTGATACTGTGTATCCCTAAAAGAATGTGTTGTAGTAAAGCTACATTGAGAGATATCATTAGCCTTCAATTTACGTAAAAATCCTCGCAGCAAACAATGCCTTTTGCTGGTTCAATCTTTTTCCCGCATCATATTTCGTGTGTAAAGTTGGAGAGTCACAGGTCAACCCAGTATACACCGGTGGTTTTTGAGCACAATTCTTAGTGAGAAGTTTGATTTTTCGGTTGTGTGGTATGAATTCAGTTTCTGTAGTGTGCTTCATGGTCCATTATCAGCTAGTTTAACTCCAGCAATTTGGCGTCTTGACCATTCTGAGTATCTCTTACCATGGACGTGTGAAGTCCATGTATTGGCCTGCAAAAGGTTGAAACAAAGCGAGATCATGCACTTGTTCACCGGTACCTCTGCTTGTAAACATTTTTCATTGGAATTGCGTCATGTATCTAGTTTCAGTATTAACACGTAAGATGTATTTTTGGTTCAAATATTTTCATTTAAAGCATGTTTCTGGATTGAGGCTGTTTAATTTGTCGAGACAGAACTTCTCAGCGTGAAAAACTCGGCATGATGCTCTCAGTGTTAGGGCAGTGGGTTCTGGTTTGGTTTAGACTTGGGGTTAGTGTTTGGGCAAGGCGTCTCAATGCTGAGTTGGTCAAGCTGAATATTCGCGCAGTCTAATTTGTTGCATGCTTTCTTTTGATTAGATTAGCCTTTTTATTAGCCATGCTTTCCAACTTGTTAATTTTGAAGTTAACAACGATTTGACAGTTTTTTTTGTGGTGCATGACATATACAGCACTTAACACTTTAGAAAAAAATGTCAAGGCTAGCAATGCATAAGAATATGAAGTTAAGCACTCAGGCCATAGGTTGTTTTTGTTTAAACTACATGTGCGTTTGCAAATATAAATCAGCACTATGCTGCTTTAAGTCGTTAGGATTATATATACTTTAAATAACTTTCACTTCCACGCTGCAGCATGTTAACCCCAGTTTATAGGTAAAGATAAATCCTGCAAGCCAGGAAGTAGTAAGGTATATTGTACGACTGACTCGCATTTTAGCATGCATGCTTCATAAAGGCAAGCGATGTAATGATACAGCAATTTGGACATTGCGTATTCCCTGATACAATCGAAACGATGCAACTATTCAAGTTTATGGTTTGTATCATACATCGAAAATACTTGCCCATCCTTTATTGCTGGAAGCTAAAAGCCAAGTTTGACTTACCCATGAGTAATTTACTTCTTGGTTTACGCCAAGTTTTCGTATAAGAATCGTAGGCGTCAGCTTTAACCATTCAGTTGATTCTTTTAGTGTCGAAACGATTACTGCTTTGCTGGTTTATCTTTTGGTATGCGTTAACTTCGGTTTCCCCGTCGTGTTGGTTGATAAGTTGATTTACAAAAAAGTCGCCTGTGCTAGGTTTGTTTATGGAACAATTTATTTTTTTCAGGGTAAAAAGAAAAAGATACGAGCTGTTTTATATGTGTCGCCCGATCAGCTGAGAGTAGTTGAAGACTCAACGAAGGCGCTTTTATTGGACCAGACTATTGAGAAAGTTTCTTTTTGCGCACCTGACCGAAATTACGACCGCGCTTTTTCTTATATTTGCAGGGATGGAACAACTAGGCGTTGGCTCTGTCATTCGTTTTTCGCTATCAAAGACTCGGTGAGTTGAGACGCTTTTCGTACTTGAGGCTTGGCAGACCTTTGATGCACTAAGAGTTTATGTACAAAAAGGACTTTCTAATGTTTCATCCAACTCGAAACTTTTTGCTCTGTGATCGCGATTTTGTTGGTGTACAATTGTACATGTCTATGTGGAATTGCTCGAAAGTTTTTTCCTGATAAGATGAAGGCAGGATGGAATTACTCATGCTAAGATTTGCACTAATTTCGCTCACTTTTGAATTTAGGGAGAGCGATTAAGCCATGCTGTCGGATGCGCTTTTGCCGCTTGTCTTGAAAAAAAGCAGAAACGAGAGAAAGAGACTGGTGTGACAGTGACTTATGACCGCAACCGAACTACTTTTACCCGGGAAGGCTCGTTTCGAGTCTTGACCTTAACCGAACAAAAAGAAAAAGCGAATGAAGCAAAAGAGTCTGGTAAAGAATTTGAAAATTTGTTTACCCTGCTGTTTAAAATACGGTACCGTAGGCTCGATGAGATTCTTACAAATGACATTAATGAATAAACCTTACTTTTGTTTACTCTCTTTTACAATTGTGTTGTTTTAGCATTTGTTTTGAAAGGTCATGTATTAATCATGTCATTTTCGTTAGAATAATCCATTTCCAATTTATCCCTTCGGCTATGCATTGCCATTTATGATGTTAGCAATTTTAGATGTAAAATCTTACCTTGATTAACCTCTTAGATCGAAATGCAATTAAAAGTGTTAAAATATTACTGTTTTTTCTTTTGCGTATAAGTATAAGCTTTTGCTTAATGTTTCTTCATCAGTGAGTACTTGATGTCAGAAAGAAGACTTTTTGCTAAAAACATGTTTTGTTTATTCGCCTTATCTTGTGTCAAGAGGTTTAGCATCACCGTCGTATTAAG
Organism: Trididemnum miniatum; assembly: GCA_964006365.1. NCBI lineage: Eukaryota > Metazoa > Chordata > Ascidiacea > Aplousobranchia > Didemnidae > Trididemnum > Trididemnum miniatum. Next base: position 12,488,186 of record OZ023239.1, read on the forward strand.
AGCTTTTTTTCTATCCTAGAAATTTCCGTCCAAAGTAAGAAAATGAATGGAACTTTGCTTGACCATTCGTTTCATGACTTGCAAAATTAGCTTGTTTTCTTGTGGTATATATTATGCAAAAACTTGAGTTGTTTGCGTCAGAAATCGGAATTTTTACCTCGTTGTTTAGCTCCGTTGTTAAGTACTCGCTGTTGGTGCGGAAGGTCTGGGGTTCGACTCCAAGGCCGGTCAAATCGGCACAGTTTCGCCGACGGCTCGCCACCGTTGCGACGTTTCGTCGGAGCTGTGTTGCACGCTTCGGCGTAACAACGCGAATATAATGAAGATTTGAATTTGTGATTGTAGTTGCTGTGCCCGTGTTTCAATATGAGAGTACATGAACCTGGTATAACTTTTTTAATATTTGGTGATGTTAAAAGGTTAAAATTTGCAAATTTACCTACTGGCTTGTGTTTTCAGCCGAATCGAATCAAGTGCAGGTTCAAGTTCATAACCCCAGCGCTGTACCCAGACCCCATGCCCCTCTTCATCTCATTCGACAAGCTTCCTTACGGTATGTTGATTGTAGCTGATTTACCTCTAGCTGGACATTTATTTCTTACTCAAGATAATAACTATAGTGCTGGTAGATAGTTTTGAACTTTGAAGTGATTAGTTTTGCTTTTGAGACGCTTATGTTAGTTGTAGAAAAACTTGGAATATGCTTTAGGAGGTAAAATAAGTTACCGTAATTTTTTGATCTGGCGTTTCGACAACGTAGATACAATTGTCATCATCAGCAGTATATGCTAGGCCATAGGCAGTTTCAAATTGTATCGTTGTTTGCCTTGCATACTCTGTTGATGACGACAGTTGAATTTATGTTGTTGAAACGTCCAGTTAATTAATAATTGTGTTCTTAAATAATAATGGCTGTTCTACCAATTGCCTATCTACTAACAAGTACACTATAGATGGCTATTCCTTATGTTATTTAGCTCTAGCAATCACGAATTACTCATGTCTGAAAGGTTTGTGTTACAAGCTTTACGAGAAATCGTTACGTCTGTTCAAGTGTTCATAGGCTTTCGGGTTGGTTATTCTGTAAAATTAATGTAAAACCGCGAAACCTACTACTTGTCCGAGCATGTAGTGTGAAAATACCTGTGTTAATGTAGCCGCGATGTAATTTTTGAATCGAGTATCGATAAATTCTTATCTTTTTTGAGTAGCTGATGGTATACTTTGGCTGTATGGACAAAGTTTTTAATGTTAAAAAAAAGACTCATTGTCGTCTTACCTTTGCTTGCAGTAGCCAGTATGTTTACGTACAGACCATTTCTCTTTGTTTAGACAACAATTTCAACTAAAAACAAACGTCATTTTAAAACAATGTCGTAAGTCGTAGTGAAATCAGCCGTCTGAGATTAGACTAATCAATTGTACCCATGCTAAACCAGAAAGTGTTACGTTCACCATTGTCGTTGGTTCACGGGGTACTTAGTCACTGCTACTAAACCGCTGACATAGAAAGTTATAATAACAAGTGTGTGAATAAGATGATGACGTCATGACGAAACAATGCTTGTGCCTGAAGCGATGCGCATATTGTCAATAAGTTACGCATTATTTGTTTCCTGAAATTTTGATTAGTTATTAAGTTTATTTTCCGGTTAATGCCCTGCTCAAAACTAACGCACCTTTTTTAAATAGTGACCGTTAGCGCTTTGCGTTCTGGTGTGGAAACTGTCCCAGCGTTTTTCCATCACAGTTGGTAGCTCAGTGGCTAGATCCTATGGGCTTATATTACAAAATCGCTCAAAGCTCCCGACATGGGTCTTAAGTTGTGTTTTAGTGGAATTAGACACCTATACCATATATCAACTGGGGCTGAATTGTGTACGCGTATGTTGCGTTAGAGTTCAGCTAAATGCACGCAAGCGCAACTTTAAAAACATCCAGTATTAGCTTGATAGAGTTAGGCATTACGCAGAAAGCCTAACGAGTTTGGATGAGTGAGTAAAACATTGTGCATACCATTTTAACCTTGTATTAAAGTCACTCCTTATGTGACGATGCAACAGATACTACAGACGAATATTACTTTCTCCTTACTACAGCTATCACTGGTGCTGGGTCATAACTGGTTTAAATTATTATTTGGCCAAGAATTGAGTCGTAGTCTCCCATCAAACGCGCATATGTTTTTACTATTGTAGCCGTGTATTTTTTCATTCGTATACGTTAGCTGTGATTGTTCAAATTTGAATTGGACTGGCCTGAAAGTGTTTTAAAATATAGCATATATACCGATACGCATTGCCTAGCAGCAGCTGCATGTTACCTCTCATGTAGAAAACTTCGTATATGCTACAATTGAGGTTGTGGTAGGTTCATGTGGTACAAAATGTGTTAGTTATATCACTGCATATTTTTTAGATATACGATTCACAACCAAAATTACACAATATGGTGTATCACAGTCAGCTTTCATTGCCATATCGTTTGCAATCATTTTTGTCCTTTCTTATATAACGTTATTTTCAAGCAGCTTTTATATTCCCGTGCCCATTTTGCTTTGTTAAACTTTGATCGATCTTGCGTTGCACAGAACGTTCAGCTCGAAAAAAGGCGAAGAAAACTCTTTAAATTCTCCATTTAAACGCAATTATTCGGTGCAAGTTAATCAACTACCATCAACCATTAACAGACAAAATATCAAGGTCATGAATCCAGGTAAGATTGATGACTTCGAGGCTTCTTGTTGTAAAGGATTTTGCCTATAGTCTGCATGAATATCAGGTGCTCAAACTGTAGCTCTTTCAACGAAATGATTTTAGGGCCTGTGCGACAATATTGTTGATTAATTTGTTCGGGGGACAATTACCATTCAGTAACACTCACTTTTCGTCTCGTCGAAGTGAAAAGGGGCTGTTTGCGTTTCGATTATTATCAAGTCGAAATGTGAGTTAAGTTTTCGTGACTTTCAACTGTTCTTATTTTAACACTATTAATTTAACTATTTAAATGTTTCGAACTGTTGTTTAGTGCCAGAGATTGAAGAATCAGGTGATTTGAGCGCATTATGTTCGCAAATATCCACCACTTTTCCCACTCAAAACAGCGATGATCCGTTTGAAAAAGCTCCTATGCCTAAACTTGGCTCCCCCTTGACACCTAGACCAGGTACATTCAAGTTAGAGCCTGTTTCTCATGTTGGAAGTAACTGACTCTGTTGACATAGTATATTAAATAGTTAGCGTGATGGAATTAACTTGTTTAACGTGAAATAACTAATTCTAGGACTTGTTGGCCTAAAGTTAAAATCGCCCGTGGAAAACAAATTTTATGTTAAATCAATTTTTTTCATATTCCGTTATTTTTGGTTCAGGCAGTATGTTTAGCTAGCGTTGTGTAATTTGTTACATTGCATGTTCACGCTTCAAAAACTAAAAAGTTCGATTTCACGGTGTTATTTTTGTTTTGCTTGAGATAGCTCAGAGTGATTTGTGTTGAAAGAAGATGATTTTATTTCGATAACGACTGCCTAACGTCGTGTTTTGATTTTCGCAGCAAATTGCTTCCTTTGAACCTGCTAGCTGACTGGGTTTATACAACTGACAACTTGCATCGATTTTAAGTACTTTAAACTGCGTTTAGTTTAACCAGTTTAGCCACCTTTTTAAGTTATAATGAAGCGACTTTCTCATCCCATTTTTTTTGTGTTTTAATTGATAAAAATTATCTTTCAGTCAACGGATTTGACGATGTATTAAAAACTTCAAGCCAATCGTCCGCTACAGCTAATTCAGTTCCCTTGACTTCCCCCGCTGGACAGTCGGTGTTCACAGTTCAATCTCCTGTTCACGACACCAACCCATGGGCAGCGGACGCTAGAAAGCAACAGCCCGCCCCCGCCATGGGAGACTATACTGGACCAAGACACCAACGAAGTACTTCTGAAGCTGAGAGATGGCTTAAATCAATCCAGCAGCAAACAGGTGCAACACAATCTAGCGCTACTACAACGAATAACAGTACTTTTGATCCTTTTAACTGGAATAATGGGACAGAGTTCCAAGTACAAATTTAAGATCAAAATTCGCTTTGCGGGATAGCAGGTTTATTCAGCCCGCATTGAGTTTTTGCTGTCAATCAAATCATTGGTTCGTTCTCAAGGGTGCATATTTCCTCCGCAAGGTGGCACTGCATGTTGTGCTAGGCCGACAGTCGCTGTTGAGCTTTTTTATTTTTATTAATTCTAAGTATTTTGCTGCTCTTTATGTAAATAAAACTATTACTAGACCAATAAAACATAATCGTTTGCTTGCGTTTACGCTACGTGCTATTTGCAAAACTATAGCTGTAGTAATGTACCGCATTTTTGTTCTATGCTTCACAGTTTTGTTGTACATATCTACTAAATAGAGTGTATTAAATCCAATATCTCGCAAAAATTGTTATTGATAGTGTTGTTTTACTTTTCTGTAGGTTGATATTGTCATAAAGCAATTTTTTATTTTCTCGTACCCAATCAAGATATCACACATTGTAACAGAATGGCTTTTGCTTAATTTTAAAATTATTAACGCTAACATAGTGATCCTGTTTCAACCCTGTAGTGCATTTAACTTGTTGGTGATATTAAGTCTTATCTGTCTATGTGTCAAATTCGGATTTTTGCCGATATGCGAGTATTTAAATTTTTTATTTCACCGCCAAAGTTTATGTCTTGGAAATGTAGTTGCTTGTTCAACTTTAGATTAATTCTTTTCAATGTGCATATGATTTAATGTATACATATTAAGTAGTTGTAATCGAAGCTTTTGGAAACTATTCTGGGTTACATCTTTATATTTTGGTATTCTAAATGGCGGTTAGACATAAAAAGTTGAATTTTACCGTTGTCAAAAACCTGTCTGTGTTAAATCGATTTCTTACACTAACTCAATCAGACTAGCAAGGAACTCAGCTGGTAACATCTTCCACTTGATTCAATTTATATATTATAATTCTAGGATTAAAAAATCTAAGCATCGTCTGTTGCTATGTACCTGTTCTTGTGGGAGAAGTGGTCTTGTGCCGTGAAGTCACTTTAAGAGGACCGGCCTACCCCTTGTCATGGTGGTTTCCGAATATGGAAACTAAGCTGGTGCAAGAAACATTACCACGTTCTCACGTGGTAACACCTCACTCGTAGTAACTGTACTGGGTTGGTGAACATGTTTTTCGTGGAAGGGGTGTGTTAGAATACAAAAAAAATGAAGTTTTATTTCTTCTTTGTTTCTGGTGGAGCAATATCGCTTTCGCGAAAGCACATTTAACTTAAAATGGTGAAAAGTGATGGAGCAATCTCGTTGTACACCAGTCTTTTCAACCACATCTTTGCTCATTCACCACTGCTATTGGATTTACCACTTCACTGTAACTGCACTCTTACTAATTTGTCAATGCATTTCCGTGGTGGACGTAAATCGATTATTTATTGATTTTTAAACTCGACTCAACTGAACCGGCAAGTCTTGGCAATTAAAGGCACTTCATTCGCTTCGCACTCATTGCCGGTACAAGGTCTGAAATTTTTAAGGATTTATTATGGTACTATTGCTGGAGAATTTTGGATGCGAAATTTGTGGCTATTTTAACGGTGCAGTTTCTATATTATATGATGCTTTTTCACAGTTCTTCGTGTTTTATGCGCTTGACAATGTTGATGATCATATAAATTTGCCAAGCATTTCTGCCTTTCATCTCTTTTCTGATTACGCTATTGTGAAAATACAGCGAACTAATTTTTATGTTTGATTTCTTTTTGTTGATAAAATGTTAAGACCAATGATTCTTAATGCGTCACCCCTGAATCACTACCGGTACCGTAGATTTTGTCTGGACTTCCTGATGAAATCTAGATTTATTACAACATACCTATTACCTCAAGCCTGAAAAATACTGGTAGGCTATCGTCCTGTTATAATAGCAAACATCAAAAAAGGATTATTTTTATTATAAAACGAGGCGAAACAAAGCTCTGTTGGAAATAAATGATGCTCTCAAAGCATTCAAAAAAATTAAATCTTCATTATACTCGCGGTGTTACGCCGAAGCGTGCCACGAGTGGCGGGGCCCATCTCCACAGCTCAGCGTTTGGACAGCAGTGGCAACAGTGTCCGATTTGACCGGCCCGAGAATCGAACCCCAGACATCCGTGTCGATGGCGATGTTTTAAGCGCTACGCCATTCCATTCAATGACTAGCTGTTAAAGCCACACCAATTTTTGTTCCTTTTTTATATTCTTCCTAACATTAACTGGAAAAGTTCTTGGATGCCAATATTTTCGCCAACCATAATTTGATTTTCGAAGGCCATAGACAATTTTTCTTTAAATGACTGCCCTAAAATGCTGAAGTTGGAACGACGAACAATACTTAAAAAAAAGCGAATATTTAATACGGATAAAATATCATACTACAGTATAAACATAAGAACGATAATAATACGTTTGGTGGTATTTGACTGCAGTTTCACTTGAATGGAGCATCCACGAGACCTAACAGCGTCCCTTTTCTTCCCATTGGAATTTTTGAAGTATCTAAAGTTGGGAAAAAATTAGCAAATCAAAGGCAGCTCGTTCGTTAGAGCTGCAGCTGCTGCACTCCCTCAGCAGGGCTGCGAATTCCATCGAATTATATTCGAGTTCAACCTATTTTAGCAAGTTCGAATTCTCTAATTATTTTCGAGTTCGACAAAAATATGCTTTTTCGAGTTCAGGCAGAAGAATAATGTCCAAAATCGAGACAACTTTTTCACCGCCGGTGCTCATGCAGTTAAAAAGATAAAAATATTTCGCTCGTGCAGTAGGTTCAAGACAATACCTCAGCTGTTTAGGACTATCGAAATTGTCAGTATTGTGGTCACAATTGAACAACAGACTATATTTCGTAGTGATCGTTTATTTCTTTTCAACAATTTATATAGGCTATCTTTCGAATGAACTCGAACAGTTTTATTCGAGTTCAAGTTAGAGTTCGGCAAAATGATCGAGTTCGCAACCCTGTCCCTCAGTTTCCCTTTTTATTTACTTGGCAGTAACAAACCTTAAACCATGGAGTTTAAACAAGTCAATTGCATAGTAGGCTATTTGTTTTGGTGTAAAAATATAATTTTCATCAACTTTTGAGGGTACCTATTGTTTTACCAAAATTGCATACTTTTCAGTTTAATCATAAACGAATGTAGATTTTTAAGTGAAAGCTCTTTCTGCAGCTCACATTTTCTTTATGTACATAACGCAACAATAATAATTGTTACGAGTTCTTTGAGACAAGTTGATCCATGGTTGATCAATTTAGGAGGGGGAGGAAGCAAATTACAATAGTCCACAGCAAATAGGTGCAGAGGTCGTGCTAATTCTTGAACTGTTTTGCATGTAGCCTACTATAGTGTTAGAAGCACGTCTTAACGCAGACCGTTTTGTCGCTGTTCGTTTACTTTTTGCCTCACAGTCACCGTGGTTTGTGTTATCGATGTTTGTTGTTTCAAGGCCGAAAATTTCACTACCACTGCAACAAATACTACGAGATTTTACTAGAACGTTTGAAACATGCTTCAGATATAGCGTTCGTCAAAAGTGAGGGGAGGGTGGTGGTTCCCACCTAAATGAATCTTTGAATGCAGGGGCAAGCCAGGGTAAACCTGGGGACACAGCCGGATTTAAATGATGAAGGTCTACATTTTTTTCGCAATTGGTGATAAATCTCTAAAACAAGGGTTTCTCGGCGTCAAAAGAGGGGACAGTGCTGAGCCGGATTAGAGGGAGGGGCTGAGTAGGCTGTAGCCACGGGGCCCCCCGGACAAAAGTGTTCTCTAAAAAAAGGTCTGCAGCTAGCGTCGCAATCAGATCTGCGAAAAAGCATGTACCCCTCAGAAAAATTAACTCCGGCATCCCCAAAGTTTCAATACGGTCCTGGAGAAGAAACCCGGCGCCCCCTCCGCTATGGCATTTCACAGGTGTACACATAGGAACACCTAATAATTTTATATAATCCTGAATAAACGAGACTATATGAGGCATAGCCTACTAACACTGCTTTGCATTTACTAGCATATAGGCTACATTGGTAGATCCAGGAGGAGAGATTAAGGGGCTTATGTCCCGTTTTTGTCCCCCTTAAATTTTTAGCGATACATAACGATACAGAAGTACTTCGGTTCTTCAATGCACCCTGATAAAAACTTTAAAAAGACTGAACAATTTGCTGATATTATGTTTAACAGTAATTTCTACCCTTTCATGACGATGAATTCTTTCATTTTTATCCTCCTGTGTCCTGTCAAGAGAAAGCGACGGAGGCCCTATGCATAGGACGAATCCAGACTCGCTTAGGAGTTGCCTTTGTTTCCAAGTTTTCCGTTTGAATTTTGCTTCTAAGTTCTTCAATTTGCTGCTTGTTAAATTCCATCAAACAAACATAATTGTCGGGAAGCATCTTATCCAAGGACGCAACAACGAGGCTGGGGTGGAAGTTGAATTATCAACCTTGCGATCATGGCCGTCGTAAAAACGACGCTCCAAACCACTGGGCCACGTTGCCATTCGGCCACGCTAGCCTTTCATGAATAAATCTACTAGAACAGTGGTTCTCAGCCAGTGGGCCATGGAAACATTTTGAGGTGGGCCACAGAACTGTTTTAAAAAATGTTAGATTTGTTGAAAAATTCTGTTTCATTAGTGTCACTATGGTTAAGTTTACACTTTTGTGTTTATTTAGTAGTTTTGACGGTAGTAACAATGAATGACGCTGCTGTTTTTTTGCGACAGAGAAATAATTTTCATTCCAATTATTCAATTAATGGTGTGTAGTTTCGTGGAAAGATTGTGAAACTAATCTTGGCGATAATCGCAATAGAACTTATTTCTCGTTGTGTTGGTGGCGTGATGCAATCGATGCCTTCTATCGCGTCATGTATGGACTTAGATTTTAAGCGGCTACAACTACAGTGTGGTTCTCAAAGCAAACCACTTGGCTCCCTAAGGTGGAATTTGTAAGTTGAAGGGATAAACAGGGGCGGATCCAGGGATATGTGGGGGATGCATTCTCTCGCACCAGCCGTTTTCCACAATGCTTTAGATAAATAAAAATTTGCCAAAATTTTGAACCTCTTCATAAAAATATGCCTGAGTCGCCTTAAGCAAGCATAATCGAAACTGGGCGAAAATGCATCATATTTGGTACAGTACTCAAAATCAGGGGCCAAAACTATAAACAAACTGTGCCTGAAAATTGCTCAAAAAGAACTAAAATGACCATTACAGTATGCAAATTTAAAAAATTTTTCAGGGTAGCATGCCCCCGGAACCCCCTGGAGTCGTTTTTGTTACTTAAGTTGCTTGAACTCCACTCTGCTGGAAAAAACTATGCTTGAAAAAGTGACGAAATTTGATACCCCCTCCTGGAAAAATTTTCTAAATACTCCCCTGATATGAAACATTTTAAAAAGGTTTCTTTACGCCCGTTTCCGAGACTAAACGTCTGAACGTCTTTGTATAGACTTTTTTCCGGCGCAGCTAGTGGCGAAAATTTGTTGCTACGGTGGACAAGCTATCAGACTTCGCACAGTGAAAAGCATAGCTTTTATGAGACGTTGGTGGAAAATTGCTGCAGAGAGGTTAATTGAACATATCTACTTGATATTTCAATTGTGCAAATCGAGTTAGTGCAAGCATAGGATGAAGAGCAGATGATTAGTTGGAATTTGCTAGAAAACATTTTAAGCTTAGGGCTTAGGCTAGTGGATTTCATAGGACCAACCGGAGCAAACCTGTACGAGGCTGTGCTTTAGTATGTATTGCAGCTGTACAGTACAATACTGATTGTGATATCAGCTATGCTATAGCCTAGATGAAATACTTTCCTCTGGACTGTCCTAATATTAAACTAGCGTTCAGTCAATGCTGAGTTTGACTGCAACAAAATTATGAACTGCCTGCCGGTACCTCATACTCTCAGAGCCCTGGCTATAGATTAGATTATAACTTCAAAGTGGATAAGGTTACGTGATCGTAACATTTGTCTCTTTGCTTTATTGTCACTCTGGTACAACTGGGGAGAGCGTGAAGGGATAATAAAATAAACCAAAAGTGACAAATGCTACGATTGCTACGGTCATGTAACCTTAGCCAACGCCTTTTAACTTAAGCTATGGCGCGCCGATCATCACAGAAAAATAAAATGAAACTGATAGGATATGGGCTGAGCTAGGTCTGCAAACCATATTATGCTGCTAACCTGTAAACTTCATCTACAGTGCTTACGGTAGGCCTACATCAGTTTTTGCATCATCCATTATCAAAGCCATAGCTTTGCCAAAAACTTTGATATATTTGTCACGCATTGACAACACGTTAGTTTGCAATTAGAAGAGTCCAGAGGAAAATATTTCATCTAGGCTATAACATAAGCTGATCTCACAACCAGTGTTGTACAGCTGACTGTACATACACAAAGTACAGCCTCGTACAGGTTTGCAGCAGTTGGTCCTATGAAATCCACTAGTCTAGGCCCTAAGCCTAAAATATTTTCTAGCAAATTCCAACTAATCGTCCACTCTTCATCCTATGCTCGCACTAATCGATGTGCACATTTGAAATACCAAGCAGATATCTTAAATTAATCTTTCTGCTGCTATTTCCCACCCAACGTACCATAAAAGCTATGCTTTTCACTAAGCGAAGTTTGATAGCTTGTCCACCGTAGCAACAAATTTTCGCCACTCGGGGCGCCGGAAAAAGGTCTATTTAGCTAACATTCAACGTGATTCAAAATTACATCCCCCCCATCAAAACTTTTTGGATCCGCTCCTGGGGACGAATACTCGTTTAGGAAAGATGAAAAGTTCAATACTCGTTTAGAAAGGATAAAAAAGATAAAAAGGGCCACAGAACTTTTGTGCAACAAAAAATGAGCTACGCAAGAAAAAAGGTTGAGAACCATCGCACTAGAATAACTGAATCCAGTTCTTCCACCATAAACCTACATCACGTTTGGACTAATGTCACAAATACTTGTATCAAAAGTAATATAATCGTACCGTGCAGCAGCTCCTTTTGTTTTGTCAATTAATTTTTGTGGACACTAACTATACCATTGGTGTCGCCACAGAGACCAATGGGCTTCTTCTGGTTTTGCTTTTGCAGAATGTAGGATGTGAGTAATGGCTAATTTAATTATTTGAATTAATCAGTTTTTGAGGCTGTTGTTCGAGGAAAATAACTCGAAGGAAAACAAGAACTCCGACCGATGAGAGAAGAGACAGAAAAGACCGCAACAGCTAAGCTTGGTAAAGATTTAATTATTTTACATCTTGACCTACTGGACCAACGTGGTTTCATATAATGACAACAACCTTCATTGGACAACAACCTTACAACAGTGCGTGGCTGATCACCAACCAGTCATACAAGTATCAAAATGTAGTGATTCTTTGGAAAATGCTGACCTTGGTAAGAGAGCAAATCAAAACAATCCTGACAACTTTATCAAGATTTTAGGCTTGCATGCTTGCTATCGACGAATTTGAGAAATTTCTTTAAAAAAACCTTCTAAAACAGTTAAACATTTTGAGTGGTACGATCGTAGGTGAAGACGTCTGATGCTTAAAAAATACAGACTGTACAAAAAATAGGCCTATCTTAGCTTGACCAGCTTTCAAGAACCAATATCATAAGGGTAGAAATTTGTATTTTCATCTTAGTCTAGTGTGGTTTAGTTTTATTTTTGTTCAGAAAAACGGCATGCACAAGACCATTTCAACAAAGTAAGTATGCTAAAAAGTTTTATAAAGCTAAAAAAGAAAGAGTGCTACCTAAAAAAACTCTACTGGAGCTTTCATCATACGTAAAGAAAACTTGGCAGTATATAAACAGTCTTCTCGACAAAACCAGATTAAACAATGTCACATCATCTTTTTAATCAATGGGGAGAAAACCTGAGACCCTTTACTGATAGCAAATGAGTTTAATGATTATTTCTCTACTGTTGCTGTTAATCTGGTTGACCAACTTCCTAAACCATGTATACTCTTTCAAGAATGCCTAGCACCAGCCAATCCCTCTTCCATCTTACCTCTCCCTATAAAGTTAAACAGATTATTAGGAATAAAACACCTCCCAAACTTAGTAACTTTGTGGCAACGTGATTTTTGCATGCCTCTAAAAAACTGCAAATTTTGTAAGGCAATAAATAAACAGTGCAGCAAACACTACTGTCCTTTTTTTGCGCACGAGCCGTCACTGCAGTTAAACTATTTTGTCTTTAGTGACGATTAAGTGTATCTAATAATCTGTTGATTTTTAAAAAAGTGAGCAATTTTTCTTCGCAGAAGATTTGGTGGAAAATTGATTTTTATAATCGGTATGTAGTTCCACAATATCCGTATAATATGCGTTTTCATGCGTATTTGTGCATACACAGAAATGAAGATCAAAATCAGATCACCAAAACGAAGTGATCTTGAAAATCAAGATCGTGATCTTAAGATCAAGATCACTTATTATGCAGCGTACTAAAGAGAAATTGGTTTGGAAGTTAACAATAACTAATGTGATTACATGGCTTGATCCAACGTTTGAGGCAGCAAAAAAGCACATTATGAGAATTGCGAGTTTTACCTTTCAGTAGTTTTTAAACGAAAGATTAAATTTGTTACTGATTATTTTATTCTTTGTGTACAACTCGTTCCGGACAAACAACTATGATTAGTTGCACATTATGACATTTTGAGGTTCTATTAGTATGAAAAACATTTTCCATCCTTTTCCACAATTTTACTATGCTGCAACCAGAGATGAGCATTTATCGCGATAGTTTATCGGCGATAGTTATCAGCGATAATTTATTATCGATTATTGTTATCGCTCACAGTTTGGATTTATCGATTACCAATATCGCTTATGTAACATATTTTGTTATCGCCGATATATTATTGCGATAAACCATTCTTTATGCACACAGTGTTCAGACTTCAAAGTTAGTAGGTCCTAAGTTGGTGCCAGTATGGAACAAAATACACGGTCTTGTTGCAATTTTAAAAAAATCTCTCTTTGTTTTAACGCCACGGCAGAGTCCGTGAAATGCTCTCTTTTCTTGAAAAATCTAGAAAAACACTCGTCAAACACATTGAAAATTTACCGCAACGATTATCGGAAAAATTTATCGGCGACAACTTCTCGGTTACCGATATCGCTTTAAGAAATTGAGATTTATCGATCATCGGCATCGCCCCGGGCTTTTTCAAATTATCGATTATCGTTATCGCTTTAGTACAAAAAAGTAAGTTTATCATACCCATCATTGACTGCAACGCATATCCTAGATAAAGATATAACAGCTCAGTGCCTTCCCTACAGTCCTTAATAGAAATTTTTACAGCAGATGGTGATCTTGATCTTGAAGATCTAGATCACTGGAAATACGTGATCTTGAAGATCAAGATCAGATCACCAAAGCAACGTGATCTTGAAGATCAAGATCAGATCACGATCTTAATCTTAAGATCACGATCTGATCCTGAAGATCAAGATCATGCCCATCTCTGTGCATACACCAGACGTAACCGCGATGCTCAATGTCAAACTGGTCAAAAGTTGGTGGTCACTATTCGGTTATTACAAAAATTTAATTGAGCTGAATAATATATCGAAATTCGTCCAAAAATGAGCTGATCATTTTTGTGAGCCATTAAAAAACCCAACAAATCAAAATATTCATGAATGTCAAGGTTTGTCAACACCTTAACGTTTACGTAATAACGTTGACGCATACAATCTATGATTGACATAACAGCGTGTACACGTGAATCCACGTTAACAACGTTGCGGCGTTTGATCAAAAAATTGAGAAGCCAAACAGGTGTTAGAAGGGTTGGAAAAGTTTTGTTAAAATTACGGTTAAAATGCGATTAGCTCGCAGTAAAGGCAGGACTGTTGTAGGTTATCAAAAATTTGATAAGGCGAGCTAGGCTAGTAACCACAGTAAAGCCAAAGTCTTTTCGCTGATAAAAAAAACTTCGGCGAAGGTCACACACTTACAAGATTTTGGCTTTTGTTCTTCAAACCAATATTTCATTCCTTGCTTGCTATGTTGATAGAAAACCGACTTTTCGACGGGCTTCTTCGTGCTTATGTATTCAATTTTCTTTTCTTTCGATTGTGTTGGAAGGGAAACGTTTTTTTTCATCTTTTTTGATTCGTCATTATTTGGTAAATCTTGAGTGTCTACTTTGCCTGAAAAACAGTTACTATTTTTATTCAAACTGCTCACAATGCAAAAAAATTCATTCGGTGATTCTAATAAGAGTCAAGAGCAGATCAAGTTGTTGACCTAAAGTCAATTTGCCCAGCCTACATTGTTTGGCGCAATTTGATTGGCATTGGCGATTCTAAGGGGGCCCGAGGGGGTCATGGCCCTCCCAGATTTTTGCCTGGCCCCCAGGTTGCCCCCCCTCCCCAGTTTTAACAAGCTCATGTAGTTTATGACAGGGTATGAAAATATACTGATCGATTGCCCAACCTCAGACCAGAGTTAGACATTCGTTGTCTTTGCTTCTTAGTTTATTAGACTATGTGAAATTTGCTTCGGTCTTTGTCTACGCTTTTCAATAAACTAATGCTTTTATTGCATCACACAGTTCCGTCTAAATCGTAAAATCGCTATCACAAGCGGTTAAGTCATAAAGCTGCCAGTGCAGATCGAAGAAGCAGTTAGGAATGGGTGAAGAGGAGTAAAGAACTAAATGGATCAAAATCTTACGTATCGTATCTTTGGTAGTGGCTAATCAAAATAAAAGTGACATTTCGAATTTTTTGTAGCCTAGTTAGTCATTAACCGGTATTTTTTCAATTTTTTGTTGAAGCTTAATCAGCAAGTACTAAAAAGGAAAGACCGCGATGTGCATTGTGGCAGCATTGGCAGGCGTAATAATGGTATTATTAGTAGCAACAACAGCCAGTGCTTAGTAAACTTGGCTTAAATGCGTCATTCGTTGATGGTTGTGGAGTTTGAAGCGGGAGACCTTGGTTAAGTGTGGACTAGTTCTAATTCTATTGGCAACACAGTGCTGCCTTGTTTTATCATCGCTTTTGAAATTACAAAATCATTAAGTTATAAAGCAGTCGACCTTCTTCGCCTGAGCATTATTCAGCTTGCGGTTGTTAGGCGACTGACATAAAGAGCGGAAATTGCAATATGTTTATCATGAAGCCTGATGGCCGAGTGGGCTTAAGCGTGGCTGAAATCTTAACCAATGCCAATGCTAGCCTATCGTAGCCCCTCACCCTCCCTCCTGGAACTCAACGCGAGGTCCCACAGGCAAAAGTTTTTGTATCCAAAAGAATACTCTTCATCTCCACGCAGAATCAAAGACCAAAAAAAGAACTTCAGGTAACGAAAGTGGGACCCCAGAAACGAGTGCCCTCGGTCGAAGGGTACGGGGGACGGTTGCACCGGTTCTGGTTTTAACACTGCCACCAGCGAGTGGGGTTCAATCTTTTTACGGAGAACATATTTTCACTGGCTATCCCACAAATGTCGAAGTCGAACATGTAGCAGGAAAACTGTTAACACTAATTTTTAGGCTAGGCAATCAGTTTGACTCCTCTCGGAGTCAGACCTTGAGTCTACTGTTCCGGAAACAGACGCTATGACCATTATGCCATCTGTTGTAGTGAATGTCAATAATAAATGTAGGCTATATAGCAGGGGTGGGCAAGCTTTTTACACGAAGGGCCAGATTTGGAAGAATTGTTGAAGCCGCGGGCAGCACGCTGATTGGAAAACAAGGTGAAGACCTTTTTATTTATTTATTTTTTTTTCGGAAATCACAGTCCACGTACGAATGTAATCTCCAAAATAAAAGGTTTTTACTTCGTGTTTCATTTCAATTTTGCACCGTTGAGGCTTATTTTTTTGAAAATCACTGCCATCCGTGATCTCTAAAGGAAAAAAAGGTCTTCCGCTCAATGCAAGGTGGTAGTTTAAGTTTCTGTAAGTGTCGGAGGGCCAGAATAAAAGAACCGGCGGGCCGGATTTGGCCAGCGGGCCGTAGTTTGCCCATGTCTGCTATATAGTGTGTCATATTGCAATATGCTTACTTTTTAAGTTTGGTTGCAAATCTCATTGAACTCACCCTTTTCCTCTCAAACACAGTTTTCAGCGGCCCCACCTCAATCTATCTTGGCTCCAAAGTGGCCCCCCTCACTTTTTGGATGCTAGAATTGCCACTGTTGATCGGAAATTAAGAAATTTGATTCATGTCTCGGACAGTGGTTCCTTAGGGCGCGTTCATACAGAGCGGTTTTTGCAACCAGGCGCGAAGCTTCTTTTTGTTATTGTGAACGCAATTTCAAAAATTTTGAAACGTCTTTCGGCAATTTAAAAACGTGAACAATGTTGGTTTTTAAATCGCTGAAACCGATTTCAAAATTTTAAAAACAGCGTTCACAAAAGCTAAATAAAGTTTGGTGTCTGGTTGCGAAAACCGCTGTATGTGTGAATGCGCCCCAACTTTTGGGGGACTACGAACCCTAAAAACATTCCAATAAAATCCACGTTACAGTCATTGTCAAATACCTTAGTCGAACAAGTAGATAGGCTGTAGGCAGTGGCGTAGCGAGAAATTTTAAAAGGGAGAGGGGAGGCATATTTTCCACATTTTCTTCAAGCGCATTTTTTTCGGCAGAACAAATTCATAACTGATTGAGAAACAAGAAAGGTTCTCGGGAGGTCCGGGGGCATGCACCCCCGGAAAATTTTTGAAAATTTACATACTGTAATGACTGTTTTAGTGCTTTTTGAATAAATTTCATGCAAATTTTGTTTAAATTTTTCATGCAAATTTTGTTTAAATTTTTTGACCTTGACTCTAAGTGCTTCGCCAGATGTGATGCATTTTGTTCGCACATTTTCGATTATGCGTGCGGCGTGAGGCTTATCGCTATCAAAAAGGTTCGAAATTATGGAAAAATTGTATAGGCTACATCAAAAGCATTTTTGAAGATGGCTGGTGGGAGAATGCATACTCCTTATCCTACCCCCCTGTATTTACCCTTGGCCATAAGCTACAGAACAGAAACCATCAATAGAATCTGGCATATTTCAGTCACTAGGCACCATTAATTTTGTTCTTTTTACTAAAAGGCAGAGTCAAGGAGGAGGGGGGCATGGCCCAACGCCTTCCTCAATACGCTCCTGGCTGTAGGCCCATTCATACCGTATTTGTGCCTATTCGGCTTTACTGACCACTTGTAGCAGCATCGCGGGCCCCACATTAAAAAACCCTGTTCTAGTGAATCGCGCCAACTTGATATTGCGCTGCATAGCCTCGTGTGCAAAAAGTGAAATCTACCAATTGTTGCAATTTTTCCGTCCGCAACCACGGGACGAAATATAACCGCGATATATTAACGCAACATTGCTGTGCTTTCCGAACAAACTCCCTTATATTTCTCCAAAGGCCTAGCGGCTGCGCTGATGAGTTTCCAATTTCACTGGAGATCAAGCGGGTCCGTAATTATGAGTAGATTGCGGCTTTATTTTGATAAACTTTCTAGACCTAAAACTTATACGCATTTTGTTCTGAGAGACGTAGAAGCTATGGGGGACTATTGTTAGCCAGGAGCATATTTAGAAGGGAAGGCATTGTGCCATGGCCCCACTTTTGACTCTGCCTTTCAGTAAAAAAGAACAAAATCAATGGAGCCGAGTGACTGAAATATGCCAGGCTCTTTTGATGGTTTCTGTAGCTTATGACCACTGGCGGATCCAGGGGTTAGAAAAAGGGATATGAATCCTACCACCGGCCATTTTCAAAAATGTCTTTGAGGTGTACAATTTTTTCATAATTTCGAAAAAATGTGGAAATTATGCACCCCTACCCTTTTAAAATTTCTCGCTACTCCCCTGTGTGGACGTGATGACTTTTTTCATTTTGCTCTTCACTTTCTTCACTTGAATTTGAGTGGAAAATTAGACATCATTCTGTGGACGTGCGGCCCTCGGCTTCAAAACATTTTCAAATGCAGCCCTTCGTGTAAACATAATTGCCCACCCCTTGCTTATAGCATTGACGTCAAATTTTGTTGCTCGTTACAACCAAGATAAAACTCATTAAAACAATGATGACACGGCACACTTCTCTTTTAAATTAAGAGATGCTAGTGTCATTATGCCTTTCCCTATAGGCGTCTATGTGCAGTAATGGGCACGATAAACCTTTCTGTACTAAAGCGATAACAATGATCGATAATTTCAAAAAAGCCCTAGGCGATACTGATAAATCTCAATTTCTTCAAGCGATATCGGTAATCGATAAATTATCGCCAATAAGTTTTTCCGATAAATGTTGCGGTAAATTTTCGATGTGTTTGACGAAGTTTTGTTGCGAGTGAAATTGCAAAAATGTTTTTCAAGATTTTTCAAGAAAAAAGAGCAATTCACGGACTCTGCGCGCCGTGCAAAGCCAAACAAAGAGGGCAGGGGGGGAATGTGGGGGATGCATTTCCCCTCACTAGCCATTTTTAGCAATGCTTTAGATGAATAAATTTTTTTCATAATTTCGAATCTCTTCATAACAATATGCCTGAGTCGCCTAAAGCGCACATAATCGAAACTGCGAGAACATAATGCATCATTTAAAGAGGAAAAATAAAGCCGCTGTAAATCTCAAAACTGGACGTTTCGACAACATAAATTCAGCTGTCATCATCAGCAGTGTATGCAAGACAGTATGACAGCTGAATTTATGTTGTCGAAACGTCCAGTTTTGAGATTTACAGCTTTATTTTTCCTCTTTAAGCTATTTTCGTCCCATATTTATTGTATTACAATGCATCATATTTGGTAAAGCACTCAAAATTAGGGGCCAAAAAGCAAAAACAAAGTTTGCTTGAAAATTGTTCGAAAAGCACTAAAATAGCCATGACAATATGTCAATTTTCAAAAATTTTCCGGGGGAGTATGCCCCCGAATCCTCCTGGAGTCGTTTTTGTTACTCAAGTTGCTCAGAATTAACTCTGCCGGAAAAAACTACGCTTGAAAAAGTGACGAAATTTAGTGCCCACTTCCTGAAAAAAATTTTGAATACGCCCCTGACATGAAGCAATTTCAAAGGGCTTATTTACGCCTGTTTTCGGGTTTAAACGTCTTTGCATTTAGTTAACATTTAACCTAATTCAAAATTACATCCCTCCCCATCAAAACTTTCTGAATCCACCCCTGAAAGAGGGATGTTTTTAAGTAGCAACACTAAGGTTACCATGTTTTCACTGCGCAAAAGGAGGACAGGTTCTTTGAAAACAACCAGGTCCGCAGATGTCCAATTTTCCGCCCAAAATTAAGTAAAGAGCAAAAAAGGGCCATCACGTCCGCAGATGTCCAATTTTCCGCCCAAAATCAAGTTAAGAGCAAAAAAAGGCCATCACGTCTGCAGGCCGTAGTTTGAGCTGAAACATCCCAAAATTTTCGTGTAAGCTTGATTTGAAATGTTTTCACTGTTTCAAAATGCCAAATAGGAAGGCATTTCGGCATTTTTTAACGTCCTAGGAGGACAAATTATTTTGGTTGATAAGGAGGACTAGTCCTCTAAAAGGAGGACGTATGGTAACCCTAAGCAACATGACTTCACGGACACCGTGTACTTTTTACATCGCGCTATCTCATTAACTTTAAACACTGTGTGCATAAAGAGTCATTTATGGCGACAATTTATCGGCGATAACAAAATACGTTGCAAAAGCGATAGGCCTATCGGTAATCGATAAATCAAAACCATTTTGAGCGACAACGATAATCGGTAATAATTTATCCCTGAAAACTACCGGTACTGCTTCTCCGATAATTATCTCGGTAAATACCCAATACCCATCTCTGCTTGTGTGTGTACGATTTATAATCAGACTTTTTTAACTTTAGGCTAAACAAAATTTTGTTGCGCATCAGAGCCAAAATGAAACCTGTTAAAACTACTGTGCAATTGCGCATTTTTCATGCTTATCCCTAAACCACTGGAAAAAAGATAATCCTTCACTCTTACTGGTTGGAATTCCTCCGTTAACGTGCTCTTCATTAGACTGGGAAATTGTGTGAATTCTTTTTAAACCCAACCTTGCATGTTCCAGTAATCCGTAGTCAATTTCAGGATGTGTTCCCAACGTTTCAGTTTCACCCATGATTATCAGCTTTTCAATTCAAAATGCTTGCTTTATTCTAATTTTATAAAACTCTAAGGAAGCGCTATGAAGCAAATCAAAAATTCAGTCTAAACGTTTGCAGTCAGCTTGTCCTAGAAAATTTCATAGACTTCGTATAACTGTTTCTAAGCTCTGAAATCCTTATCTTTACGGTGATCTACAACTTCACCTTAATTCGGCGCGAAGCTAACTGTTGCTTTCCATTCTAAAACACTTTGTATCAAAACTTCCAACCACCACTATTGTTTCGTTATTGATACAAATAGTTCGTATTTCTCGCAAGCATGTTTCTTTTTATGCTCATAATGGCGCCTGCCTCTCTTCTTTTGTGTGTTATTTCAACTTTCAACAATGGGCCGATACCTCGAGCGTGATTATAGCTACTCGAAAGTCACTTGACAATGAGAGAAACGATAACTATTCACCAATTAGAAACCCAACTCCTGTCAACAAACAGGATGGTTCTCAGCGAAAAGATTAGTGAAAGAAGGCAGCGAACTCGAAATTAAATTAACTTAGGCTTTTTTGCCAACCTCAAACAGGAAAAACAAAAATACTTGCACTCGAACTTGAACTCGATTTCATGAAAAATTGATTGAATTTTGGGTGTAACGAGGAACGGGGCCCACCTCCGCAGCTTAGCGCCAGGGCAACACAGCTGCTCCTGAACTAACGTCGCAACAGTAGCTAGCCTTTGGCGACACTGTGCCGATTTAACCGGCCCAGGAATCTAACCACAGACCTTCCGCACTGATAGCGTGCGCTTCGCAACTGAGCTAACCGTCCGGTATCAAGAAACTACCAGAGTTCAATACGAACAAACACGGTTACCTTACTGGGGGGCAGTGGCGTCGTGTAATTAAGGCCCGGCAGGACCCGGGCCCCCCAAAGTTTCTGCAAATTCGTTATCTTTTATAATTTAAAAATTAAAATAAAAAAATTAGCAAGTGTGATTTCATTATCTTTCTTCGAAGTAACTGCCTACACTCCCCCCGCCCCCCCTTCATATACTGCAAATTTCTTTTTTTATATTTGATTCAATCAATCCACAGTTGGCGCCAGAGCAGCCGACCTGGGGGGGATCAAGCGTTTATCAGGGAGGGTGGGCAAGGTTTGGATCAGTTTTTGTAAATCACAAAATCGGTTCGTTGCTACTTCATGCCTATCAAATCCAGTGGTGTAAAGTAACGAAGTAGTTTTACTTAAGTAGACTACCATGAAATGGAGTTACTTTGAACCGCGTGGTTTGTTTAAACATTTTGTAATTTTTTGGTTCTTTAGGTTTTGTATTTCAGATTTGGTATGAAAATCAGTTGGTGCTACCTTTAAACTTTGGAAATTCACTTTTTCGATTGTATATTGTTAACTGACGCAGAATAGTTGTTAAAAAATAAGCTGATGTGATATTTTGAGCCAAGTATTTGAAAACCCACAAATTTTGAAAAAAAGTAAAATTTTTAAAGGTATGCATATTTTCGTTGGTAGTTACAAAAGTGTGAGCTAGAGAATTATTTTTGTTTATTAAATTAATATTCCTACTACTCCTTGTTCCAAAAATGTCGCCAAATTTTGTTGGTGACTGCTGTATAGTTGTAAATACTTTATTACCTAAAAGTGACCGCACTTGAAAAATAATCGGGGCTACTTTGAACTATAGTTCAAAATACGGCCGCGACCAGCTGCCACCTCAAACAACTGTGATGATGACTTGATTCAAACTCGATTGAAGTTTGATAGTAATTTTTAGTTTTAAGCAGTTGATTTAAAAGTTTTTTTATTTGATAATCACTGCCATTTTTAATATTTGTGTAAAAGCTCATTGCCTCGGTTATATTAGCCAACTAATTTCTTCGTTTTTTGCTTACATTCGTTCATTGCAAGCTTTTTTAAAACTCACTCGTGTGTTCAATGTTCCTTTGCGGCAGAATAAACTTAAACGATTATTTAAAAAACGATGCTGTTTAAAGTAACCCCGAAATCGGGGATACTTTGAACAGCAATATTTTTATAAAAAAAGTTGGAACGTCTTCTTCTTAACTTTTCATATTTAACCAAGATCATTAGCTGCGCCATCCCCCAAAGTCAGATTTCGAGAGAATTGGAAAAAAGATAAAAAAAAT
Source organism: Trididemnum miniatum (assembly GCA_964006365.1). Taxonomy (NCBI): domain Eukaryota; kingdom Metazoa; phylum Chordata; class Ascidiacea; order Aplousobranchia; family Didemnidae; genus Trididemnum; species Trididemnum miniatum. Next base: position 12,510,528 of record OZ023239.1, read on the forward strand.
GATGAACATTTGAAGTTCAAAACTGTTCAAAGTATCCACATTTTACGGTAAAATATTACTGCTAGGAAACTAGTACTTACTTAAGTCATTTAACATTCAACTACTTCTACTTTTACTTACGTAGTTCAATCAGAAAGTAACGCTACTTAAGTGGCTTTAAAAATGATAAGTAGTTAATATTAAGCAATGTTGGCTATCACGCAAATGATAAATAATCATGCTTGATAATAGAATTGGCAACATTAGTATTAGGTATTGTTTTATTTTATGATATAAGTTTTACAATTTCGTGATATTAAGTGGTCTTTTGTTGTTTGTGTTTGGCATGGAATCTGAGGTTGCATTTTGCAGATTATGACCCGCTTCACTTTTATATTTTCGTCAAATAAATGTGCTAATTATCCTAAATATACTGAAGCATCGGCAAAGTATATGTCAAGTTTGGAAGTGAGCAAATTATCTTTTTCCAAAGCTCAGCTTTATGGCCTTGGTTTTGCAAACGCTACTTTTTACTTAGGTAGCTTCAAATTGTTGGTACTTTTTACTTCTACTTGGTTACTTTTTACATCCCTTACTTTCTACTCTACTTCAAGTAGCTTCCGCCATCAGTAACAATACTTTTACTTAAGTAGATTTCTGGACTACTTTTTACACTACTGATCAAATTCCTTATGAGTTTGATCTATTGCACCACAACCATTCGAAAGTGCTTATTTGCAGATTCATGGCTTCATCATGCATTATCCGTATCACGGCTGTCTCGTGTTGATTTGCAAGTTCTAAGCCAAAAGAAAAACCGTGGAACAGCTTAGTTGCTTGTTGCGTTGTTAACAAACGCAATTTTCATGTTTGGTGTTTTTTATTTTGAACGATAAACAAATCAGTGCTGGCGAAGCTAAATTGTTTAATAGACGTGTTGACCGCTATTAGACTGCAAAAAATCGAACAGTATAGCATTGTGGTTGACTAATAATATTTATTAGCAACGTAATAACTAGGGCGATTTTTTTATGACCTATAAAATCGAAAAATATGACTTTATTTTTTGAATCATGTGACTTTATTTTTAGAACACCAAATTTATGCTGTTTTCCGAAATTAACATCTCATATGTAAGTGTATAAACATTTTTTTTTTAACAAGAACATACTCAAAAGAACAAAGAATTCACTTGAAAATTAGTAAAAAAAATTCAAATGTGCATCTTACAACAAGTTGGATATTCAACTGTTGAATACAATAATAGTTTACAACAGAATGCGACGTGTGCATAGGTGAAATTTTGATTTTCATAAAAAATGGATTTTAACATCGAAAATGACAGTTCTACAGATGCTGATGTAGGCTGGTATGTTAGCAACTTGGCATGCAATGCTGGAGCAATATCTGGTTTACTCATCTCCAGAATGGTTTTTGCATAATTTTTTTCTAACCTAATAACAAAAAAGTCGCTTCAAATTCAAATTGTTCATGGCATAAGAGTACATGTATTCCACAATGATGCCAGTAAAAAAACAAAAAACTTACCACCATAACGTACCTTCACAGTTCAGGAACGTCCAAATTCTACAGCACGCTTTCAGAGCAGATTCGCGATGGCTTATTCCAGTGGTTCTTCAACTGGGTTCGATCGAACCCCAGGGGTTCGATGAGTCGGTTGCAGGGGTTCGGCGGACATCAAGAAATTGAAGGCACCTACAATTAGAAAAACGCAACGTGTTCTAATTTTTTATTTTGCGCAAAACTAATGTGTAGTCTCTAGTGATTGATATCATGAAAGTAAGTTTTTCATAACTAGACAAATATTGCGTTTTGCACAACCTTGGGTGTGCACTGCGCAATTATTACGTAACTTGAAACAGGTGCAAGGCACTACAAAACTGTTTGTAGTGCCTGCATGCTTTGCTGATGATGACAGCTGAATCTGTGTTGTCGAAACGTCCAGTTTTGAGATTTACAGTGGCGTTATTTTTCCTCCTTAAGCTATTTTCGTTCCACATTTATTGTATTCCGAAGTACTGTTTATACTTTACTTGAACTTGTAACCCTATGGTTAGGAGACTACCATTGTTAGATTTTGTGCTCTACTCGTTTCAAAACATTTTTTAACTTTAATTTTAGCAGGGGTTCGGTGAGCACCTGCATGAGGCTTGAGGGGTTCGGTAGCATAAAAAGTTTAAGAACTACTGGCTTATTCGCTACGATGGTAACAGGCTGAATCGGAGTAAGTCCAAGGAATGGAAACAAATAAAGGTCGAAAATCCGATTTTTGTTTTTTTGTAGGTTCGCGTTTCACACCTACACTAGATACTTCAAATAACAAAAATTAAAATTGTCGAAACAGCTACCTGCATCCTAAATGGTTGGGTTGCAACATATTTGATTCAATCCAATTGAACCGCAAATTTTTGTGATGGATTTCAATTACTGCTAAGTGCTAAGAAGGGCAGCCTATTGTACTTGCACAAAAACTGCAACGCTAGTCTCATCTGCATGGTCGGTAATGCACTTAAAGTGTGTCGCTTCGTTGACGAGAGCAAGTAGAGTGAAAAAGAGAGCTTTTTGACTTTTTTCAGAATACTGTATTACTAAACCAACGGTGCAACAAGACATTTTTAAAGGAAAACTTTAGTCGTGCCCAGTGCCGTAGCAGATCAACTTTGGGCCCCCCCAAAAAAAAACTTTTCAAAGGCCCCAATACTTAGCTTTCGATATGAATTGTTTTAGGTTTTTCCAGGGGTAACAACTCAGTTTCTCACCACAATGCGAGTACTGTGGTAAAATTAAAACATATACGCGTTATCACCAGACTTGGGATGTATTTGTATTTGAAAATACAAAATATGTATTTGAAACACAAAATACTGTATTTTGTATTTGTATTTAAATACATTTTTGCCAATGTATTTTGTATTTGTATTTAAATACTTTTTATGACAAGTATTTTTATTTTGTATTTAAAATACATTTTTTCCACGCAATCGATATGAGAACCAAGCTGACTTCCAAAATAAAAACGCCTTGTCTGTAATTATGTATTTTCCCGCAGTAAATGCGACCGATCTTTGCTTACCTCCTACTGTGGAGTAATAACCGTCACAATACAATTTAATATCGCCGTACTTTCACATTATTCCTCGTTTTTAACACATTTACGCAATTATTTACGTTACAATCGACTGAGTTTGAGTCATAGAACGGCATAAAGGCGTACGTAAAAAGGAAGGTCCCAGCTGAAAGCAATATTGTAATCAGTAAAAACGACAGAAATAACAGGATTTGCGTAAACCGAGAGTAAAATGACCGCAAAAACGCCTTTCATCTTGAACGGAAAATTATTTCAAGTGAGCGAAGAGGGTTCAGATGGTAAAATAAAAGCCAAGTGCTGTCTCTGCCCTGCTAGCAAGCCACCTTTATCAGAGTCAAAAAAAGCAACTTCAAACTTTTTGTTACATTTGAAGCGAAAGCATCCAGCAGAAGTTACTAAGTTCGAAAAATCAAAGAAAGCTCGTGAGGATTCTCAGGAAACACCAAAAAATACTCAAAAAACTCTACTTCAGTTTTGCAACTCCAAAAAGGTTACCCAAGATGCTGCTTCCAAAGCAATTGTTAATTTGATTGTCAAGTGCGGTTTGCCCTTGTCGTTAGTTGAAGCAGAACCTTTTGAACATTTAATAGGTACACTGTCTTCCGGAACGTGCAAATCCATAAATAGGAAAAGTCTTAGCGCCAAAATTGACAAACAGTTTGAGGCTGTTATGACCAGCATTAAAAATGTGCTTTCTTCAAAAGATAACGCTTGCACAACAGCTGACATTTGGTCACAGCGAAAAAGAAGCTTTCTTGGAATGACTGTTCATGTCGTTGATCCAGACACGCTGCTGAGAGAGTCCTTCGCAATTGCTTGCGAAAGATTTTCTGGGACACACTCATTTGATGCCATTACTGAAAAAATTCAGGAGGTCCATGATAGATTTGGTCTTGATTACAAAAAAATTACTCATACCATAACAGACAATGCTAGTACTTTCGCAAAAGCTTTTCGTGAGTTTGGATTCAAAGAGCAAAGTGAAAATGATGATCAGGAAAATAGCGAAGAAGAAGTAAATTTTGAAAGCATCAATGACATAGTTACGTTCAATGGCGAAAATGATGAAGAGCTTATTGCTTTGCCCTCACAAGAGAGATGTTTCGCTCATACACTCAGTTCAATAGCAACTATGGACATCAAGAAAACTTCTTACCCAGCACTGCACAAAAAATTTTTATGTCATCATTTGCAAAAGCCACCGCAATTTGGAATAAATGCAATCTTCCTAAGTCGGCTGAAATCATTTTCAAAGTTTGCAAGCAAAACCTAGTTACACCATGTATTACAAGATGGAATTCCCTTTTCGATTGCTTGCAATATCTTCTAAAATTTGAGCTGTGCACATTGAAAGACTTATGTCAAAAACTTCATTTGCCAGAGTTAAATGAAAATGAAGTTGAAATTTTGCGTGAGTATTGCACTGTGCTTGAACCTATCACTATGGCTATTGACAAGCTTCAAGGAGAGCAACTTTCGTTTTATGGCTATGCAATCCCTGTGCTACGACAAACAGAAGCTTTACTGAAGAGAGTTGAGGATCAGCCCCTGAAGTACAATGCTCCACTTGTTCAAAATGCTAAGAGGAATGCGGAAAAGATTCTAGCCATATCTTCAGCAAGATTTTACGGTGGTAAAAGATGCCTTTTTAGCCACAGTATCACATCCTTTTTTCGAGTTGAAGCCTATTTTGAAAGAAAAAAGAGATCAACTCAAACAAGAACTAATTGATACAGCTAACGAACTAGTTTCAAATGTTTCAGAAGTCTTTGATTGCAGCAGAAACAGTGACACCTACTTTCAATGGTCAGACGATGAAGAAGAAACTCCGCAATCACAGAAAAATCTGACTTCGATCGAAGTACTCCAATATTTGGAAGACCCAAATACTAATCTGGAATCACTTCATCGTTATCCAAAAATAAAAAGTGTGTTTTTAAAATTCAACACGTCACTGACGTCGTCAGCGCCCGTTGAGCGTCTATTCTCATTCGCTTCTATTATTTTGCAAGGACGTAGGGAAAGACTGACTGATAAGAATTTTGAAAAGTTAACCTTACTGAAAGCAAATAAATGCGAAGCTGCTGAGATGCATTAGTGGATAATCAATTGGTAAAGGACTTTTTTATCGTACCATCTCAAATGTCTGAAGTATTTTCTTAATGCTGCATTACCAGTTTAAGTGGAGACAAAACTCCCTGCGTGTATGCGTAGAGATGCTTTCTTGTAAATATCCTGTGGGCTTCTTATTATTTCGGTGATTGTTGAGTTTTGCTTTCAAGCTTGCTCTAACGTAGTATTATTGTTGTAGTTTGGCTATCTTTATTTGTTTGCTGTAAAACAAAAAGTGATTGTAGAATAACCAAACCAAGTGATGCACTAATAAACCGTCTGAATTAATTTTGACGAAACCCACTTATTTGCTACAATAGTTGCCATTCTAATGATTAATAAAACTATTCTTTGTTCATTTCGCAGTCGTATTTTTTTCGTTTTTTAAAAAGTTTTAGATTGAGATACGTCCGATCTTACACACGCCTCTCCCGAAGGTACGATCCCCAGACGTTGCGATTTCTAAAACAATGTAAATACAGAAGAAAAAAAAAGTCGATAACGTCACTATGAGTTTGATAAAGAAAATGAACTGGCACGCTAGCAAATCAAACCGCAAACACTATGCTCGAGAAACAAGTTTGCTTAGCACCGGGACGCGAAACTAAGTTACTGGCCTAATGAAGAGGAATATTGACGGAAAATTAAATAACGCAGACTTACATTTCAACAGCAAATCAAACACAGTGTAAAACTATCTTTATTTTTTGAGAAGTAGCGTCAGCGCCCGCTGTTATTGCACGCAGCAGCGGAAGCGCCGCTACTCTTGTAGCAGCGGCTGACTAAAGCTGCATTACGCAGCGCAAAAAACACGGTAAATATTGTGTTGTGTACAGTAAGTTACAGCAGAATCAGGTTGCCAGCAGCTTCAAATGCAGTGCGTGTCGCCATGTGCAAAGCAGTGAGACTAAATATCAACAGGGTACCAACTCTGACCCTACGCCCTAACAATGTTGAACTGAAGAAGCTATCATTGCCTTCTAGCAAAAAATCAAACTAAAATGCTCGTCTTGAGAAAACATAAAAATTGATGACCACTTTGGCATTGTCTCGTCTGTACTGGCCTAGTTTTTATTAAGTATGCCGTAGCCTTCATGATATTTTTCGTTTTTCAGAAAAGTATTTTCAAAGTATTTTTAAATGTATTTAAATACATTATTAAGAGTATTTGTGTTTTGTATTTGCTAGTATTTCCGGAAAGTATTTTGTATTTGTATTTAAATACTTTTTAACCGATGTATTTTGTATTTGTATTTAAATACATTTGAATAGTATTTTGCCCAAGTCTGGTTATCACTGTGTAAAAACAAAAGGTGTAATTTTAAGACAAGTTTGCTACACCCAATTCATTTTCCATTAAAATCGTCTAGCTCAAGGTTTTTCTACCTTTTTTCTCATGGCCCACCAAAATGATAAAATATGATGGTGGCCCAATAACTTCTGCTAAAAAGTACAAAGTCAACGTGATGGCATGATTAGGGAATGCTGATGTCGCTTTCTAGTCAAGCTCTGTTGTCCACTGAAAACCATGCAGTGGCCCACTTTTGGGCCATGGCCAATAGGTTGAAAACCTCCGGTCTAGCTAGAGCGCACTTTTTCGTACGCAGATGCTCTTTTGACAGCATCATAATCTGGAAATCGGGCGCATTAACTTTCGATTGACAACATGGCCAGCGAAGAACCAATCGGATGGCCGAGTGGATAGAGCGTGTGCTTCTGATCCAGAAGGAGTGAATAGACTGAGGGTTTGATCACTTGTCAAGTCAAACCAAATGACTTAAAAATTGGTATTCACAGCTTTCCTGCTAGACATTCAGCATTAAAGGGATAGTGTTAAGAAAGCCGTCAAGTTTGCTTGTGCCGTTGGGAAAAACACTTAATGAGATTCTCCCATCTAAGTGCGGTAGGCACTGTAGACAGATGGCCAGCAACTCCTAAGGGAGCTCGTGTAGCGCCCCATATGCCAACATCTCTTTCGTTATCCAAGTTGCATGCTGGTGCCAAATCCAAAACAGGATGCGAAAAATCGAGCTGATGGATACCTTCATCATTTCCAAACAATATGCAAGATGATGTTTGAGGAAAATCGAGATGGCAATCTTAAGAAGAACGGAAAGAGCCTTGCTAAAATCAATTTGTGGAGCACTGTTCCCTCTAAGCTTTTAGCAAGTGCGTATTTGCCCAAATAGAAATTGTGATAAAAATTTTGCCTAAAGTTTTTGGGAGATTAAGGGAAGTTTGATCGAATTTATGCCTCAAAGTTGTGTTTCCAGAGTATCAAGTGTTTGTTTTGCTTCAAAATATTGAACGCATTAATTCAAATTCGGCTAAAAATCACAATTCTAGTTGGCAAGCTAAAAGAAAAATTAAAAAAATTTGCGCTAAATTTCTCATTTTTTTCAAATTTCGCATCTTAGAGGCAACAGTGGTGTGGAGTGAAATTAGTGGATAGAAGGAATGATGAGGAGTTGATGGAAATGCTGGATTTGAAGGAAACATTTGATAAAATGGCAAAGGTGAATGGAGTATTGTGGTACGAACATGTGGTTAGGAAGGATGATGGCAACGTTCTAAAGAAGGCATTGATGCTTGAAGTGAATGGGCAGCGAAATCGAGGAAGGCTAAAGCAGATATGGAGGAGGCAGGTTGAAGATAATGCAAATAAAATTGGGTTGGAGGTGGACGAGGCTGCAAATCGCACAAGATGTGAAGAGGGAGAGAGCGATCGCTAAGGGAATGACGTGCATCCAGCCACCCTTGATCTTGACCAACCACACCGGATTGAAACTGGATGATGATGATAATGCCCTCTTTGTTTAACAAAGTCATCTACCATTCGGTGAAGAGTTGCTTGCAAGATTGGAACAACTCTGGTGGTGCAGTTGAACGAATGCCTGAACTATCACTAGAACTTCCTCAGGCAAAGAATTGCATTGACCAAGTCTATGATTGCTGATGTAGCTGAAAGCAGGTTGAATAAAATCTAGCAAATTTATTGGGTTGCAGAGGAGTGAATTATCATAAAGCACATGTATAGTTAGAATCAACTCCCATTATCCCATTGGGTCAAAGTAACTAATGTAAAATATTCAAATAAAGGTAAATGAGATGGGCGGCCCCAACACCACAAAAAATGGAAAGAACCCCAAACTAGCAAAATATCTTACTATACAAGTCCGTGTATTGTTGGTAAGTGATGCTGATGAATGATGATGATTTTTTATCCTCCTGTCACGTGAAAGCGATGGAGGCACTAAACGTAAGAAGAATCCAGACTCGCTTAAGAGTTGCCTTTGTTTTCTAGTTGACTTTTGCTTCTGATTTCTTTAATTTGCTGCTTGTTAGATTCCACCAAGCAGAAATAATCAGGAAATATCTTATCCAAGGACGCAACAATGAGACTTGTGTTGGAGTTAACCATCAACTTTGCAATCATGGTCGTAGCATCAACGAGGCTCCTAACCAGTGTAACCACTGTGCCATGCTGTCAACAATGTGCATGAGCAGTTTATTGCACTCTTCTCATTGTATGCTTCCCAGAACTCTTGTGGTCTTAGAACGAGTAACATAACCTGGAACCCTCTGGTCCACCAGTACTCACTTCACTACAGCCTGTTTAATGTTTATAATAAAATATGTCATCATTTGTACTGTACTAACTTGATTGTAAGTTATATGTGGCCTTCTTAAGCTTGTACACTGCACCAATATAACGTCATAATCCTTCAATAATGCTCAAATGATTTTTGAATAGCACCTTCAAATATTAAAAAATGAATCATTTTAGAGTTGACCCAGGAATTTCAGTGTGGATTTGAACAACGGTTTTTAAGTTGCAAACACTTCAAACTGTTTTAAAAGTGTTAGTTATAGCTTGTAGCATACTTTTGAAGGGGACTCACTTAGAACTAAATTTTAAGCCCCCCTCTAATAGTAGCAGAGCTTTGGTAGTAGGTTAGCACTAAGTTTTTAAAAACAAATTCATGCATTTTACATCACCAGAGTAAAACTCTGATATCATGATTTCAAACCAAATGAAAAAAATTATTGCTGCTGCAAGCTACAAGACTGCATTTTTCCACTGCTGCTGTTACTGTAATTTAAGTACTGTGACGTTTCTTTGAGACAATTGATCTAGTAGTATTGAAGCGTGACCATTATAATTAGGCCTTGTTGCACAGTGCTCTGTCTTGTCGTCTCGTGATACCTAACGAAGAACTATGTAAAAAATTGTCTGTAAATATAATTATGGTAGTCGATCGAAACTGGAGTGTCTTCCCGTGCAAGCAGGTGCCGTTTTTGAGATATAACCGTTTGAATATTAAAGAACAAATTAGGGAGCGCCCAGGTTCCCAAGTTTGGTAGGCTTTTGATCAAGATAGACTCTTCTGCATCGATTCCGTGATAATGATACGTCACTTAAATCCTCGAAGCGAGAATATCTTGCCTTCCCACGATGCACAATTAGAGTTACAGTCAGTGCATGAAGCAACGCAATTTCGAAAGTAACGGGATATAAGACTTAAAGATTAGGAGAGGGTAGATGACAAGAAAGCATCGCAAAAAATAGCAATGCAGGGGATGCAGTAGCAATCCACGACCGGTTT